>CM068376.1:154110139-154583419 GCA_034769895.1 Magicicada septendecula | reverse complement strand
GCATGTTATTTGATTGTTATCACCATGTGTGTATAGTTTTTCAATCATAACAAGCGCTATAGCCTGCCTACAAATATGTAACACCTCACTGATCAACCTATTTCAATTAGGTGGGTGGGGGTGTCTTGTAACAATCCTTGGCTATGCCACTGTCGCCATCTGCTGACAGGCACAAGGTATGCATGTTATTTATCGGTACATTACCTTGAAAATATTGTTACGACATCACAGAACAATCTACGTGTTTGTCGAATGTGCCAGAAGAATCTTGATGTAACACGTTTGGCGTACGTGTTTGTCGACCCATTTAGAGAGGTTTCTCGAAGGCGCCAGCCGCGCGGACTGTGTCAAGGTCGCATTTAATTACGTAGTTCACACGAGCGCTAAGACGCAATTAGGAACATTCTGGTATGTGATCGCAGGTATAAATACATGGCGGCAGCTGCCTTAAAGCAGTAATAGCAACGATATATATTGTAATAAACAAATCTTTCGACGTGTGTGGGTTGCGTCTATTGATACTCTTCGAAACTCTCACCTAATTAAGCCCCGCGATGGAAGCCATTTGTAACGTTGTGGGTAATCAAACCTTCTCTTCGTTGATTTATTTTAACCGGATTATGTTGTACTGTTTTGTGGGAATGGTTTTTTTCCGTTAAATAAAAAATCTGTTTGTTTAATGAAATTATAATTTTTTTTTTAATTTATTTACTAATCGGGATCCTTTGCGGTTGATTCTCCGCAGGTATTACAGTTCAGCTGATAGAGAGAGAGAGAGAGAGAGAGAGAGAGAGAGAGAGAGAGAGAGAGAGAGAGAGAGAGAGAGAGAGATAGAGAGAGGAGAGAGAGTGAGAGGGTGAGCGAGAGAGAATAAGTTCCTCTCTTGTGTACTGTGTTATCGTTTTATTAAGCGTATTTTGCAATTTTTCAACAGCTGTTTTCAAGGCGACAACACGCTAAAGGTTATGTTCGTCATTTATACCTCGTACCGCTATGATGACTGCTGTAGTTTGCCCACTCTTCTCTGCTATTTACCAGTTTCCTGTAACAAATTCGCTATCTACAAAGCATAACACTAAGTCAATTCCCTCAAAAAGGTATTTATTATCTGATATTGGTTTATATTGTTGAAACCATTAAATTCAGTTCATCGATTTTTAAGTCAACTATTATCGAAATTATAACAACTTTCGATATATGTGTTTTCTATCATACGACGATATATTCAATTGTAATTATAAACAAAATTAATAAATTATTTATCTCAGTGTTTTTTGGGATTCTTTGAGCTGTAAGAAAGTCAGAAATGCTTTGACAAGAGTATCATACTTTACAAGAAAAATATTTTATTCTTAAAGACTAGGTCAAAGAGTTCGTTTTTTAGACGCCAGAGCGCAGATTACATGAATTCATACAGCTGACGGTCAAGAAACATGGCCGCTGTGAATGTTCTAATGAGATTATATTTTTACTGTTTTTAATTAAATAAATAAAGTTTGAGACGTTCTCACTAAGTTTTTCTTATAGATTTAATTATTTTATACTGGTTTCTAATGTTACAGTGTTCGTTAATTGGTGGTGATGTGTAGTTTTTTTAGTTATGAAGGTAGGCATGTCTCACCCATGGTAGCTAGGTTTCAATTTTCAATCTATCTTTGGCTGGACAAATTTTCTTTTTTTTTTTTGTATATTCTCGCATCAATTAATATGTTTCATGTGATGTCCCAGATATGGTTTTTTATGCTGTTTATTTTTTTTCAGTTTTGAATTGCGTACGGTTTGAAATTTAGTTAAAATTTTTACATTTTCTGGACATTATTTTAGTGTCATTTTAGGGTGGGGTGTCTTGTAACATTCCTTGGCTGACAGGCACAAGGTATGCATGTTATTGATCGTTACCACCATGTGTGTATAATTTGTCAATCATTACAAGCGCTATAGCTGCCTACAAATAAGCAACACCTCACTGATCAACCTATTCAATTAGGTGGGTGGGGTGTCTTGTAACACTCCTATGGCTATGCCACTGTCGCCATCTGCTGACAGGCACAAGGTATACATGTTATTGATCAAGTTTCTCTACGGAAAAGGGATTGTAGATAACATTTCTCGTGGTAGGGAGCCACTAATGATAAACGCCAGTTTATAGGCGTTGGCGAGTAGGGAATTTGATTGTTATCACATGTGTGAATAGTTTGTCAATCATTAAAAAGCGCTATAGCTGCCTACAAATAAGCAACACCTCACTGATCAACCTATTCAATTAGGTTGGGTGGGGGGTGTCTTGTAACACTCCTTAGCTGACGGGTACAAGGTATGCATGTTATTTTGATTGTTATCACCATGTGTGTATAGTTTTCAATCATAACAAGCGCTATAGCTGCTACAAATATGTAACACCTCACTGATCAACCTATTCAATTAGGTGGGTGGGGGTGTCTTGTAACAATCCTTGGCTATGCCACTGTCGCCATCTGCTGACAGGCACAAGGTATGCATGTTATTTATCGGTACATTACCTTGAAAATATTGTTACGACATCACAGAACAATCTACGTGTTTGTCGAATGTGCCAGAAGAATCTTGATGTAACACGTTTGGCGTACGTGTTTGTCGACCCATTTTCGAGAGGTTTCTCGAAGGCGCCAGCCGCGCGGACTGTGTCAAGGTCGCATTTAATTACGTAGTTCACACGAGCGCTAAGACGCAATTAGGAACATTCTGGTATGTGATCGCAGGTATAAATACATGGCGGCAGCTGCCTTAAAGCAGTATAGCAACGATATATATTGTAATAAACAAATCTTTCGACGTGTGTGGGTTGCGTCTATTTGATACTCTTCGAAACTCTCACCTAATTAAGCCCCGCGATGGAAGCCATTTGTAACGTTGTGGTAATCAAACCTTCTCTTCGTTGATTTATTTTAACCGGATTATGTTGTACTTGTTTTGTGGGAATGGTTTTTTCCGTTAAATAAAAAATCTGTTTGTTTAATGAAATTATAATTTTTTTTTTAATTTATTTACTATCGGGATCCTTTGCGGTTGATTCTCCGCAGGTATTACAGTTCAGCTGATAGAGAGAGAGAGAGAGAGAGAGAGAGAGAGAGAGAAGAGAGAGAGAGAGAGAGAGAGAGAGAGGAGAGAGAGAGAGAAAGAGAGAGAGATAGAGAGAGAGAGAGAGTGAGAGGGTGAGCGAGAGAGAATAAGTTCCTCTCTTGTGTACTGTGTTATCGTTTTATTAAGCGTATTTTGCAATTTTTCAACAGCTGTTTTCAAGGCGACAACACGCTAAAGGTTATGTTCGTCATTTATACCTCGTACGCTATGATGACTGCTGTAGTTTGCCCACTCTTCTCTGCTATTTACCAGTTTCCTGTAACAAATTCGCTATCTACAAAGCATAACACAAAGTCAATTCCCTCAAAAAGGTATTTATTATCTGATATTGGTTTATATTTTGAAACCATTAAATTCAGTTCATCGATTTTTAAGTCAACTATTATCGAAATTATAACAACTTTCGATATATGTGTTTCTATCATACGACCGATATATTCAATTGTATTTATAAACAAAATTAATAAATTATTTATCTCAGTGTTTTTTGGGATTCTTTGAGCTGTAAGAAAGTCAGAAATGCTTTGACAAGAGTATCATACTTTACAAGAAAAATATTTTATTCTTAAAGACTAGGTCAAAGAGTTCGTTTTTTAGACGCCAGAGCGCAGATTACATGAATTCATACAGCTGACGGTCCAAGAAACATGGCCGCTGTGAATGTTCTAATGAGATTATATTTTTACTGTTTTTAATTAAATAAATAAAGTTTGAGACGTTCTCACTAAGTTTTCTTATAGATTTAATTATTTTATACTGGTTTCTAATGTTACAGTGTTCGTTAATTGGTGGTGATGTGTAGTTTTTTAGTTTATGAAGGTAGGCATTTCTCACCCATGGTAGCTAGGTTTCAATTTTCAATCTATCTTTTGGCTGGAAAAATTTTCATTTTTTTTTTGTATATTCTCGCATCAATTAATATGATTCATGTGATGTCCCAGATATGGTTTTTTATGCTGTTTATTTTTTTCAGTTTTGAATTGCGTACGGTTTGAAATTTAGTTAAAATTTTTACATTTTCTGGACATTATTTTAGTGTCATTTTAGGGTGGGGTGTCTTGTAACATTCCTTGGCTGACAGGCACAAGGTATGCATGTTAATTGATCGTTACCACCATGTGTGTATAATTTGTCAATCATTACAAGCGCTATAGCTGCCTACAAATAAGCAACACCTCACTGATCAACCTATTCAATTAGGTGGGTGGGGGTGTCTTGTAACACTCCTTGGCTATGCCACTGTCGCCATCTGCTGACAGGCACAAGGTATACATGTTATTGATCAAGTTTCTCTACGGAAAAGGGATTGTAGATAACATTTCTCGTGGTAGGGAGCCACTAATGATAAACGCCAGTTTATAGGCGTTGGCGAGTAGGGAATTTGATTGTTATCACCATGTGTGAATAGTTTGTCAATCATTACAAGCGCTATAGCTGCCTACAAATAAGCAACACCTCACTGATCAACCTATTCAATTAGGTTGGGTGGGGGGTGTCTTGTAACACTCCTTAGCTGACGGGTACAAGGTATGCATGTTATTTGATTGTTATCACCATGTGTGTATAGTTTTTCAATCATAACAAGCGCTATAGCTGCCTACAAATAAGTAACACCTCACTGATCAACCTATTCAATTAGGTGGGTGGGGGTGTCTTGTAACAATCCTTGGCTATGCCACTGTCGCCATCTGCTGACAGGCACAAGGTATGCATGTTATTTATCGGTACATTACCTTGAAAATATTGTTACGACATCACAAAACAATCTACGTGTTTGTCGAATGTGCCAGAAGAATCTTGATGTAACACGTTTGGCGTACGTGTTTGTCGACGCATTTTCGAGAGGTTTCTCGAAGGCGCCAGCCGCGCGGACTGTGTCAAGGCCGCATTTAATTACGTAGTTCACACGAGCGCTAAGACGCAATTAGGAACATTCTGGTATGTGATCGCAGGTATAAATACATGGCGGCAGCGGCCTTAAAGCAGTATAGCAACGATATACCTTGTAATAAACAAATCTTTCGACGTGTGTGGGTTACGTCTATTTGATACTCTTCGAAACTCTCACCTAATTAAGCCGCGCGATGGAAGCCATTTGTAACGTTGTGGTAATCAAACCTTCTCTTCGTTGATTTATTTTAACCGGATTATGTTGTACTTGTTTTGTGGGAATGGTTTTTTTCCGTTAAATAAAAAATCTGTTTGTTTAATGAAATTAATTTTTTTTTTTAAATTTATTTACTATCGGGATCCTTTGCGGTTGATTCTCCGCAGGTATTACAGTTCAGCTGATAGAGAGAGAGAGAGAGAGAGAGAGAGAGAGAGAGAGAGAGTGAGAGAGAGAGAGTGAGAGGGTGAGCGAGAGAGAATAAGTTCCTCTCTTGTGTACTGTGTTATCGTTTTATTAAGCGTATTTTGCAATTTTTCAACAGCTGTTTTCAAGGCGACAACACGCTAAAGGTTATGTTCGTCATTTATACCTCGTACGCTATGATGACTGCTGTAGTTTGCCCACTCTTCTCTGCTATTTACCAGTTTCCTGTAACAAATTCGCTATCTACAAAGCATAACACAAAGTCAATTCCCTCAAAAAGGTATTTATTATCTGATATTGGTTTATATTGTTGAAACCATTAAATTCAGTTCAACGATTTTTAAGTCAACTATTATCGAAATTATAACAACTTTCGATATATGTGTTTCTATCATACGACCGATATATTCAATTGTAATTATAAACAAAATTAATAAATTATTTATCTCAGTGTTTTTTGGGATTCTTTGAGCTGTAAGAAAGTCAGAAATGCTTTGACAAGAGTATCATACTTTACAAGAAAAATATTTTATTCTTAAAGACTAGGTCAAAGAGTTCGTTTTTTAGACGCCAGAGCGCAGATTACATGAATTCATACAGCTGACGGTCCAAGAAACATGGCCGCTGTGAATGTTCTAATGAGATTATATTTTTACTGTTTTTAATTAAATAAATAAAGTTTGAGACGTTCTCACTAAGTTTTCTTATAGATTTAATTATTTTATACTGGTTTCTAATGTTACAGTGTTCGTTAATTGGTGGTGATGTGTAGTTTTTTAGTTTATGAAGGTAGGCATTTCTCACCCATGGTAGCTAGGTTTCAATTTTCAATCTATCTTTTGGCTGGACAAATTTTCATTTTTTTTTTTGTATATTCTCGCATCAATTAATATGTTTCATGTGATGTCCCAGATATGGTTTTTTATGCTGTTTATTTTTTTCAGTTTTGAATTGCGTACGGTTTGAAATTTAGTTAAACTTTTTACATTTTCTGGACATTATTTTAGTGTCATTTTAGGGTGGGGTGTCTTGTAACATTCCTTGGCTGACAGGCACAAGGTATGCATGTTAATTGATCGTTACCACCATGTGGGTATAATTTGTCAATCATTACAAGCGCTATAGCTGCCTACAAATAAGCAACACCTCACTGATCAACCTATTCAATTAGGTGGGTGGGGGTGTCTTGTAACACTCCTTGGCTATGCCACTGTCGCCATCTGCTGACAGGCACAAGGTATACATGTTATTGATCAAGTTTCTCTACGGAAAAGGGATTGTAGATAACATTTCTCGTGGTAGGGAGCCACTAATGATAAACGCCAGTTTATAGGCGTTGGCGAGTAGGGAATTTGATTGTTATCACCATGTGTGAATAGTTTGTCAATCATTACAAGCGCTATAGCTGCCTACAAATAAGCAACACCTCACTGATCAACCTATTCAATTAGGTTGGGTGGGGGGTGTCTTGTAACACTCCTTAGCTGACGGGTACAAGGTATGCATGTTATTTGATTGTTATCACCATGTGTGTATAGTTTTTCAATCATAACAAGCGCTATAGCTGCCTACAAATATGTAACACCTCACTGATCAACCTATTCAATTAGGTGGGTGGGGGTGTCTTGTAACAATCCTTGGCTATGCCACTGTCGCCATCTGCTGACAGGCACAAGGTATGCATGTTATTTATCGGTACATTACCTTGAAAATATTGTTACGACATCACAGAACAATCTACGTGTTTGTCGAATGTGCCAGAAGAATCTTGATGTAACACGTTTGGCGTACGTGTTTGTCGACGCATTTTCGAGAGGTTTCTCGAAGGCGCCAGCCGCGCGGACTGTGTCAAGGCCGCATTTAATTACGTAGTTCACACGAGCGCTAAGACGCAATTAGGAACATTCTGGTATGTGATCGCAGGTATAAATACATGGCGGCAGCGGCCTTAAAGCAGTATAGCAACGATATATATTGTAATAAACAAATCTTTCGACGTGTGTGGGTTGCGTCTATTTGATACTCTTCGAAACTCTCACCTAATTAAGCCCCGCGATGGAAGCCATTTGTAACGTTGTGGTAATCAAACCTTCTCTTCGTTGATTTATTTTAACCGGATTATGTTGTACTTGTTTTGTGGGAATGGTTTTTTTCCGTTAAATAAAAAATCTGTTTGTTTAATGAAATTATATTTTTTTTTTTAATTTATTTACTATCGGGATCCTTTGCGGTTGATTCTCCGCAGGTATTACAGTTCAGCTGATAGAGAGAGAGAGAGAGAGAGAGAGAGAGAGAGAGAGAAAGAGAGAGAGATAGAGAGAGAGAGAGAGTGAGAGGGTGAGCGGGAGAGAATAAGTTCCTCTCTTGTGTACTGTGTTATCGTTTTATTAAGCGTATTTTGCAATTTTTCAACAGCTGTTTTCAAGGCGACAACACGCTAAAGGTTATGTTCGTCATTTATACCTCGTACGCTATGATGACTGCTGTAGTTTGCCCACTCTTCTCTGCTATTTACCAGTTTCCTGTAACAAATTCGCTATCTACAAAGCATAACACAAAGTCAATTCCCTCAAAAAGGTATTTATTATCTGATATTGGTTTATATTTTTGAAACCATTAAATTCAGTTCATCGATTTTTAAGTCAACTATTATCGAAATTATAACAACTTTCGATATATGTGTTTCTATCATACGACCGATATATTCAATTGTATTTATAAACAAAATTAATAAATTATTTATCTCAGTGTTTTTTGGGATTCTTTGAGCTGTAAGAAAGTCAGAAATGCTTTGACAAGAGTATCATACTTTACAAGAAAAATATTATATGCTTAAAGACTAGGTCAAAGAGTTCGTTTTTTAGACGCCAGAGCGCAGATTACATGAATTCATACAGCTGACGGTCCAAGAAACATGGCCGCTGTGAATGTTCTAATGAGATTATATTTTTACTGTTTTTAATTAAATAAATAAAGTTTGAGACGTTCTCACTAAGTTTTCTTATAGATTTAATTATTTTATACTGGTTTCTAATGTTACAGTGTTCGTTAATTGGTGGTGATGTGTAGTTTTTTAGTTATGAAGGTAGGCATGTCTCACCCATGGTAGCTAGGTTTCAATTTTCAATCTATCTTTTGGCTGGACAAATTTTCTTTTTTTTTTTTGTATATTCTCGCATCAATTAATATGTTTCATGTGATGTCCCAGATATGGTTTTTTATGCTGTTTATTTTTTTTCAGTTTTGAATTGCGTACGGTTTGAAATTTAGTTAAAATTTTTACATTTTCTGGACATTATTTTAGTGTCATTTTAGGGTGGGGTGTCTTGTAACATTCCTTGGCTGACAGGCACAAGGTATGCATGTTAATTGATCGTTACCACCATGTGTGTATAATTTGTCAATCATTACAAGCGCTATAGCTGCCTACAAATAAGCAACACCTCACTGATCAACCTATTCAATTAGGTGGGTGGGGGTGTCTTGTAACACTCCTTGGCTATGCCACTGTCGCCATCTGCTGACAGGCACAAGGTATACATGTTATTGATCAAGTTTCTCTACGGAAAAGGGATTGTAGATAACATTTCTCGTGGTAGGGAGCCACTAATGATAAACGCCAGTTTATAGGCGTTGGCGAGTAGGGAATTTGATTGTTATCACCATGTGTGAATAGTTTGTCAATCATTAAAAGCGCTATAGCTGCCTACAAATAAGCAACACCTCACTGATCAACCTATTCAATTAGGTTGGGTGGGGGGTGTCTTGTAACACTCCTTAGCTGACGGGTACAAGGTATGCATGTTATTTGATTGTTATCACCATGTGTGTATAGTTTTTCAATCATAACAAGCGCTATAGCTGCCTACAAATATGTAACACCTCACTGATCAACCTATTCAATTAGGTGGGTGGGGGTGTCTTGTAACAATCCTTGGCTATGCCACTGTCGCCATCTGCTGACAGGCACAAGGTATGCATGTTATTTATCGGTACATTACCTTGAAAATATTGTTACGACATCACAGAACAATCTACGTGTTTGTCGAATGTGCCAGAAGAATCTTGATGTAACACGTTTGGCGTACGTGTTTGTCGACCCATTTTCGAGAGGTTTCTCGAAGGCGCCAGCCGCGCGGACTGTGTCAAGGTCGCATTTAATTACGTAGTTCACACGAGCGCTAAGACGCAATTAGGAACATTCTGGTATGTGATCGCAGGTATAAATACATGGCGGCAGCTGCCTTAAAGCAGTATAGCAACGATATATATTGTAATAAACAAATCTTTCGACGTGTGTGGGTTGCGTCTATTTGATACTCTTCGAAACTCTCACCTAATTAAGCCCCGCGATGGAAGCCATTTGTAACGTTGTGGTAATTAAACCTTCTCTTCGTTGATTTATTTTAACCGGATTATGTTGTACTTGTTTTGTGGGAATGGTTTTTTTCCGTTAAATAAAAAATCTGTTTGTTTAATGAAATTATAATTTTTTTTTTAATTTATTTACTATCGGGATCCTTTGCGGTTGATTCTCCGCAGGTATTACAGTTCAGCTGATAGAGAGAGAGAGAGAGAGAGAGAGAGAGAGAGAGAGAGAGAGAGAGAGAGAGAGAGAGAGAGAGAGAGAGAGAGAGAGAGAGAGAGAGAAAGAGAGAGAGATAGAGAGAGAGAGAGAGTGAGAGGGTGAGCGAGAGAGAATAAGTTCCTCTCTTGTGTACTGTGTTATCGTTTTATTAAGCGTATTTTGCAATTTTTCAACAGCTGTTTTCAAGGCGACAACACGCTAAAGGTTATGTTCGTCATTTATACCTCGTACGCTATGATGACTGCTGTAGTTTGCCCACTCTTCTCTGCTATTTACCAGTTTCCTGTAACAAATTCGCTATCTACAAAGCATAACACAAAGTCAATTCCCTCAAAAAGGTATTTATTATCTGATATTGGTTTATATTTTTGAAACCATTAAATTCAGTTCATCGATTTTTAAGTCAACTATTATCGAAATTATAACAACTTTCGATATATGTGTTTCTATCATACGACCGATATATTCAATTGTATTTATAAACAAAATTAATAAATTATTTATCTCAGTGTTTTTTGGGATTCTTTGAGCTGTAAGAAAGTCAGAAATGCTTTGACAAGAGTATCATACTTTACAAGAAAAATATTTTATTCTTAAAGACTAGGTCAAAGAGTTCGTTTTTTAGACGCCAGAGCGCAGATTACATGAATTCATACAGCTGACGGTCCAAGAAACATGGCCGCTGTGAATGTTCTAATGAGATTATATTTTTACTGTTTTTAATTAAATAAATAAAGTTTGAGACGTTCTCACTAAGTTTTCTTATAGATTTAATTATTTTATACTGGTTTCTAATGTTACAGTGTTCGTTAATTGGTGGTGATGTGTAGTTTTTTAGTTTATGAAGGTAGGCATTTCTCACCCATGGTAGCTAGGTTTCAATTTTCAATCTATCTTTTGGCTGGAAAAATTTTCATTTTTTTTTTGTATATTCTCGCATCAATTAATATGATTCATGTGATGTCCCAGATATGGTTTTTTATGCTGTTTATTTTTTTCAGTTTTGAATTGCGTACGGTTTGAAATTTAGTTAAAATTTTTACATTTTCTGGACATTATTTTAGTGTCATTTTAGGGTGGGGTGTCTTGTAACATTCCTTGGCTGACAGGCACAAGGTATGCATGTTAATTGATCGTTACCACCATGTGTGTATAATTTGTCAATCATTACAAGCGCTATAGCTGCCTACAAATAAGCAACACCTCACTGATCAACCTATTCAATTAGGTGGGTGGGGGTGTCTTGTAACACTCCTTGGCTATGCCACTGTCGCCATCTGCTGACAGGCACAAGGTATACATGTTATTGATCAAGTTTCTCTACGGAAAAGGGATTGTAGATAACATTTCTCGTGGTAGGGAGCCACTAATGATAAACGCCAGTTTATAGGCGTTGGCGAGTAGGGAATTTGATTGTTATCACCATGTGTGAATAGTTTGTCAATCATTACAAGCGCTATAGCTGCCTACAAATAAGCAACACCTCACTGATCAACCTATTCAATTAGGTTGGGTGGGGGGTGTCTTGTAACACTCCTTAGCTGACGGGTACAAGGTATGCATGTTATTTGATTGTTATCACCATGTGTGTATAGTTTTTCAATCATAACAAGCGCTATAGCTGCCTACAAATAAGTAACACCTCACTGATCAACCTATTCAATTAGGTGGGTGGGGGTGTCTTGTAACAATCCTTGGCTATGCCACTGTCGCCATCTGCTGACAGGCACAAGGTATGCATGTTATTTATCGGTACATTACCTTGAAAATATTGTTACGACATCACAAAACAATCTACGTGTTTGTCGAATGTGCCAGAAGAATCTTGATGTAACACGTTTGGCGTACGTGTTTGTCGACGCATTTTCGAGAGGTTTCTCGAAGGCGCCAGCCGCGCGGACTGTGTCAAGGCCGCATTTAATTACGTAGTTCACACGAGCGCTAAGACGCAATTAGGAACATTCTGGTATGTGATCGCAGGTATAAATACATGGCGGCAGCGGCCTTAAAGCAGTATAGCAACGATATACCTTGTAATAAACAAATCTTTCGACGTGTGTGGGTTACGTCTATTTGATACTCTTCGAAACTCTCACCTAATTAAGCCCCGCGATGGAAGCCATTTGTAACGTTGTGGTAATCAAACCTTCTCTTCGTTGATTTATTTTAACCGGATTATGTTGTACTTGTTTTGTGGGAATGGTTTTTTTCCGTTAAATAAAAAATCTGTTTGTTTAATGAAATTATTTTTTTTTTTTTAATTTATTTACTATCGGGATCCTTTGCGGTTGATTCTCCGCAGGTATTACAGTTCAGCTGATAGAGAGAGAGAGAGAGAGAGAGAGAGAGAGAGAGAGAGAGTGAGAGGGTGAGCGAGAGAGAATAAGTTCCTCTCTTGTGTACTGTGTTATCGTTTTATTAAGCGTATTTTGCAATTTTTCAACAGCTGTTTTCAAGGCGACAACACGCTAAAGGTTATGTTCGTCATTTATACCTCGTACGCTATGATGACTGCTGTAGTTTGCCCACTCTTCTCTGCTATTTACCAGTTTCCTGTAACAAATTCGCTATCTACAAAGCATAACACAAAGTCAATTCCCTCAAAAAGGTATTTATTATCTGATATTGGTTTATATTGTTGAAACCATTAAATTCAGTTCATAGATTTTTAAGTCAACTATTATCGAAATTATAACAACTTTCGATATATGTGTTTCTATCATACGACCGATATATTCAGTTGTAATTATAAACAAAATTAATAAATTATTTATCTCAGTGTTTTTTGGGATTCTTTGAGCTGTAAGAAAGTCAGAAATGCTTTGACAAGAGTATCATACTTTACAAGAAAAATATTTTATTCTTAAAGACTAGGTCAAAGAGTTCGTTTTTTAGACGCCAGAGCGCAGATTACATGAATTCATACAGCTGACGGTCCAAGAAACCTGGCCGCTGTGAATGTTCTAATGAGATTATATTTTTACTGTTTTCAATTAAATAAATAAAGTTTGAGACGTTCTCACTAAGTTTTCTTATAGATTTAATTATTTTATACTGGTTTCTAATGTTACAGTGTTCGTTAATTGGTGGTGATGTGTAGTTTTTTAGTTTATGAAGGTAGGCATTTCTCACCCATGGTAGCTAGGTTTCAATTTTCAATCTATCTTTTGGCTGGACAAATTTTCATTTTTTTTTTGTATATTCTCGCATCAATTAATATGTTTCATGTGATGTCCCAGATATGGTTTTTTATGCTGTTTATTTTTTTTCAGTTTTGAATTGCGTACGGTTTGAAATTTAGTTAAAATTTTTACATTTTCTGGACATTAATTTAGTGTCATTTTAGGGTGGGGTGTCTTGTAACATTCCTTGGCTGACAGGCACAAGGTATGCATGTTATTTGATCGTTACCACCATGTGTGTATAATTTGTCAATCATTACAAGCGCTATAGCTGCCTACAAATAAGCAACACCTCACTGATCGACCTATTCAATTAGTAAATTGATTTACCTCCGTCTTGTGGCTGCCTGATGATTATTCTTAACACTTACGCGTTTCGGAACCTAAGGTTCATCTTCAGAGTGTAAAAGTTTTTAAATCGGTCTAAAAGACTTCGTTAACCAATAAACATAATAAAAATAAAATTGCATGAACACACATAAAAAAATAAATTGCATCCGAACACGCTGGTCTTTGAGTGCGCACTCTACGAACGATCGCGACACACTCATCAGGCAGCCACAAGACTGATGTAAATCAATTTATTATATTATATAGTGGCTCAGATACCGTGAACATGGTTTTAAAACTATTCAATTAGGTTGGGTGTGGGGTGTCTTGTAACACTCCTTGGCTGACAGGCACAAGGTATGCATGTTATTTGATTGTTATCACCATGTGTGTATAGTTTGTCAATCATAACAAGCGCTATAGCTGCCTGCAAATAAGTAACACCTCACTGATCCACCTATTCAATTAGGTGGGTGGGGGTGTCTTGTAACACTCCTTGGCTATGCCACTGTCGCCATCTGCTGACAGGCACAAGGTATACATGTTATTGATCAAGTTTCTCTACGGAAAAGTGATTGTAGATAACATTTCTCGTGGTAGGGAGCCACTAATGATAAACGCCAGTTTATAGGCGTTGGAGAGTAGGGAATTTGATTGTTATCACCATGTGTGAATAGTTTGTCAATCATTACAAGCGCTATAGCTGCCTACAAATAAGCAACACCTCACTGATCAACCTATTCAATTAGGTGGGTGGGGGTGTCTTGTAACACTCCTTGGCTATGCCACTGTCGCCATCTGCTGACAGGCACAAGGTATACATGTTATTGATCAAGTTTCTCTACGGAAAAGGGATTGTAGATAACATTTCTCGTGGTAGGGAGCCACTAATGATAAACGCCAGGTTATAGGCGTTGGCGAGTAGGGAATTTGATTGTTACCACCATGTGTGAATAGTTTGTCAATCATTACAAGCGCTATAGCTGCCTACAAATAAGCAACACCTCACTGATCAACCTATTCAATTAGGTTGGGTGGGGGGTGTCTTGTAACACTCCTTAGCTGACAGGTACAAGGTATGCATGTTATTTGATTGTTATCACCATGTGTGTATAGTTTTTCAATCATAACAAGCGCTATAGCTGCCTACAAATAAGTAACACCTCACTGATCAACCTATTCAATTAGGTGGGTGGGGGTGTCTTGTAACAATCCTTGGCTATGCCACTGTCGCCATCTGCTGACAGGCACAAGGTATGCATGTTATTTATCGGTACATTACCTTGAAAATATTGTTACGACATCACAGAACAATCTACGTGTTTGTCGAATGTGCCAGAAGAATCTTGATGTAACACGTTTGGCGTACGTGTTTGTCGACCCATTTTCGAGAGGTTTCTCGAAGGCGCCAGCCGCGCGGACTGTGTCAAGGTCGCATTTAATTACGTAGTTCACACGAGCGCTAAGACGCAATTAGGAACATTCTGGTATGTGATCGCAGGTATAAATACATGGCGGCAGCGGCCTTAAAGCAGTATAGCAACGATATATATTGTAATAAACAAATCTTTCGACGTGTGTGGGTTGCGTCTATTTGATACTCTTCGAAACTCTCACCTAATTAAGCCCCGCGATGGAAGCCATTTGTAACGTTGTGGTAATCAAACCTTCTCTTCGTTGATTTATTTTAACCGGATTATGTTGTACTTGTTTTGTGGGAATAGTTTTTCCGTTAAATAAACAATCTGTTTGTTTAATGAAATTATTATTTTTTTTTTTTAATTTATTTACTATCGGGATCCTTTGCGGTTGATTCTCCGCAGGTATTACAGTTCAGCTGATAGAGAGAGAGAGAGAGAGAGAGAGAGAGAGAGAGAGAGAGAGAGAGAGAGAGAGAGAGAGAGAGAGAGAGAGAGAGAGAGAGAGAGGGTGAGAGAGGGAGAGCGAGAGAGGGAGAGAGAGTGAGAGAGGGTGAGCGAGAGAGAATAAGTTCCTCTCTTGTGTACTGTGTTATCGTTTTATTAAGCGTATTTTGCAATTTTGCAACAGCTGTTTTCAAGGCGACAACACGCTAAAGGTTATGTTCGTCATTTATACCTCGTACGCTATGATGACTGCTGTAGTTTGCCCACTCTTCTCTGCTATTTACCAGTTTCCTGTAACAAATTCGCTATCTACAAAGCATAACACAAAGTCAATTCCCTCAAAAAGGTATTTATTATCTGATATTGGTTTATATTTTTGAAACCATTAAATTCAGTTCATCGATTTTTAAGTCAACTATTATCGAAATTATAACAACTTTCGATATATGTGTTTCTATCATACGACCGATATATTCAATTGTATTTATAAACAAAATTAATTAATTATTTATCTCAATTTTTTTGGGATTCTTTGAGCTGTAAGAAAGTAAAAAATGCTTTGACAAGAGTATCATACTTTACAAGAAAAATATTTTATTCTTAAAGACTAGGTCAAAGAGTTCGTATTTTAGACGCCAGAGCGCAGATTACATGAATTCATACAGCTGACGGTCCAAGAAACATGGCCGCTGTGAATGTTCTAATGAGATTATATTTTTACTGTTTTTAATTAAATAAATAAAGTTTGAGACGTTCTCACTAATTTTTCTTATAGATTTAATTATTTTATACTGGTTTCTAATGTTACAGTGTTCGTTACTTGGTGGTGATGTGTAGTTTTTTAGTTTATGAAGGTAGGCATTTCTCACCCATGGTAGCTAGGTTTCAATTTTCATTTTTTTTTTGTATATTCTCGCATCAATTAATATGTTTCATGTGATGTCCCAGATATGGTTTTTTATGCTGTTTATTTTTCTTTAGTTTTGAATTGCGTACGGTTTAAAATTTAGTTAAAATTTTTACATTTTCTGGACATTATTTTAGTGCCATCTACTCTCTTGAAATAAAAGTTAACAATCCCCTCATCTTGTTACCTTCGTTACCGTTAGTAACCAAGAAATTGATGAGTTTTTATTGGCTAACCTAGGTACAGTTTTAGTAATTAGGCTAGTCTTTAGATAATATTAGTTCTTTCACCTTTAAAAAAAATACTCCTTTATAAATGTTAACTCTAATTAAATTTAATTTACATAGTGTTTTTCTTCATACTATTACATATGTTTAAATACTTATTTGTTATAATTTTGTGGTGATACTCCATAGTTTTTTTTATTAACAGGATTCTTTCTTTTAGGTACTATTTTCCCTTAACATTATTTTCTCATATCAATTACGTAAACTTATTTAATATACCCTTCTGAAAGTGTTTTTTATTAAAATTTAGTTTTCTTTTATATTTTTGGTTTACAAGATTGGTTTAATTAGTTCATTTCTGACTTTTATATTTGTAAATGTATTACTACTCTAGGCCCTATTTTATTTTTCACTATCTCTTTATAATTTATTCCAATTAATAGTTATTAGTTCTTTCTCTAACCCTGGATCTTTCAGAACAATAAACATAATAATATTCTATTTATACATTGAAATATTGCCTTTGTGGCCTAACAAAAATTAAACAGTAATAACTTACTACTAACTACTTATTATCTATTACAAGATTCCTGCATCCTTATCACAACTTGTGACTGATGTCTCTTTAATATCACTAATCATAGTTTGCTATTCTTTTAAGTTTTTTATAAATAGGCTATGCTTTACTATAGTTCTATTTATTATGATTTTGTTTCACTTTAACTTCATTAAATATAATAACATCACATTCTCTTATTAGGTCGCACTTGGTGTACACTGTATTTTTATAGCACCACTTATTACACTGTTTATTCACTATTAGAGATATTATTTTTTAGTTTACTAATAATCTAAGATAAAGGTTTTGTAGCATGATACCTTTGTATAATACATTTTCTGACCTGTGGAATGGGATATCTACTGAATTTGTTTATCATTAATAATAATAATATCAGATATTTTACTGTTTCTTAGACATTTTGTTCATTTAGTATGATGTACTGATTATGTAAGGTTACAATATACAGTTCGGTTCGAGTTATTCTCTGTGCGCGTTCAAGTGGTTATTAGTAAAGTGTTGTGTTTTATAATCGGGCGGTATAATTCTGGACGAACAGGCTTAAGGAGGGGGCAGTGTTACAACATCACAGAACAATCTACGTGTTTTATCGAACGTTCCAGAGAGGTCCAGAATTTAAGCGTATGGCGTACGTGCTTGTTGGCGCATTTGCTAGACGGTGCGAGAATTGACACGGCCGCTCTCACTGTGTCAAGGCCGCAAGCAATTACGTCATTGTTTAGAGGTAATACGTAGTATGTGGAATCGTCTAGATTTTCGGCCGGCTATAAATACCAGTACTCAACGACGTTCAATTCAGTATAGCAGCGATATATTTTCAGTGCGGTTCGGTTATAATCGGGCGAGATTACTGTGTGTGTTCAAGTGGTTATTAGTGACGTGTTGTGTTTTATAATCAGGCGGTATATTGTAATACAACTGTATTATAATATTAGTTAACATTTATTTGCGTGTGAACAATTTTTATTTGATTTGTTGTAGAGACTGAGTTGTTAATTACAAACTGTTTAACTGTGAAAATTAAAGCTGGTAATTAGTGACTTATTTGGTGTCTTGTATTTTGTTTCCACTGTACCTAAGACAATTAAGTAGACGGTCGTAACAATATTAAAATAAAATACAGTATTATAGAAGAAGAAAACTAAATACAGCCCTATGCTTTTACTGGAAAATATATAACAGAATCGTGGTGATAAACGTATGTAATGTTGGCAAACATAGCTTTACCATTTAATGAATTTTAACTCACCTTTACTTATCTATTTTCATACATCAAACCATTATTTAGACAACCATTTTCTCTGTTTTGCGTTTACTCTGGTTTAAAGCTATTAAAAACGTCTAACAAGAAAAGAGAAACAGTTGTTTATAATTTTGAAAAAAGGAAATGAAATATAATTTTCTTTATAATGCTGTTTATGATTTACCTGTTGGGCCACAATACACACATTAAAAGCTTTGTGGTCAAAATCTTAAAAAAGACGAAACCAAAAGTGCAACAATGTACATAGTGTATATAGAATATAGTACCTATTCCTATGGCTTGTTAAATGGTCAGAAGCTAGTAAGCTAGTAAGGTGGAATGCATTGAAGGACGTGTCATTGTGTAGACTGATGATTTGAAGATGGTGATAAGAAGGTGTAATGCATTGTTCACCTAGAGAGGCTCTGACCTCTAGAACTGGCCAAGACGTTGAGTTTAAACTCTATCCAACTGTTTGCGGTGTAACGAGCTCTTCGATTCTGTAAATACCGAGGTGGAAATAATTTGTTGTCTCTACGTATTCAATGAGTTCTCTAATTGCCTTGACAACGCAGGCATATTGGATCCGTTATCGCAACTGATAACGGCGCTATGCAATACATTAGACGACATTTCCTCATATTCTGCTTTGTTTGGTGTCGGAGTCCTGTAGGTATTGTAGGTAATGAAAAAGCTAGCGCTGCAACGAGACGATGCAATTGCTATACGACTTAAGAACGGAAAGGTATCTGCCACACTCAGCATTGTTAATGTCTAGCATCAGATGTGTAATTCATTTCATAGTAAATTTTCTGCTGTTGAACAGAGAGTCCGTAAATGGCAGGTGACCGCCCTAAATATTTCTGCGTCGCCAGTATGCAAATTGGGCACACGAACCTGACCACAATTAGGATACCTTATACTAGGAAAACGAAAAAGTTGTTTCCACTTATGGTGGACCACTTACGATGAAATACATAATTATTGAAGATGACTTTAATGCTGAACAGATGATGGCTGAACAGAGGGAAAGGTAACTTGATAGAAACCCTCGAAATTAAACAGTTAGCGGACAAATGGAACTCTGTTACTGTAAAAGTAGCACTTTTATGTATCGGCCCTACCAAGTTTTTTTGCGTCTATATGAGTAAGAATCTGCGTTTCTTTTGTTAAGGTAAAATGTAGGTGGCAACCATGACATCACGAATACTCCTGGACACCGTCGTCAGGCTAAAGGACTTAGTTTTCATGCCATTAAATATATTAAAAGACCAACAACAGCAAAAATAACGACGAAAAGACAGCACTAAAACTATAACAAATATAATAAAAATTAGGCTTATTCCACCCGAAAATCAAATCCTTTGCCCAGGTCTACAATACCTTGATCTTCTAGAGAGAGGTCAACAGCTATCTTTTCAAGGAAAAGATAGAAGGGTAACAGGGAAATGTTAGAAGAGCTTGACAAAACGTGTGATCCTCTTAAAAACACACCACAATCTGCAGTGGAACCTGTCCGTGCCAGTGGGTAGGATGGCTCTACGTTAGTGAGTCGCTATCGTTGGACTCATGACATCAGACTCATCCTGTTGTGTTTAGTCCGAGCTGCGATGAGGAATAGTACTGATGAGGTTGTGTGTTAATTACCCGGAACTCTTGAGAGCTATATACTACTTTGTAAATCAAATATTGGGGCTGAGGTCTTTTTGGAAACCCTCGTTTTCAGAAAATCCTCCTCAAAGGCCTAAGGTAAGGAATGTTTTGACAAAAAACCTGTAACAACTTGTGTTGGATTAGCTGTCCAAGACATCAGGAAAACTGCAAGTAAGTGCCCTGATAATGATGATGACAGAAACCCTGAACGGCCAATCTGTGTTACAAAGCTGCTAATGGTGAAGAAAATAGAGGAGTCCGATGTAGTAGTGAGTCCTCATGTCACTATGAAAAACACAAAGGAAGTGTTAATGTCCTGGAGTTTTCACAAATGTACAAATTATGAAATTAATTTCAACGGAGCTGGGCCCTCAATAAGGTATAGCATATTAAAGGCTAACTACGATAAAAATGGACAGACGCTTTTATCTGTGTTCTATGCATATTTTATTTTATCTGACTCAACAGAACAACTTTGCCAGATAAAATAAAAACTCACATTCACAGGCTAAGCTTGGCAGCTCGTACCCTTTAACGAATGCTCAGTTCTCGGTGCTTGCGTTTTAAAAACACTTCATGCACATTGTGCCAAAATATGCTTCTTTGGAAAGTCGGCTCTTGGTGCTGAGCCCATTAAATGTTCCATTAGCAGTGGAAAATTTATTTAGGTCACATTAATCTAGGTCACAATCTGTACTGGCGCATTGATATACAACCCATAATTACACCTTAGTCGAGTGATATGCTCAGGTCAGTAGATCCAGACAATTATCCTTAGGATTTCCTTGGAAGAGAAGACAAAGTCGAACCATGCCTTTTGCAACGATGGAATTACAGTCTGCTACTTGAAAGAGGACCGGATGTTATACCTTACGGCATAATTCACCGACCTCCAGATATAGCTAATTGTACGACACTGGCAATTTATGACACAATCTGGTAAGAAAGTGTGTATCCTAAAGGATAGAAAAGGCCGATCATTATCCGGCTTCCTAAACTGGAAATGATGCCGTTAAAGCAGAGACCTATTTTCGGGTGTCGTTGAGTGCTGCTTAAAAATGTCTGGAGAGTATCTTGCAATCTGGTATCTTCCAAAGCACGGTCTACTGACAGCACACCTATGTGGGAGCATCGGAAGTACAATTTAACTACTGATCACTTGGTACATGCACAGAGTTAGGGTGAAAACAGTTTAATCTAAGGAAAACACATTGCTGATATATTCTCCAACTTTGAGAAAGCATTCGGTAAAACGTAGAGATAGAGCATCATGTATATCAAAGATGTAAGTTGACCAAATCCATCTCTTCCTTTCTCACAGACTGGACTTTTGTTCGCGTTTGTCAGCCTCTATCGGCCTTCCATGAGATGAAATATCGAGGACAGAAGGTTCTCCGTTGAGCAGTACGCTTTTGACTCTAGCGACCAACGGGATAATAATATATAATAATAATATAAAAATAATAAAATCATAGCTGTATGATTTTATATTGATAACAATTTATTATTTTTATCAACATTATATTGATAATAATTTATTTGTTTTAAATATTATCATTTTTATACAAGTGAATTTTTTGTCTAAACATTTTATGTACAAATTTTAAATATTTAAACAATATTTCTATTTGACTTTCCACATTTTAATACTTTTATACCAAAAAGGTGTTAGTATTTTTTATACTAAAAAACATTTTTCTACACTTGCTATAAATTAATGTTACAAGTCACTTGCTATAAGTCCTCCAGACTGAATCGTCACACTGTGATAAATAAAAAATCTTACTGTTTTGACAGTTATATGATATCACCTGTGATTATGTGTCGGTTTTGTACTGACAGGAGCAGGAAAGCAAAAATAAACATTAAAAATCAATTAAATCCTTAAATTCGTAGTGACCGTCAATCAATGAATTACTAGGGCGAAGGGTTAATGAAGATCGGTCAAAAAATATAACACAAATTTTAACTTATTTGCGTCGACGTTTCGATGTAGCTCCTTCACCTATACAAGAATGCACACATACGCACGCACACGCGCGCTCACCGACGCATTCAGACTCACATACACAAACACGTTTACTCAAGTAATTATTCTGTTTTATTTGACATTTCTTTTGGATTCATACACAGGTCCTGCTGATGACAATACACATTGTCGAAACGTCGAAAATAAGTTAAAATTTGTGTTATATTTTTGACTGGTCCTCACAAACTCTTCACCGGAAAAATTCATTAAAAGTCGAATCTGTTTATACATACGTAAATAAAATTTGCGTGTTTAACAGCTTTATCCCCCCTACAATTGTTGACTTCCGTTCTCGTTTATTTCTTTTACACTGATACACATCTTTGCCACTGGACATTTTTTGGGGTACACCGTGGTCTCCAAATATATCGATTAAATGCAAGAGTGAATGATTACTTAACATGCCACAAAATTTCAGGAGTTCCGCAGTTACGTTATCCGTCCCAGTGGTTTCGTCTTCCCTACTTTTCTAAATGCGTCTTTTTATTCCTGAACATGTATATCATCTATTATCCACATACCTGTGTCTTCATTATTAGAGGTCCTGTCGGGTTCACCACAGCTAGCTATGGATGAAACCAAAGTTTGATTGCAAGCCTCTCAGTGTTTGCTTGATACAGTGCCTATTCTGGCGGCATCATTTTCATGTTTATTTAAGTGTCTTCAAATTATATATGCATTTCATTTCTTTTTTATCTTTCCAAGGGTTTTACTTCCTGTCTCATAGATAGCACTCTTATTATTTGAGTATTACTTTGCTAAGTGCTAAACACACTGAGCTATTCTAGTTTGGCAAAAAATTACTTTCCTCATCTTACAATAAATAGGTTTCATATACCTCAATACTCCTTTTGTTCCAGTTTCTGCTATTTTATCAAAGCATTAAAAATGCTTATGAATAAATAATGTTCTGATCTAACGTGTGCCCTGTATAAACACTGTCAACATTCTGTATAATGAATAATACTTCGAAATACATCTTTCGCAATTAGGTGTTTGTTACGTTGATATCACTGAAAGTTAAAAATCACCCCAATTCCCTACTACTAACGTTACAGATTAGTTAATTTTCAGTACATATAAATTCAGTAAGAATGTGCTTGCTAATTCTTTCATCACAACCCGCTACAATAGTTAACAGTAGTTGTCAACAAAATATAATAACCAGAAATGTTGTATTTTCTATTTTTTCGACCAAATTTACGTGCCAAGTTGAAAACATTTCTTGAGATAGTAATAAAGTTACGTTCTAATAATATTTAAAAATGATCTGTAAATTTTGTTACTCTTTTTGGACTCTCTGCAATAGCTGTGCTATTTTTTTGAAGACAACTATTAGTGATGAAGAAAGAAGGCAATATCCACATTCAGTCTACCGGTACAATGTTTTAGATAAAAGATATAAATAACACACGAAACTTTAAAATATTTGTAGTGCGCAACAAGGTTTATAAAAAATTTGAAAAAGGAAATATATTGAGAAAATGTAAAATACTAGCGCCGTAATGGCACCATTTCATTTGTTTGAAAAAAGAAAGAAGTCTAGGTAAATCTAGGAGACGAAGACGATAACAAAAGTCATAAAAATAATTTAAAACTTTGTAAATTTCATGTTTTTTAATCTTTATTTATTGCAATCTGTCACATAAAACACAACAAACAACTGATCTACATTAGAAATGTCTTGGGAAATGTGTGTTTAGTGGCACATTTTTTCTTCCCACAGTGGTACTATAAGCACTTTAGTCTGACATATCTAGATGATTTTCCACATTTAATTTTCATTTATAGTTTTTCAATCCAAAAGGCAATTTTTCAAACGGTCTTTGGAACTAATTATAGCTTGCCACTTCAGTGTTAAGTCATAGTTGTCATCATTAATGTACGAGGGCTATTTTCTTTTTCAAACCCCGATGAGTTGCCAAACCTTGTTCTGTTGTCATAGTAACAATTTGATTGCCGATTAATGATTTTAAGGCTTTGTTTTGACCTATAACCATTGGTTTTATATTTATTTTGTCAATTACTGTGGTGACGACAGTTTGAGTATGGCAACTACAATTGAAATTGCCTCCAAGTGTGAGATTCGGTCTGTTATTAGATGTTTTTCAAACTGGAGGCCATAGTGCTTCAGAAATTCATCGACGGTTGTGTAATACATATGGAAAAAATGTGATGAGTGATGGTTCAGTTCAGAAATGGTGTTAAAAATTTAAATAAGGGCGAATTGATGTTCATGATGAAGGAGGGCAAGGAAGAAAGTCCGTGGCTACTGATAATGTTGTTGAAAGTGTAAACAGGATGATTCTAGAGCGCCGTCGTTTCACAATTACTGAAATTTCTGCTAATTTCCTGAAATTTCTTTGTGTGCTCTTTCTCTACCCTGTACTAAATATGCTTTGAAATCTGTGTATCATACATTTTAGATTCTTGCCTAAGTAAAGTTCAAGGTGCTTCACTTTGTTTCCTCTGCGGCATTTCATTATAAATGTCACTGGTGTGCATGCGTATTGGAAAGAGATGAATGCAACTTGGCCTAAATTAGTTTTGTTTAATTGAATTATCCGTTTTTGCAATCGTCGTTGATTTGCAGTAACTCGTAAGAAATAGTTGTAGGTAAGTGGAAAGTCGGTTTGGAGTGGAAGGTAAAGTGTACGTAGTTTAGCTGTATTTGTAAACAACAGGATATTGCTCAGAACACTTGCTCCTGGTAATAAAGTATTCATGGACTGTAGATGGGTAAAGATATTGCTGTAGTCAATGACGAAATATCTACCGGAAACATTATTCAATGATTGTACATGTTATTTGATTCGTAGTGGTCGCTTCAGTAAATGTAGGCCAAGAGTCTAGTGTGCTACAGTTTAACGAACCATTGACATACGTCTAGGAAACCCGCTGAGTAATAGTTTTGGTTACAACTTAAGTAGGACTATAAATATTTTTTTTACATTCCGCAGTTCCTGGATTGTTGAATGTTGGTTTCTTCAAGCCAAACTAACAATTGGAAAAATTTCTCCTACCCTCAATAACCGCAAGTAATAATTTAAATTAGAAGTCATTAATTTAAATTTGTGTGTGTGTCTATGTGTGTATATTTTATACATGGAAATAATAATAAAAGAATTCATTAATCTACGTTTGGAGTTACAATTTTTGTAAATAAATTTTATGTAATTTATGCCTTCTTTGCAACTGACACAATACAAGTCTTTACGATGATCCGATTACCATTGTGATCTTTAATATGCATACTACTAGGTTAAGGTTATTGTGTTGTAACACAAATTTGAACACTGTCAGAGCAGTCTATTAGATAAATAGATGGTATTATCGGATTCCATGAGAGGTTACTGTGGTTCCACTAATTCTGATTTTCTTCGGATAATAGCACTCTCCCTGGTATATGATAATGTAACTTAATTTCCTCAAAGTATTGGGTTTAATTATAGAAAACGGAGACATATGCGCTAAATGTTGGGATAGCTTATTACACTTCTACTATGTCCACTGGGTTTCTGGGTTGCTGTTACTATTATGTTTACATCACTTTCAGTTGCTAGATAATGCATCGACAGATAGTAAGTATGCAGCTGTCGGAGAAATTTTATTTTCGCATTCTACACACTCTTTTTTAGACTACTGGCGATTTGACGATCGTTTTACAATAATCTTACCGTGTTTAAACACTCTGTTATCGCAGAAGGCTAGCTGCAGTTATGGATATCTAATGTAAACATATAATATTTCTGACAGCGTCTCGACGTGTACATAGCATTTTGACACATAGAATGAGATAGAACATCTATTAAAGAAAGGCAGTGAGAGGGAGTGAGACGGTGAGAGACTTTGACAGAGAGAGAGAGAGAGAGAGAGAGAGAGAGAGAGAGAGAGAGAGAGAGAGAGAGAGAGAGAGAGAGAGAGAGTCTGTGTGAAGAAAGATGAGAGACGGAAGACAAAGTGTATGATTGTGCTTTACATAGTTTTATTTTTTGCTTTTTCAGCTATCTATGTACTCCTAAACGGACTATTTTATACTTCGCGGATAGCACACAATTATAATAACTATTGCAGTAACTCTAGAGTTTTTTTTTAACTTGCGTTCGTCACAACTGGTGCAAACGCCTTGCACCAGAGCAGCGTCCACTTGCTATTGATTCCAAAGCGAGACAACTCTATGTTCTCAACATTATTTTTAAATTAAATTTCTTGCAATTTTATTGGTTCTACGGTAACACCTTCTTATGATCTTCTTATAAGAGATTTACTTGTACAAGAACGTTTAAGAATAGAACAATTTATGTTCAAAAAATCTGAAGTATTTTATGACCAATTTTATGGACAGTAAAACATTTTTACCCAGAAAACTCATGCATTGAGTTACTAGTTTTTAAAACAACTCCTGTCATCAAGTAAATCCTTTAATGGCAAGAATTTTTATATTCATTCAATCTTAAAATTAAACATACTTCTATAGTTATTCAAATTTACGTGTTTTTTAAGAACATCCCATAAAATTTTATCCTCGCAAATCCGCACTACACACGAGCCTATGTACCATTACGCACCATTTCACTGAAATAACAAATGCTTTAAAAGTTTGAAAATAACTAAAACTAACAGTTTTCACAACGTTCCTTATCCGCTACTTTTCAATATTCAAACATGCAACTTTTATTTATTCACATATATCTTCTTTATATTGCAATCTTTTTTGTTACATTTCGTATACAGGTAAAATGTACATTTAAATATATATATATGTACATATATATATATTCAAACACTTTTGCTACAGTCCGTTTCTTAATTTATATAATATATTTAATTTTTATAATGAATTTACCTCAAAATATTTCTTCCCTTGTTAGGAACATGTTTCGAGAAACATTGTGTTCTCATACTCAGCCTTCGTGATTTTGCGTCTGGTGAAGTATTTGTGTTGGCTGGTCGTTATTGTGGTTTCTTGTTGGTCACTGCTATTTTAAAGTGGTATTATTGTGTGTGATTGTGGTGTATGTATTAGTATTTTGTGTATTTTCGATTTTGAGTGCTTTGAAAATTGTGTCATGTTTTGTATTGATTTGTATTTGTTGAGGTAATAGTTTGTTTTTTGTTTTATGTTTGAATATTTGTAAATTTTCCCAAAAGTTGATTATGGTGCCATTGTCTGATATGTGTTTTATTAGTGTCATGTTGGTTATGTTTGGGAATTCATGTCCAGTGTTTATTGCATGTGTGGCCAAATTAGATTTGTATATTTCTGGTTTTGTATGCGTTTAGGTGTTCAAAATAACGTTTTTCAGTTGTTTTTTGTTTGACCTATGTAACATTTATTGCAATCTTGGCATTCAATTTTGTACATGCCATTGGTTGTTGTATTATCTTTGTTGTGTAGGTTATTTATTTTTGTAGATTATTTTTGTTAGTTTTGTACGCTATTTTAATGTCTGTGTTCTTAAACAGTTATACATGTGTGTGTGTGTTCAAAAGTAGGAGAAACAGGCTACAACCTTGCCTATCTTCAAGATTTATTATAATTGTTTTGTGTCAATTGTTCTAACTTTTTTGCAGTTATTAGTTCTATGCCTACATGCGAAATTCTGATTCTGTCAGATACAGCATTCTCCCAGATCATATAAATATATCCGTCTCCCTATTATTTTTGGAATAGAATTTCTAATAATTCTATAGCGAAAATTTATATATCCTCCATAATTTTTCAATGGATATAATCTCGCTATAAATGTCATTTGTGCACCCTCAGCTCTCCGAAAAGCATACTCTTCCTTTCTTTATAGAATTTCACCTATAATAAGACTTTCATTATTAGTGTAGGTACGTACTTAATATCCTGAATTGAGAACGCAAGTTCTCTTGCAATGGGCATTATCCGTTTGTTCCACCTTTTCATTAATTCTGTGCCTGATTCTCAAATTGTCTGGAATTTTACTTTGAAATACAAGTTATAGGTTAAAGGTACAAATAAAAAAAAACATGTGCATAGGTTTGGTGTACAAAAACCCTATTTTATTTAATAACGGGTTACTAAATTTTACAATGTAGATGAATTATTCCTGAAGCTAATAGATAAAATACTACGTTCTATGAATGTTATTAATGCTATTTTGAACCATACATTCTATGTCAGTTTGATTTCCATGTACCCAGAAAAATTGTGTTTGTGGGTGAGCGCGCATGTGTGTGTGAGATTGTTTATGTGAGATTATATTTTGCTAGTTATTTAAATTAACGTGGTTTTTAAGAATATCCCATAAAATTGTATCCTCTCAAATCCGTAATACACACGAGTATCATTACGCACCATTTCACTTAAATTATAATTCCTTTACAAGTCTAAAAATATCTAAAACTAACATTTTCCACAACCTTCCTTACCCGGTTTTTTCAATATTCAAACCTGCAATCTCTACTTATTCACATATATTCTTTATACGCTGGCATATGACAGTCTTGTTTGTTACATTTCATAAGCAGGTGGAATGTCGATTGCAATATGTGTGTGTGTTCAAAAGCAGAGGATATATACTACCACCCTGTCTACCTTTGAGGTTTATTATAATTGTTTTAATCAAATGTTTAACTTTTTGCAGCATTAATTCTTATGTGTTTAACGGAAAATTCCGATTCTGTCAGATGACAGCACTCTGCCTGATTATATAAATACATCCGTCTCCCCAATATACTCGATGTAGAATTCTTATAAGTTAAGTTCGAAACAGAACCTTTATAAAACCTCCATGTTTCTTCAATGAACCGAATCTCTCATAAATGTTATTTGTGCACAATCAACAAACGCATACTATTCCTTTTTTTATAGTCGCACTTAAAATAAAACTTTCTTTATTAGTGAATGTACTGTACTTGATACCTTGAAAACGCAAGTTCTCTACCAATTGGCGTTATCCGTTTATTCCACTTTTCATTAATTCTATGCTTGCCTCTACAATTTAAATTTCACCTTAAACTTAAAGTTATAGATTAAAGGCACAAATAACAACGATATGTGCATATGTTTGGTGTATAAAAGCTTATTTTATTTCATATTGCATTACTAAATCTTACAATAACTATAAGATATTTTAGAAGTTAATAGATAAAATACTACGTGTTATGAATGTTATTAATGTTATTTTGAACCCTACATTCAGTTTGATTCCTATGTGCACTAAAATACTGTGTTTAGGCGTAAGCGCGCGCATGTGTGTGTGCGATTAAGTGCACGCCCGCGCGCCTGTTTGGTTAAGCAAGCTGGCGCGTGTGTATGGCCATTATGTTACCAACAGTAAACTGAGTGCAATACTTTATACTTTACCTTTCTATCATATACGAGTGAAAGTTCACATACTAGCAATTATTGTATTCACATAATTCATCTGAATCCAACCTACAATAAACCTAATTATATTCAATATATGCTCTAATTTTTCTTGTTATTTTATATCATTACTACTAATAAAAACATTTTTAACAAGAATATATTTTTTATTTTGTAAATTACAAATGTTTCGATAGTAATCCAACTACCAGCATCAGATTACAAGATGATAATTATAAGATCTGATAGTTGGATTACTATATCAAAACATTTGTAATTTACAAAATCAAAAATATATTCTTGTTAAATTTTTGTATTATTTATAATATAAAGAACCTAATATACTTTCGTTACTTTCACTTCAAGTATTATGTGTTTAAATTACACTTATCACTAACATTATTATAAATGAAAATTATAACTATATTATCTGATATAACAAATAAAATACTACTTGTTATTAATAGTTTTTTGAATCCTATCTTCACTTTGATTCCTATATAGACAAATTGTAGTGTGAGCGTGTGTGTGTGTGTGTGTGTGCGCGTGTGTGTTCGTGTGTTTGTCAGTGAGTGTGAACAAGTGCAAGCGAACCTGTTTGGTGATGGGAGCTGGCGCGTGTGTATGGCCACTATGTTACTAACAGTAAACTCTATGAAATACTTTATATTTTATTTTTCATTAAATAGAGTGAAAGTGCGTGGAACATACTACCAATAATAATATTCACCTAATACACATGAATTAAACCTACAAAAAACCTAATATACAGGTTTTCTTTTTTTAACTTTCACTACAAGTATTATGTGTTTAAATTACACCTATCACTAACATTCATGAGGCTACTAATATATAATAGAGGTAAGAAATATATTTATAACAGTTATATAAACTATTATAACAGTTAACAGTGCTCTTGATTCCTAGTCATTAACAGCGATAGTTTGCATTTCGACGACCAAGGATTTCTGATAGTGTGATAAAGGAAGACACCATAGCTTTGATTACCTGTAAGTAAATACGTTATCACTGATAAATAATGTAATTTCTCTAACTTTAACCGATATGTCCTGTGAAAAATAAATATGTATAAACACTTGCACTGTATACAACTTATTATAGAAACATTCACAATTATTGAAACAATTAAAAATTAAAAGAGTTCTTTTTATAAAGTATGCTGTACTATTATCAGCGTCTTGTTGAGTTTTGTGTTACAGCATCAAATCCAAGGAGAACCGCTGTTCTCATTTGGTATAATTATTTTACAGCGTAACAGAACCATAAACACAATCTAAATCTCATTATTCTATTTATGTAGTTAAGACTATTTATAGTTTCACATCTGTAATTCTCCAAAATATTTGCAGTATAGTAATTACTCTTTATCTGCGTATTATGTCCTCGGTTTTACATGCACGTGGTTACTAGATTTTTAGTTGTTATTTATTAAAATATTTTTTCCAATAATACTCGCCTTCAGCTTACGTATATTACGAGTGATAGAAGTATTTCAAAAACGTATTAAGGTAAGTTAATATGCATTACTAAAACGTACTATATAGGGTTTGAGATAATAGTAACCAGAAATATTTTAACACTTTGTAATATTGTATATAGTTAAACCCTTGGAATGAGAAACGACAAACCTGTGGTACTCGAGTAAATGCATCAAAGGAAGTTACCCGGCTCTTTTATAAACATATTTGCATACGTATCCCCTACCATTCTAACCACATATAACCAGATACAGTTATGGAGATTTGCAGTCATTTCAGTTTTGTCTGTGATAGATTTTGTGTGTACTGTCTCCCTGTCCTTCATCGGTAAGTGTGTGAAATTGTGAGATGCATAATGTTCACGGTTATATTTTAAACATTTATCTATTTCATCCATAGTAGTTACTTAATTTGAGATTAATTTTTGTCGTATATAGATTACCTTATTGAAAAACCGATGGATCTCAAACTTGCAAGCAAAACAGATGCAAACGGAATGAATTGTAGTACAATTTGTAACGTACCATATGTAGTTATGGCCTTGCGGTTCGGTAAGGTATACAGAATGTAAGCAATGTTTGTAAAGTTTCAAATTATGGGTAGATAGTGGCAAAACGTTAAGAAATCATAAATGGTACAATAGAATGGAAAGCGACCAGCCTTGGACAAGCCTTATGAAACAATCTGTGTGTTGGGCTATTTCCTGTGGATTGTACTCAGCGTCCTCCTCTGGTTAAGCACTTGATTTGGCGGTACTTTTAGATTAGCCAATGAAGTTACGCAAAGGGTGAGAGCGTAGTTATTAAATAAAAAGTAATTCTCCTTTCAGATAAAAGTGAGTAGTTAATTTGAAAAGGAAGAGACACCGGAATAGACGGGCCACCGATGTCCGTGGTATTTGGAATAGACGGACACACAATTTTACCAAGGAAATAAATAAATATGTATTTATACTTAGTATTGCACCTTTGGCAGACATCTAACAATTGCTAATACTAAGACCGACAAACTATTTAGAATTCTAATGAGTTTAATGCCGAATTTTGGTCTACACAGTAGCAGAAGGTGGGTTTCTAGATGACGTTGTTGTAGTCAATATTTCTCTAGGGCTGACAAATTAAATGAAGATCTATGAGTACAGACAAGCACGTTGGTGAGAAGATCTTTAGCCTGCCAAAAGACAATGCCTACAAAGGCACTACATGTGTTCACGAGTATTCTTCTATATTAGCTTGTGATTGAAAAGATCGGGAGTTAAATGTTAAGAGCACGGGCATAACTAAGTGATAAATTTAGAGATCAGAAGGACTGAAGAATACGAAAGCGTAGTGAACTAATTTACTAATACGTGGCGTAAGGCCATGTCTGGAATGTAAACACAGTATGTTGTTAAACTTCATAACAACTGTTCCTAACGAATGTGGCTCATTTAGAACTAATCGATAGGGCGGATGTCTTGTGTTGTGTATATGCATGTAGGAGGATGCCCCGAACACGTAATATTAGGATGCTGAACATGGGAAAGGGCGCATACAAAGTTGGATATAGAATAATTGGGAATGAATATAGTGAGATACCCAGCTGGAGTAAACCATTTGTAAAACCGTCATGACTAACAAGGGCGATAGGATCAGGATTACAGATGGAAAGTTTATGACTGTCATTTGTGCCTGACGGAGATACGTAAATTATTTTGTAATGATCAAAAGAGGAAGATATTTCACGCTGTCTATTAAGATGTTTGCTACGGAACTACTATAAAAATGATAGCCAGTTACTTGGACAAAGGTACCTAATACAGGAGACAGCAAGGTTGTCAAATGCTATATCTAAATGCCAGAACAGGTACGGTGAATTGTGAAAAGTGCTGGAACTGCGGTATCATGATCAGAGCGGTATCATGCAACGTGTGCGGTGTGTCCAGAAGGTCGAAGCAAGCACCAACCGATTTATTTGATTGGCCCATCTAGAAGCGGCAAAAGTTATGCGAATGCTGTTTGCAATCTGTACATATATAGACGTCATTAATGTGTGTGGTACAGAGTTAGCTTCAAGATTGTGTAAAGTCATCACGCATGTTTATTGCATGAATGACGAATCTCTTAATAATTGTCTTCAGATCAAAGTTGCCACGTATGCGTCCACATACACCAATGTGGGTATGTCATCACACTGTCGTACCGTACTGCCTTTTAGTGAAAAAACAAACACATTTTTCAAGAAACAACTTTAAATTTAATAAGGCACAACAATTTTCTCAGTGGTAAAAGGCAGACTGATCTTATAATACAAATGTGAGCAACTTGGCTGTTGTCAAGCAAATTCTTGTTGAACTATAAAATAGAGTTTATGTGACATGAATAGACAACTAATGGAGTGTAGTCTTTAAACAAAATATCCTTTTGACTATTGACAAAATGAAATAGAACTTGATCGTTAATGTAATTGTTAGAGATACTTCCACATTTACAATTGAGTTTCAAGAAATAATGTACATAGTGTGCTCATATATATTGTTCAGCCTTCAGTCTCATTTCTGCTTCTCTCTCACAAAACCTGCAACTGAAACTTTGACAAAATGTTATACAATGATGGCTTTATTAATCGTTAAAGTAAAATATTAAGAAATTTTTACGCTAGCCTGTTTTTTTCGTATAGAGTGTCAACAAAGTTATACGTGGCTTTTATATTATAAATGATTATGTAATTTTAGTTAAATTAAGAGCTACGTTGTGAGGTTTGCTTGGAAAAGAAACTTTGAGCGGCAGAAATGACTTTATCCATCCGTTTAAACTGTTATTGGGAGGAGAAAAGTCGAAATGAGGAATAGAGATCCTTCCGTGACAATACGGAAATCAATGTACCAGCCAGTGTGACGACAAAGGGGGTTATTGATAAGTTATCAATTGATAAGTAGTCACAGAAAGATCTATTGTCATTCTGAATTGGAGGAAGCGTCCGTGGTTGAAGCTTTCGAATAATAAGGACAAGCTGTAATTAAACACAAAACAATACATGAAAGAAGAAACTTACCAAAAAACAAGGATTAAAGAGCTCAGAGGTAAGAAGAAACAAAGAGTAGAATAAAACTAAGAAAAATAGTTATACTAGAGATTGAGGGTGAATTAGAAAACAGGATGATATCGAACAAGAGGTATCTGCGACTGACGAAGAAAGTGCTTCGGAAATGGAACGAGGACATTTTAGATTCATATTTAATCCAAAGCACGTTACACGGTCGTCAATTCGATATAAACGGCGTTAATGGAGGACAGTGTTACTTTGTTGGTTTAGGTACTATACATAGAGTTTATACAATGTATTACTAATTCGACTGGGCGACAAAAGTTCAAAATATTTTGGAAGTTTATGCACCTTACATGTATTTAAATTATTGAATTTGCTGGAGAGTTTGGTGAAGATAATTTTTAGATATCACATAACTGTAACCTTATTTAGCAAAGAGTTAAAAAGGTTTGTTGCTTATATAAACAAACTGTTTGCTGAAAATGGATTAATCTATCGGTAGATATCATGTTTGTGACTCCAGACATAGGTTAAGATGCCAAAAGCCAGCGTAATTTAAAGACTCTTTTTAAATATATTTTAAAGAAACTTACCCAAAGGAAAGTGTCTTTTGTAAAATCAAAGTGTTTTGATCTAAAGGCACATATGATATCTGGCTTCTTTAGTCTCTCACAGATTATTATCAGATACTTTCTAATTTCCGGACTGTTGTCGTACCAAGCACTGTCATATATGTTTCTGGATAACTGTTCATTCTAAAAAATTGTAAACAATTTATAAAAATAAGTTTATATTTTGATGAATCAAAACTGTAATATAGCTGAACATATTCAAAATCTGAGACGATAAACATAAGATTAATTAAATAAAAAGACTTATCAGTTTCACTATGTTTTCAGTTGCTATTCAAGTAATGACACAGCGAATGTACCCCAAATATAAGACAGATATTTTACCTGGTACCCAATATCATTTCCAATCGTACAGAGTAGGAGAAACATGCAGAGAACACTTGACGTGTATCCTACAATTGGTAAATACTCAGCCGCTGGAGAGCATTTACTTTTCTGTAAATTAACACCTACATATGTAAAAATTACTTTGCCATGAAAAAATGTACTGAAACAAATAGCATGATTATTATCCTGTAACATAAGTTTAGTGACGTAACTATAGTTACATAATACAGATGTACCTCAAACTGTACATGGAGAACCCCAGCTTTTAAGTTCTTATACGCGAGAGTTGTTCAAAACTAAGAGTGAATGTAATCTCTTTCTACTAGTTAGTTTGAACAATTAGTGTTTTGAAATGGTAGTTTATTATGAAAAGAAATTATTTTTTCATACGTTTATTATATATTTGAAATATTTTTATTGGTTATTGATGAATATTTACACGTTCATTATTTTTAACACAAGTAATAGGTTTTCCCTTAATCAAAATCTAGTAGTAGAGTTTCAATAAGTCTTCGTTTGTATTCCAACATTCATTCCCAACGTATGGGATTTGAATACCACTAGCCAATAGCCAAATTACACAAACTATATACATGTCTACACGTTACATGTATACATGAGATCTCTCTACACAGTATTATGGATAATAGCAACCACTAAATCGTGACTTAGGGTTGAATTGCTGTGAATGACATAATAAAATCACACACACACACACACAACTACATAATTTAGAAATAAAATTAATAATTTAATCAGAAAAAATATTCAGTACAGCGGTTCCAATTTACTTAACTAGCTAAATAATTTTGACTTTCTTACAACATATTCTATAAATTAAATTTGTTAACTTTTTATTTTGTATGTAGTATATATTTATTTTTGCTTACCACCAAAATTGATAAAATACTGAACGTAACACAGATGAACAGGTTCAAGAAGAAAACCGCCAGGCAAGGAGAAAAGAAACGAAGCAATTCTTCCACAACCCTGAAAAATTAACGTCTGAATTGCTGTAATGTCAAGACGGGTTCAGATAATTTAATTTACTCTTAATTTCTTGTTAATCGTAAACAATTTCTTTTTTGCTTCACATTGCAGAGATACTTATGGATAATGTGAAGTAAAGTTTTAGTATTCTTTTCTAGTATTAACAAACTTAACATATCAAGAAATTTTAAAATAAAGGGTAAAGAAAATCAAGCAAAAAGATACACAAAAATACTATTTACATTAGAGGTTTTTATAAAATTTTACACACACACACACACACACACACACACACACACACACACACACACACACACACACACACACACACACACACACACACACACACACACACACACACACACAATGAAATGATGAAACCAAATTAATTGTGTTAAGGCAAATAAACAATTGTATTCAGTTTTATTGTATAAAAATATTTGTCATTATAAAGAGAATTATACAGAAAACACTGAAACATTTTTGCTATATAACATTAACTAATATATACGCTAATAGATTTTTGTAGGGAATCTTTATGGCATAATGTCTGTTGCAGAATACTAATAGAAAACAAAAACAAAATACACAAAGTATAAAATAGTTTAAATTCTGAGAACAAGGAGTATAATTTTTAGGCTATTTCAGGTTAAGATGTAAGTGTTAATATCGTGTAGTGGTCGTTATTGACAAAGACTAAGTGACCATCATCTTATGTAGGAAATTACAAACCTTAGTCTGATTATGGTAGAACCGTATAACTTAAAAGGAAATGGAATGGAAAGAAGAACAATATTATTCACAAGAAGAGACAAGAAGGCAATTATGCGATTGCAAAAATTAAATTATTCAAAAAAAAAAGAATGGTTACATTTTACTGGAGGCAAATCTAGGCTACACGTTAGGGACGTAAGGATACTGTAATTCCTTTGGGATTGTAAGTTTTAAGTTTTGTACTATATTAAAATATGAAGTTTTTATTGTACAATAGCTGGAAGGTATTCGTTAAAGGGTAGGCATACAAATACTAGTTTTGTTGTGACATGTGTGCATGTAACTAACATGTAGAAAAAAGATAGAGTGAGAGGGGGGAGACAGACAGCCAGACAGAAATAGAGATAGTGAATAAGGAACGTATTCAGTACATGTTATTTAAGGGACATGGGGTTGTTTCTGCTCAAACTTGTAATTAAAAAGGACACCGACAATCTAAACTAATTATGAGGGAAGATATTTTACAAGCTAATTAGAATTCGGCCAATAAGAAATTTTGTAATTTTAGTAATTTGGGTTTACCTCATGATTCAATAACAAAAAGTTAATTATAAAATGTTATCAAGTACTAAATTAAATTTAAATATATAAATATAAAAGCAATGTAATTTATTTAGTAAGATTATTTTACCAGACTTCATAAAACATAATTTTTTCGAATTTCGTTACTATAGTACATTCTGAAGTTCAATTAATAAATAAAAAAAAAGGTCACTGTAAGGACAGTTAAAGTTCTTTGGGTTTTACACATTTGATAACCTTGTAATTTTTTTAGTCTTCTTTGAAGTCATTGTATTATTAATATTACTTAAGATTTTATCAATATTCCTTGTATTATTACTTAAGTATTTAACAGAGTTAAGATTTGTAACAGTAGTCTTGGAATTAGATGTACAAAATATACTAGTATACTGATTTCTACTAGTATTGATGTTCATCACTTATTGTAAGTAAAAGTTGTGTTTACAAGTGCAAATGTTTCTTTGTGAATGTTATTTTGTATATTTTAAACAAATGAAAATATAACAGAAATGAAGGTAGAAAATCGTCGACGTGATCAAATTATTTATGAAATTGTAGATGTGTATGTTGTCTCACACTCTGCCATATATGTTAATACAAAATTTGAAAAAAAGTGTCTCTGTCAAATATATCCGACTGGAGACTTTTACGTTTATGAGCATCTGAAAAATATGTAGTGGTTACTACGTTGTACATGTGTAGATGATTACGATGTCGATTGTCGACAAATGTAGTGGCAAACAGCGGTACAGGTTGGGTAAAGAAGTTTGTTCTAACCTAAAAACTGTTTTCACAATAGCTATGATTACGTCAAAAAAATATGTTAAAATTGAAGAAAATACACAAACTTAACAAATTAAATAATAACTTTCAATGTATATGGTGTATTAGAATTTCCTTCCCAATGACCATCTCTAAGTGAAGTTTTGTGTATATTCCTTGGTTATAAATAAAAAAATATAAAATATAAAATTAATTTGTTTAATATATTGTTAATATAATAATAATAATAATCATAATATAATAATAATACATTTATTTTCTTCAGTTTACCTTTGGAACTCTTGATGAAGTTGTATCCACTGTTTTAGCCTGTTTATGCTGTTACAGTGTATTCCTTTTTTGCAGAAAACTTCATTAAACATCCCACCAAGGTGCTTGTAGCATACGTTTAAATAAATAAAGAAAACTGCAAATAAACTCTCCATGGCGCATCTAATAACAGCACAAAAGAGCGCAGTTCCTAACTGATAAAAGAAAGTTATGTCATATAAAGGAAAGCTGGCGGCCTCAAAAGGAAACTGATAAATGGGTATACTATCTTTGCTAAACCTAACTTGTATCTTATGTACCGTATTGTATTACCTAATATCCCTAAACTACAGGTAAATGTAACAAAGTATATACTAAAAGTATTTAACTTATTTCCTAATTTCTTTAAGGATACGAAAAATGTAGTTTGCTCACAAAGGGGACTCGAATAAAACAAAATAAGAGCATTATCAAATCTATTTAAAACCTCGTCAAACTTGTGTCTTGCCAAATAGAAATATACAGTAAGAAACAAAATATATAAATGCATCGATAAACATAGTGCACAGAAACCAGGGTCTCTGATCGATCCCCATTGGAAAATAAACGTATAGAATAGCAGTGAGATAGTTAAAGTAAAACTAATTATTGTTGCAAATGTTAGTGTTTTTAATACAGACTCTGACATCCCTGAATAATTTCGTTGCTTTTGAATATATACACCACACAGTTCAAGAGATATAAATATGTTTTTAAACATGTTTTGTGATTTCATCATTTTGATCTGAAGAAACTATCAATTATATTTGGTATTCCTGCTGCTGGTATCCTATACCACAGCGGTCTAAAACAACTGAAACTGCGTTTATTTTAAAAACGTAATCAACTAGCGTAATGATAATGACAAAAGTAATGATACCAAAAAATCCTCTCACTCTTACAACACAAATCGCAATGTACGTCTACCGGTAAACTACTGAACTTATAAATAATAATTGCCTGTTTGAATGTTATGTAAAACTAATTTGTCTCTATTGGTTTTATAAATAACAAAACAGGATTGTCCCTGAATGATAATACAATTTTTATGATCATGAATTTTTAAAATTTCATTTAAGGCCACGTACGTAACCTGGCGGAATACGTAGTTTGTAATTGCGTCTATATTGTGATGTGACGTTAGTTAATTCATTTTCAAATATCACAGTAGTATTTTGTAGAGCCCCAAAGTTGTTGGTGCCAATTTTGTAATATTTATTTAATTTATTAATATTGCCAATTTTGCAATATTATTTTAATTTATATTTCTTAAATATAATGTGTATAGAGTGTGGATGTAACTGCTATGGTTATACTAACCTTTTAACGCCTTCGATGCCCTTTGCTCTTGGGAGCCCGTTTTGTAATATGCAATATTTTGGTAATACAAAATATACTCTAATAAATGTGTAATTAATTTTCTTGAAATGAGTATTTATATAATTATACTATAAATTAGAACACATTTTATTTTGCTGATCTGAATCATTAAGTATTTATTCCTGCTTTTCTTAATATAATAATATCCCCTTTTTCTATTAATTAATAAATAATTTCCCTTATTTAAGGTTTCTGCTCCATCTAGCTCTCTGATGCATGAAAACAATTTTGTATATATCAGGGTTATTACAACATAAACAACGTCTCAGTAAAATTATAAAGTCCCTAACAAGTATTATACTAGTAACATACATGAATAAAAGGTTGAGCATATAGTAAATAATTGTTGTTTGTGTATGAAGGCTGTACGTGAGTTCTTATGATTATACAAAGAAATCAATTAGATAATTTTACAAATTAATATTACCCATTACAAATATAAAATTATTAAAACAATGAAAATAACTATTTATCTGACATTAACAATAAAATTGACAAGAGAAAATAAAATAAAAATTTAATTGTCTATGCTCTCTCTCATAGTTTATTATTTCTCAACATGGCGCGCTGTTTTCCACCATCACCGTTAAGATGAAACGAGGGACGCCATATTGCCTCGTGTTGTATTCACACTACTGAATGCGAAATAAAATTTATATGAGTTTTACACTTTTGTTGGATCAAAATAAGTTTGTGTCACTCACTTTTTATATCATATGTTATGTTTACAAATGTAATCACACTAAATGTGTTCATTATTGAGTTTGTATTGAAGTGTTGTGCAAAAAGTGATTAATTGCCAAGATGGTATAAGGTTGTATACGATCTCACCAAATTCCAGATGTATCATGCCAGTTTAGGATCATATTTTCAATTTTTCTTCTTCACGTTGGTCAAACATAAATTGCTCGTTAGTTTACTGACTTTTTCTATAACTTGACTTGTCTTTTTACTACACTCTGCTTATTTAACAACGATTAGATTGGCCCCTGTTTCAATTTGTTCTTTCTTCATGGGACGCCAACATTAGACAAAGCTTTCTTTCTTGTAAGAATCAATTTTAGATTCATTTATAAGAGGCCTTGGTTTTGGTTGGTGTATTTTTCGGTCTCAGAACTGTTCTATCTACCTCCAGTAAATATAAGTGTGTAATATAACCTTAATTTTCCGATTATTAGGACGAGCGAAACCAGTCCTTATAGTAGCCGACAATTGGTACATTTTTATGGTACACTTTACGGAAAACTACTGAACCTCTAGACTTGAAATGGAACAAAATTATTTATATTCATGTCTTGAAGAATATTAAAAAAAAAAATCAATAATTATTTTTATAAAAAATTAATTTTGACAAGAAATACTGATAATAATTTTTTCATTTATACACGTGTATATGTCTATATATATATATATATATATATATATATATATATATTATAACGATTAATAATAGCGTCCTACCTGAGCGTTATATGAAAGCATTAGACGGTACGAGTGTAAAGCCGTAAGGGAGAGAGAGAGAGCGTATAATCGCAGCCATCTCACTCTAACCACGTCACCGCTACAGTAGAATCCAGTTTAAACAGGTAATTTTACTAAAAGCGAATTATCAGTTCAACCTGCGATAACTTCAAAAGTTGTAAATATACGGCAATTCTGAAAACAGCATTGTATTCAGCAAGAAAAGCTTTATAAGTAGCCGCAAGCTCAGTTAATATAATTAACAAATAAAGAAGTTATACGCATGACGCACGCCAACAGGAATAACGAGAGAATTATGCTACGTAGGAATAAGGTGTTTTCACACACACACACAGATAAAGACCTAAGCAACAATACTCTGTGGTCAGATCTTCGGAAACACATTTGCAAATACCTGAAATCAATCGATTTGCAAATACAGGAAGTACGATTTTGACAAGAATTTCTCTGCCGTTTGGAACCTGTTACGGAGTGTTTGAGCGACTTGTTCGAGATTGTCGAAACTGGAAAAACGTATGATTTATTTGTACAACCAATCAGCAGCCCGTATTTAAAACAGACGCCAGCTAAAACCGAGGGGTAACATCACTCTTCGTTCGGTACTTAAACACACTAGACGTGTATAATTCACATACAGATACTTTTATATTACACAACAGTGCAAATTTAAGTTCTAAATCGAGACGTAGTCCACAGTGTAGATGAATTAACAACATTCAATAACACTAGCTGCGTAAAACATCCGTTAGTTAATTAATTAGTTAGTTAATTAATCCATCAGCCGTGAAGGACCTGTGCTACAGAAGGCTACAGCATCTGTAATTGCCAGGGCATCTTCCACAACATTGATCAACCCATTCTTCTGTGCAACACCATCAAAAGGAGGACCTCTACAGATTCCTATCTTCGGTCAACGCATCAAAACAGTAAGAAATAGATTCATTGATCAATGATGTAAGCGCTAAACAAATAATAAAAAATAACCAATTTTAAAAAGACACTAAGAAAAGCACACATTGTATTGTAACTATAAGATTAGTTCTAATATAGGATAGGAGTGTTGAATGGAAAGTTGTGTGTAGTATTGGACGTGCAAATTATTGCAGACCTGTTCTTTAGCACTGGTTTGGGAGATAGAAATCTCTTAATCAAACCAGATAAGAGCTATAGGTCGTTTGAGCGTCTTAATCATTACTTTCCACACTCACTCAATAATTATAAGGATAGGGTATAATTAAGTCCTACCATTAATAATTTAAAGTTTAAAAATCATTTATTAAAACATTAAATATAATAATCAAGCAAATCTTAAAATGTTATTTGTAACGATTCCCCTTGAAAACCACAATCACTGAACGAATCCTGAGAAAGAGTGTCTCCATGCGCTGAGCTAAGCTGAAACCGTGTCATTTATATCTGGGATTTGTTCTGGCGCCCAGGTAAAGTAATATCACGGGTAAGTAACTTTTTATCTAACATCACAAATATTAGATAATTGTGTTAGAAGAAAGGGAGCGTTGTAATATATATATATATATATTTAGTCACTTTCTCCTACAGTCCGTTTCTTGATGTATATAATACATTTAATATTTATAATTAAATTTACCTCAAGATGTTATATTTTTCCTTTTTTGGAACATGTTTCGGGTACTATCTTGTACCCATCCTCAGCCTTCCGTTTTTTTTTTTAATATTACAACGCTACTTTTTATCTAACACACTAATGTTATATATTTAATGATAGATAAAACGTTACTTACCCTTGATTTTACTTTACCTGGGCGCCAGAACAAATCCCAGATACAAATGACACGGTTTCAGCTTAGCTCAGAGCATAGAGACACACTTTCTCAGGATTCGTTCAGTGAATGTGGAATTCAAGGGGAATCGTTACAAATAACACTTACAATTTTTGTTGAAGTTTGTTTAATTACCGTTTTAATTATTTTGTTAACTTCTTAAAAATGCTAATTGTAGAACTTATTGCTACCCTAAGTCTTATAATTAATGAGTGTGCGTGAAAAATAAAGATTAAAACGTCCAAACGACCTATTGCTCTTATCTGGTTTAATTAAGAAAATTTATATTTCCCAAACCAGTGCTAAAGAACAGGTCTGCAATAATTTGCACGTTCAATACTACACCTCACTTTCCATTCAACACTCCTATACTATGTTATGAGTAATCTTACTAATTAAATACAAAGTGTGAAATTACTTAGTGTTTTTAAAATTGGTTATTATTTATTTATTATTTATTTCATTGATCAATGAATCTATTTCTTACTTTTTGATGCGTCGATCGTAGATAGGAATCCGTAGAGATCCTCCTTTTTATGGTTCAGCACAGAAGAAATGATGATGACCATTCCGATGATGAATCATCTGTTGAACGATGATCTGGGCAATTACAGATGCTGTAGCTCTCTGTTTCACCAGTCACTTCACAATTGATTATTAATTAATTAATGTGGTGTTACACAGCGAGAGTTGTTGTCGAACTGTACTAGTTCCTCTGCAACTGCGGACTACTTCTCGAACTTTTTACTTAAATGAAACTTGGCGTGTTTGTGAAATCAAGCACGTAATTTACACACGTCTAGCGCATTGAAGATCCGAACGAAGAGTCTCGCTACACTCCGTCAGAGTTTGCGTCTGTTCTAAATGCATGATTCTGATTGGTTTTTCAAATAAATCATGCGTTTTCCCAGTTGAAACAATATCGGACAGGTCGACCAAACGCCCCTTGACAGGTGTTGCGGTTTGGAAGCTCTTGAAGAGTCTCGAGTTATTCCAAAGACGCTATGCAGGAAAGGCTGGATTGTATGTAAGAAAAGAAGTGGACTCTATTACTGATATTCGAAATGTATTTATTGAAATTTTAAAAGTATTGATTATGATCGACACGTGCGGATGTATTTGAGGCCATAACGCCCAAAAATTAGTTTTGAAAGAAATCGTGGTCCATTGAAGATGGACCCAGGTAGTCTGAATTAAATTAAATCGTATGCTACATATTTAAAAATTGTCCAGAAGCCGCGGCTGGAAGAGAAATGTTTTACGAGAGATCCGCTCGGAGCCTTGTTAGAAACTAAACTAAACTTGTCTGCCGTCGGCCAAGATGACCGGCGGCAGCGTTTGATAAGCGCGTGACGTCATCCGCTCGAGTCGCATTGCAGTAAGACACTGCGTACAGCTGATAAACAAGTACAAAGTTTAAACATACTGCCAGCCAAAATCGGGACGATTTTGTAAATTAAACGTTAAATTTAATAATACAATAATTAGACTTACATGGCAAAAACGATACAATAATTGGCGTATTGGCCACAGTGCAATGACATAATAACCATAATATGAATTCAATTAACAATTACAAGGTATACAATAAATTGACCCTTCTGCTAATAGCAAGGGCAAACTGACAGTAAAATTACCCTACCCAAAACACAATAGTAACACAATACACACAATAATGCAATGATTAAGTAGATATTAATTCTTCCCAAATAATACCCATTGATATTTGCCACGCATTACAATAACAAGTGATAACACCATAAAAAATATAATAATTTCACCATGATATTGACACAACAACCCCAATGAATTTCATAATATATGACCATTAGAAAATACAATACATACGTAGAATAATTGACACCATAAGTAACACTTGTAGTTCTCGGAACTTGAATTATATAAACACATGACAATACACAACATCCATAAATAATTGATAGTACATATGAAACACAGTCACTATTGCAGTAATAGCTATTGGTACGTAAACAATATTACAATGTTTATGATACAATTGACTTGTATGCTCGCCCGGGGAATGTCCCGGGCGTGATCCAGGCAATGTGACAAATTCACAATCCTAGTATGTCTCGTATGGCGCGCATACGGTTAGCTTGTTGCCACCGGAAGGGGGCATAATTTGTGGATGGGTCGGTGTAAGATACCTAGCACGGTGCGAACTTCTGCGACGCGTACTAAGGAATCTTGACCCGGAAAAACATTGGTAATTACCCCACGCTTCCACTCTAGAGGGGGGGAATTGTCATCCAAAATGAGGACAAGCTGTCCGACATTCAAATTCCTTAACGGGGTGCGCCATTTATTGCGCTGCTGCAGCTGGTGCAGATAATCCCTAGACACACACACACACACACACACACACACACACACATGCATATGAATAACGCGATGTATGCCTTGGTCGTGGACTTAGAGCGCTGCCCGCCATGGCGCAAAAGTACAGGATCGGCGTAGACCACGGCCGACTGTGAAAACGGCCTAGAAGGCGTGACCCTAGAAGGGGGAACTGACCTAGTAGTTGATTCGCGCCTCTAGCCCGGAAACGGAAACAAGTGACACACTTATGTATCACTGAGCGGATATAGGATTTGTCGCGTATGATCCAATATTTTTGCCTAAGCGAAGCTTGAGTTGATTGCACCCCAGCGTGCAACAAACGGATATGTTCGTATTCAATTATTAATCGCGTGAGATGAGAGTGCGGGTGCAAAATTATTTGGTGTTTACTCGCGTAGTTCAGTGGGGAGAATTGCAAGCGTCCACCCACTCTTAAAATGGGTTGAGGAATTCATCCAGGAATGGGTTGAGGGCAAGAATTTTACTACTGGGAGGAAGGCACCGGTGCGCCTCAAGTTCCATAACTTCTACGCCGAAATGCAACTGCTGAGATTGCCGGACAAAAATCAAGAGTGTCAGACAATTCTTGAGCAGACAAACGGACGTGTCTCGGTCCACCGCCGCGAGCCTAGAATTGCGAAAAAATCTGCGTCAATATGCGAAGACGCGAATAAGCCTAGTAAGGGATGAATAATTTTCAACATAACTAGGTGTTGAGGACGCGACAATTAGTGAGGTTTGAACCTGCTTGCGACGTTCCTCCTCAAGGTCGGGATAAGTACAGGGAGTATTAATGTCGAAAGCGCTGACTGGCCATGATGCTGACTCATGCGCTAACCAGGACGGACCATGCCACCACTGACTATGACAGTGCAAACTACGAGGGAGGCAACCGCGCGATAAAATGTCGGCAGGGTTGTCATTTGATACTACATGATGCCAAGTTCCCCTGCTGCTAACAAGACGCTGTATTTCCGCGACACGTTTGGCCACAAATACCTTCCAGCGGGAAGATTGTTGATGTATCCAATGCAACGCTATCATCGAGTCCGAATAGAGATGTAGTCCGTCAAATTTGTAATTGATGGCGTTTAAAACCTTGGACGTTAATTGCGCCAGCAATAAACAAGCACACAGTTCAAGGTGTGGTAGCGTTATCTGTTTCAGCGGCGCGACCCTAGATTTTGCACACAACAAGTTTGACGATATGGCGCCGTTCGAATAGACCGCCCGCACATAAATGCAACACGCGTAACCCTTAGCCGAAGCGTCGGCGAATCCGTGCAGCTGTAATGAACTAATTGGGTAATTGATCGAACTCTTAACCGACCTCGTAATCTTAAAATGAGTGTCGGAGACTAATTGAGCGTATAGTTCCAACCACTGATTGGCTAATGACCCAGATAGGGGTTCGTCCCAATCTGTGCCCGCCAACCACAACTGTTGCACGAAATGCTTGCAGTAAAATGTGATGGGTGCGATAAGACCTAATGGATCATAAATCCCGGCGATGACCGACAACACGCTTCTTTTGTTGAACACGGTCAAATTATCATCACCCCTGACGGTGTATAAAAAGTTATTCCTTTCAACGTTCCATTGGATTCCCAATGTACGCACGTTTTGACCTTTGCTGAAGTCATGGGATACTTGGGCGCGAAGGGTCATAATCTTTTGGTGGTTAGAGAACCACTTATGTAACGTGAAACCATACCTACTCAACAACTTCACGATCTCGCATTTCATTTCAGCTAAGACGTTCGGATCATCCGAACCCGTTATAAGATCATCTACGTAAAAATCATTGGCTATGGCCCTAGAAGCTGTAGGGCAGTCGGATTTATTTTCGTAGGCTATTTGAGCCAGACAACGTGTAGCAAGGAAGGAGGCACTAGCAGTGCCATACGTAACCGTCCTTAAAGCGTAATGTCGCAATTCCTTATGCGGCGCATCACGCCAAACGATGCGTTGCAGGTTTGAATCCTTTGGGTTAACAATGATCTGGCGATACATCTTTTCTATGTCCGCAATAAGTACGTATCGGTGGGTACGGAACCGAACCATTATCGAAAACAGATCCTGCTGGATCGTAGGACCAACCATTAGAGTATCGTTGAGGGACAGATTATTCGTGGTTTTAGCGGAGGCGTCAAATACCACGCGCAATTTAGTGGTTAAGCTGGAGTCCTTGAAGACCGCGTGATGGGGCAGATAAAAATCTCTGAGCTGTCAAGCGACAAATCGTAATCATTAAGTGGCGACATGTGGCCAAGTTTCAAGTAGTCACTCATGAACTCGCTATAATCCTTATAAAGGATAGGGTTCTGCTTGAACTTGAACTCTAACGATTGGAATCTACGAACAGCTCCGCGGAGAGAATCTCCCAAATGAAATTTATCAGACCTGCGGGGCAGGGATACCACGAATCTCTCATCGCGGTTGCGGCTAGTGTTTTCCACGAAATGTTTTTCACACGTCGAGTCCTCAGAGCGGGTTTCGCGACTAGAGATCTCCTCCAACTTCCAAAATTCTTTTAGTTGCGAGGAAATCTGATTATCATCCTTGCAGACCATAAAGGACGAAACTGTTTTAGTTATATCGACGTTGAAGGGTAAGTCACCGGCCAAAATAAATCCTAACTTGGTTTCCTGAATTATAGGAAAGTGTGGTCCGCGCGTGAATTTCATAGGTTGAATTAGTTGGAGAAAATATTGAGCGCCGAGTAATATATCGACTTGCGCCGAGCAATGTAGGTGAGGATCCGCCAAGAATATGGGCTTGGGTAAATTCAAAGAGGCAAGATCGAACAACTCCGACGGTAAATTATTAGTTATACTGGGTAATACGGCACAATGCACGTTTAACGTGAAGGGTTTATAGCGAGAATGTAGCCTTACCTTCGTACTAAAGTCAGCCTCGGAAAGCGAGTTGTTTATACCCGTGATGGGTAGTTGCGATTTAACCAATTGGAGGCCCATTCTGCGGGCGAAATCCATTGTGCAAAAGTTCGCTTGAGAACCGGAATCCAGTAATATCCTAACGGGAAATTTCCTACCGACCTTATTAGCGGTCATACAGACTGCGGTGGATAACAATACCGATTTATTGGTCTGTGACTTCAGTGAGCATTGGTTGTTAATGGAAGCGCCGTCCTTGTTGGGGACATGAATTGTGGTGTGGTGACGCCTAGAACATTTTTTGCATGAAAATTTTGAGGGACATTTTGAGCTTTCGTGTCCCGAACGGAGGCAGTTTAAGCAAAGTTTGTTTTTTATTAGCACGTTTCTTCTGTCAGGGATAGACAGCGATGTAAATTGTAAGCAGTCGATAATTCTATGTTCACCGTTACACAGTCTACATAAATTGTTTCTGATATGAGAATGGAATGCCCCCTTTGGAGCGCTTATCTGTTTAACTGCCTTGCGATAAGGAGACTTATCGCTTTTATTCAAACTGCTCGTTGGGGTAGTCGCGTTATCAAGATTTTGTAGTAATTTTTTTCGTGAATTTAGAAAATTCATAAAATTATTAAAATCAGGGAATTTATGTTCCGACAAACTCTCTTTCCACAAACGAAAAGTGTAATTATCAAGTTTTTTAGCTAAATAATTTACGACAATAATTTCGAATGTGTTGACTGGCCGTTTGAGATTATTTAAAGCGTTTATATTGGCAGAGATTTCATCAATGAATTTCGATATGCTGACTTGGGATTCTTGTTGAACTAATGGTACTTGCAGGACATTCCCTACATGATGGGCGGAAACAATTAGCTTACTGTCATATCTATTCCTCAACAGATCGATAGCCACCTCGTAATTCTCATGAGTGATTGGTAACGATTTTATTACGTTAAGCGCCTCGCCATGTAATGACGAGTGCAAATAGTGAAGTTTCTGTATATCCGTCAGATCTGCTCTGGCGTGAATTAATTCAAGAAAAATATGGTAATAATGTTGCCACTCAACAATACTACCCGCAAACCGTGGTAATTTGATTGGTTCCAATTGAATGGGGGGTGTTTTAAGCTGTTTACTTTCAGCATTAATTACTGGTTTCTGGTTCATATGCTCAGCTTGCTCCAGCAGGTGTTGCAATTTACACTCTATATTACAAAGATCGTCTTCCGTTTGTACCCTATCACTCGTTAAAGCAACGCCCGCCTCCTCGGCTTCGATTTGGGATTGAATCTCATCATATTTGGTGGATAATTCCATCAAACGAGGCAGTTTTATTTTCAGCGCATGAGGATCGCTGGTTATTAAATCGAAGTTATCCGCGAAAGTATTTACGCGTGATATTGAGGCTTTAATTGTGCCTCGTTTTTTTATTAGAGCCCTTACATCGGCCATTATTACAATTTAAGGGAAAAAAGAAAAATATCTTGAAAGAATTTGAGCATAGAGCATGTGAACCATAAACTTAAGTTTGAATGAATTTGAATACGCTTCGGTAGCTAGCGATCGTTGTTTAGAACATAGACTTACTCTCTCTAACTAATCAAGCTTTGTTGGCAATTAAATTATTAAAATTATGAATTTAAATGATAGCAACATATATCTTTATCTTTGAAGTTTTAACTGATAATGAACTGCCAACCATTTATTAAGCTGTATTGTGTAATGATGGTGTTTGTTTATACAAATGTGTTAAGAAATAACTGCTAAAAGTGAAATATTGTTAAACATCAAATATAAGTAAAAAGTTCATAGTCACGTGGCCGTTGATCCATGCGTGATGAAGCTGGCTTCGATCCCGTTGTTCGATCCTGTTAGGAGCTGTTGCACCTCCTGTCTCTGCTGGTCAGATGACGCCTCATGTTGTAACCCTCCATGAATTAAAGCTGTGGAAACTTTTTTGATGACCTCGCAAATGCTGTCCTGACGTGTCCCGTCGTCTCTGGTCTACTGCTTGGCCGAATCCTGTGGTGATGACTGCGATGTGATTCACAACAATGGTGTCGCTCAGGACGAGGGCGTGACTAAATTCAGATCGGTTGGGCCAGAAATGATGCGGACAAAGAAATGCTGTCGCTTGTGGACCCAAACATAAGAAATCCGTCCCGTGGTGACCAAAAACGTTTTCGTTTTTGGGCCAAAAATAAGAAATCCTGCCCGGTGGGACCAAAAATGTTGCGGTTTGGAAGCTCTTGAAGAGTCTCGAGTTATTCCAAAGACGCTATGCAGGAAAGGCTGGATTGTATGTAAGAAAAGAAGTGGACTGTATTACTGATATTCGAAATGTATTTATTGAAATTTTAAAAGTATTGATTATGATCGACACGTGCGGATGTATTTGAGGCCATAACGCCCAAAAATTAGTTTTGAAAGAAATCGTGGTCCATTGAAGATGGAACCCAGGTAGTCTGAATTAAATTAAATCGTATGCTACATATTTAAAAATTGTCCAGAAACCGCGGCTGGAAGAGAAATGTTTTACGAGAGATCCGCTCGGAGCCTTGTTAGAAATTAAACTAAACTTGTCTGCCGTCGGCCAAGATGACCGGCGGCAGCGTTTGATAAGCGCGTGACGTCATCCGCTCGAGTCTCATTGCAGTAAGACACTGCGTACAGCTGATAAACAAGTACAAAGTTTAAACAACAGGTCTGAGACGGCACAGAATTACTGGCTAAAATCGTACTTCCTTTGTTTGCAAATCGTTTAATTACAGGTATTTGCAAACGTGTTTTCAAAGATTTGACCACAGAATAATGTTGCTTAGGTCTTTATCTGTGTGTGTGTGTGAAAACATCTAATTCGTACCTAGCCTAATTCTCGAGTTATTTCGCTTGGCGTTCTTCTTCTGCATATCTTCTGTCAATGTTGATTATATTGGTTGATATTTTGGCTACTTATAGATCTTTAATTGCAGAACACTATGCTGTTTTCAGAATTGCTGTATATTTATTGGTTTTAAAGATATTGCAGTTTTAACACATAATTTCAATTGAGTAAAATTTCCTGTCTGTACCGGCATTTGTCATAGCAGAGACGAGGTTAGACAGAGATGGCTGCGATTATACGCTCTCTCTCTTGCTTACGTCGCTATACTCGCTCCGTTTGACACTTTCATATAACGCTTAGATAGGACGACAATATGAATCGTTATATATACCCCCACTCGTTATAAAAAAATTGATTACTTAAGAAATACATTAATTTTTTTTCTTAATGTATAGTTTTACCCTAATTAAAATTTTGCACATAATCTTTCGCACTTTTGGTTTTTCCCGCACAAAACTTGCACTAATACAATTTTGCTTACATCTACCTTATAACTAAATATTACAATATGTTACTTAACCTAACATGGCATACACATATTGGAAATTTATATGACCATTAATATTTTAATCTCCATTTTGACTCCATTAACGTCAATAATTTAAAACAACAATACTAACATTTATTTAAATAAATTTTTTTATTAACATTGACCTTGATTCAAAAAATTATACAAAATTTTTTTGACCATGTTTGATTCACATACCTTATTGGCTCAAACTATTGTTTCTTTATTGGTCAACATTTTGTCTATATTTCCTCAAACTATCCCCATGGTACTTTCCTATAATTTTGTTTTTTTCAACATCTTTTAATATGTATGTGTACCATGCAATCTGCTTTTCTATTCTATAAGGTCCCACGAATATCGGAAAGAAATTGGCCGTGGTATTATCTATGGCAGAGGATACAGGATTCGCTTTTACTTGCACTTCCTCTCCTTCCACAAACCTTACCAACTTGTGAATACGATTATATCGTTCTACACTGTTTTGGCCTTCTCTCTGTATTCTTTCTTCTGCTATTCTGGTTTTTACCTCATATGGAATAGGTAGATTGTAGTTGGGTGGACTTTTTATGGTTTTGGTCCATACATGTACTGATTCTTTATTGATAAATAATTCTGAAGGTGTGTACCCCGTTGTTTCATTACTTGTATTATTAATACAATCCGAAATAAAACTCAAGTAATCTACCCATGCAGAATGGTTCTGATGGCACAATATCCTAAAATATCTACCTAATTCTCTATTTATTCTCTCAGCTAATTTCGCTTGAGGGTGACGTATTGATGTAAGAATTGGTTTTATATTGAGTTCCTCCAAGGTTTCTCTCCATATGTTATGGGAGAAATGTTTCCTTGGTCGGACAATATTTTCCTAGGTTTACCATACTGTGGGATGTAGAACTTTGTTAACGCTCTAAGTGTTGCTTTTGTCGTGGCTCTTTGGACTGGGTATAATTTGACAAATTTAGAAAAGAAATCTACTGTTACAGGAATGTGCTTTACCCCTCCTTTTGCTTTTGGTAGAGGCCCATAATAATCCATAGCTAATAACTCTCCTTTCTCTTTTGCTTGGATTGTTTGCATTTCTACTCTTGTAGATAAGTTCGGGTGTTTACACTTCTGGCACAGGTCACAAGTAGACAATAATCTTTTCATGCGTTTTGCTAACCCCTTTCCAATGAAGCTTTCTGTTAAGGCTAGATGGCGTTTCGTAAATCCAGCGTGGCCCAATGACAAGTGGCATTCCCAAATACGTTCATCCATCATACAGCTTGGTAATAATAATTTCCACTTATGGGAACATAGGTTATATAGTTTCCCTTCATATATGGAAAATCCTGGTTTGGTGTTGGTAACTGCACTTCTCCAAGCTACACCACTAATCCTAGGGTCCTCTTGTTGATGGGTCTCTATTTCCTTAAGTCGTCTAACTACTTCAGGTTTTGTTACATGCTTTACCGTAAATACCTAGATCATTGCTACTACTTTTAATGTTATCTGTATCCATGTTGTTTTCAGATGGTGGATTTCTACTGAGTACATCTGCTACCAAGCTGTCTTTCGCTTTACAATACTGTATTTCAAACTGGTACTCTTGTATAGCCAAGATCCAACGAGTCAGACGAGCACCTAGCAATTTACACATTAATAAAAATACTAACGCCTTATTGTCGGTGATTATAGTAAGTTTAGCACCCAGAATATAACTTCTAAACTTTGACAGGCTATGCACTATCGCTAATAGCTCCTTTTCTGTCGTAAAATAGGTTAATTCCGCCCCTTTAAGTGTGCGACTTACAAATCCTAATACCGCTTTTTGGCCCTTCTCATCTATCTGATACAAGTGTGCTCCTATAGCAATATTGCTGGCGTGTGTTTGTAAGTAAAATCTTTCTCCTACCCTTGGATGACGTAATACAACAGTATTTATAGAAAGACTTTTCACTTGTTGTAGCGCTTCATCGTGGTCCCTTGTCCACCTCCATTTAATCTCTTTGTTTAACAACCTCAACAGTGGAACAGTACTTTCCGCGTATTTACTTGTAAACCTCTGATAGTAGTTAGCTAAACCTAGAAATGACTTTAGCTGCTTGGAGCTCTTTGGAGTTGGAAATTCTTTAATGGCTTTTACCTTCTCTGGGTCCGTGGTTATTCCTTCCACTGAGATTCGGTGACCTAAAAACTTAATTTCCTCCTTACCAAACACTGATTTCCGTAGATTTAGCGTCATGTTTGCTGCTCTTAATTTTTCAAAAATATTTCTTAAATGTTGTAAGTGCTCCTCGAATGTTTGTGACACACATAAAATATCATCTACGAACACTAGTGTATACTTCTCTACCTCATTACCTAAGGCACTGTCTAAACACCTTACCATAGCAGCTAAGCTGGTGCTCAGGCTAAAAGGTAGTACTTGTTTTTATACAAAAATGCCATATACTGTCTATCACATTTACGGATGGGAATTTGCCAAATTCCTGATGTTACGTCCAGTTTGGTCATGTACTTAACTCCATTACATTTTTGGAACAATTCTTCCACACTCCGTGCGCACTCGTAATCAGGTACTAATAAAGAATTTAATTTCCTGGCATCAAGGCATAAGCGGATACTCCCGTTCGGCTTGGTGACAACTACTAAAGGGTTTATATAGAGACTACTTGCCCTCTCTATAACATCATTCGCTAACATCTGTTGCACCTCTTTTTCCACTTCTTCTCTATAGTGTAAAGGGATTGGATAAGTCCTTTGCATAAATGATGCGTTTTCAGTAAGTGTTAACTGATGTTCATAGAACTTAGCTCTTCCAGGCTCTGTTCTAAAAACATCCCTCTACTCACAGACGAGTTGCTGAATTTTGTCCTGTTGCTCGTTGTTCAACTCCGTCCCTATGTTGATTTCTGGAGTATCATCAATACAGTGCTGGTCACTCCTAACGTCAACTAGCGGTTTCTCTCTATACCATTTTATGACACTTACCGACTTCCAATGCTTAAATTCTTTAATGTTTATATTGATTTTATTAGTATCAATTTCCATCGTGATGGTATTTCTTTTGAATTTTTATTTCTGCCTTCCATTCAAGTAACGTATCTACCCCAATAATACAATCATGAACGAGTTTCGGGACTATAAGAGCTACAATTTGGGTTTGGGTACCATTTATATTGACAGGTAAATAAATTTGTTCAGTTATCTTTTGCATTTTGTCTCCAGTGGCTCCCTGTACATTACAATTTTTTACTGGTAGTCTGGGACAATTACGCAACTGACTATTATTTTCTACAAACTTTGGGCTGACACAGGTTACTTCACTGCCAGTGTCTATTAACGCTCGTACTAGTAGATTACTGATTTTACAAATTATTTCCAGACATTCAGGATAATGGTTTCTACCCACTTCTTGCTCTTCTTTTAACAAGAACTCCCTATCGCTCACTTGTTTTATATTATTTGTTACTTTCTTTTTACCTGTTTTCTTGGGTTGTTTCACTGCAGGTAATGGTAGGTTTAGTTTTGTTTCTTTTCTACCTGCAGTGGCTTCCCGTTTCCCGTATTCATTTTACTAGTAGACGGTTGCGGCTCGGTAGATGTTATGGCTGTTTTACATACTTTAACCCTTTATTTGGTCGGTTTTCCACGCTCCTACTTCTACCCTTTTCTTCCAATTCCTGCCGATTTTGGGGTGTGTTACCCGGATATGGGGTAAACCTTTTTTATTTCGGGCGTTCATTGTCTCTTCTTTTCGTTGGGTAGAAAGTTGGTTCATGATGATCGTCTCTAGGGTGGTTCCTCAGCTGATTATTTACACGCTTCAGGTCCCTCTCTAGGTCTTGACATTCATCCACGACCATTATAAACTTTTCTAGAGTATCCACTCCTCTAGTAGTGGTTGCTACTCTAGTGCGTTCTGAGAAATGACGCGCTAGCTTATACACTAGGTCTCTCTCTTCTATTGGTGGTGTTAGATGCTTTACTTGTGCCATTACATTTAGCACATAGTTGGTGGTTGTCATATTCATTGACGGGTGATAATTACCAAATTCCAGATGATCGCGTACCCTTCTTTGGATCTGAATGTTCCAGTATTGAGCAAGGGATTTTTCTCTGAAGTCGGAGTAGGTTTTGACTCTGTCCGAGATGACTTTCCACCACGTACCTGCCCAATTCTTGAGGAATCGGCCTAACATGTCCTTCTTGTCCTCGTCGTCCATCAGTGGGTTTACACGAGATACATAAGCCTCAAACAGCCGTAGAAACTCCAGAGGATTCTCATGTGGGTTTCCTGAGAATGCAAGGTTTTCCGGTTCTTCCTTATAGCCGCCACACCTCACGACTTTGATTTGCTGTGACTTCATTGCCTCAGTCAGATCTTCCCGCATTACCTTTAATTGCTGTTCCACCTTTTGATGTACTTCGTCTCGGTCCGCCTTACTCTCTAGTTGTTTCTTAACCTCTTTAATATTTTCACCAAGTTGGGTACACTCTTCCCTAGTACTCTGGATTTCTTCTTTATTTAGAAGCGTTTGTGTTTTTAATTCAGCAGTAAATTCGTTGAATTGTTGGTTAATGAGGGTTACTTTCGGTTCTAACCGTTCATGAAATTCGTTTCTAAATTTATTTAGTTTTTCTTCTTGACGGCGAAAATGAGTGTTTACTTGTTTCCTAAATTCCTCTAATGTAGTTTTAACCTCTTCGGTATGCTTATCAAACTTAATATTACTCTCATCTATTTTACTAGCTAAATTGAATATTTCTTCATCTATTTTAAATGTAGCTTCTTTACTACTTTGTTCTATTTGGCTAGATAAATTTTCGTTTTTTTGTTTCATTTTCTAGATAAATATTTATTAGTTTGCTCTATTATATAATTAAAATTATTTATTAATTTTTGATTACTTTCTTCTAATTTTGATTATTTTCATCTATTTTACTATTTAATTGACTACCTGTTTTTTCAATTTCACTAGATAATTGACTCTTTGTACCTTCAATTTTACTATTGGTTTCATCCATTTGAGTGGTCAACTGCTTAAATATTTGTTCAATTGCTGCCATATCTACTGCTGGTGATTTAGCCTTTTTTTTATTTCTAACAAATTAATTTAACAATTATTTAACAAATTTTATTTTAATATTTAACCCTTCAACAGTTATTTGTAACCTTAAATTCCACTTCGTTTCAAATTAATTAATATTACAATTTAAACTAGTCACTTGGGTAAAAGCAACGCCAAATTATACAACTTTCTTTATATAATTTGTGAATTTAATCGGGCCCATTATTTGCGGCGCCAAATTTATACAACGCTACTTTTTATCTAACACACTAATGTTATATATTTAATGATAGATAAAACGTTACTTACCCGTGATTTTACTTTACCTGGGCGCCAGAACAAATCCCAGATACAAATGACACGGTTTCAGCTTATCTCAGAGCATAGAGACACACTTTCTCAGGATTCGTTCAGTGAATGTGAAATTCAAGGGGAATCGTTACAAATAACACTTACAATTTTTGTTGAAGTTTGTTTAATTACCGTTTTAATTATTCTGTTAACTTCTTGAAAAATGCTAATTGTAGGACTTATTGCTACCCTAACTCTTATAATTAATGAGTGTGCGTGAAAAGTGAAGATTAAAACGTCCAAACGACCTATTGTTCTTATCTGGTTTAATTAAGAAAATTTATATTTCCCAAACCCGTGCTAAAGAACAGGTCTGCAATAATTTGCACGTTTAATACTACACCTCACTTTCCATTCAACAATACAATACTATGTTATAACTAATCTTACTAATTAAATACAAAGTGTGAAGTTACTTAGTGTCTTTTAAAATTGTTTATTATTTATTTATTATTTATTTCAATGATCAATGAATCTATTTCTTACTGTTTCATGCGTCGACCGTAGATAGGAATCCGTAGAGATCCTCCTTTTGATGGTTCAGCACAGAAGAAATGATGATGACCAATCCTGTTGAACGATGATCTGGGTAATTACAGATGCTGTAGCTCTCTGTTGCACCATTCATTTCAAAATTGATTATTAATTAATTAATTAATTATTTAATTAATTAATGTGGTGTTACACAGCGAGAGTTGTTGTCGAACTGTACTAGTTCCTCTGCAACTGCGGACTACTTCTCGAACTTTTTACTTAAATGAAACTTGGCGTGTTTGTGAAATTAAGCGCGTAATTTACACACGTCTAGCGCATTGAAGATCCGAACGAAGAGTCTCGCTACACTCCGTCAGATTTGGCGTCTGTTCTAAATGCAGGACTCTGATTGGTTGTTCAAAAAATCATGCGTTTTTCCAGTTGAAACAATATCGGACAGGTCGACCAAACGCCCCTTGACAGGTCTGAGACGGCACAGAATTACTGCCTAAAATCGTACTTCCTTTGTTTGCAAGTCGTTTGATTACAGGTATTTGCAAACGTGTTTTCAAAGATCTGACCACAGAATATTATTGCTTAGGTCTTTATCTGTGTGTGTGTGTGTGAAAACACCAAATTCGTCCCTAGCCTAATTCTCGAGTTATTTCGCTTGGCGTTCTTCTTCTGCATATCTTCTGTTAATGTTAATTTTATTGGTTGATATTTTGGCTACTTATAGATCTTTAATTGCTGAACACTATGCTGTTTTCAGAATTGCTGTATATTTTTTTGGTTTTAAAGATATTGCAGTGGTAACACATAAATTTAATTGAGTAAAATTACCTGTCTCTACCGGCATTTGTCATAGCAGAGACGAGGTTAGACAGAGATGGCTGCGATTATACGCTCTCTCTCTTGCTTACGTCGCTATACTCGCTCCGTTTGACACTTTCATATAACGCTCAGATAGGACGACAATATGAATTGTTATAATATATATTGTGACGGCAGCGGTATGCGAACATCTGCTCTCCGGTACCAGCGGCGGACACAGCGAGCCAATCAGTGATCAGCAGCCGAGACGTGACCATCTAACGTGCTCGGAGCTAGCCAATCAGCGATCCCGGTTAGTTAATAAAACCCGGGCCGGCAGAAAATTTTACGCACTCTTCATCACCACGCCATCGGACGTACTTCATCTCCTCTCATCACTCGGACGACATCGGCGCGGAGTTAGCCGGAAGGAACGGCCGAAGAATAGAACCGGCGTTCTTGCGTCTTCGCCCTCCAGTTCCGCGCCAGCGACGGATTTCGCTGGGCCGGCAGCCGACTCTACAACCGGTGCCGGAAGAAGAGGAGGACTGCAGTACGCCACGAACAGTGGGCGCAGCCGCCGAACATGTCAGCGCGGCACTACCAACATCACCGTTCTCGCCACTCGGTCCTTTTTAGGGCCACCAAAACAACTAGAGTGTACGAATGGAGCCACTTGTCATGCGGCAAGCCTTTTGTCCGGTGACAATTGGCGCCCAACGTGGGGCGACGATCATCTTGCGGATGCAAGATCCAGCCACGCCAGCGAGCTACCAGCCGGCACACCAATCAACATGGCGCCTAACAGACACCTCGACAACATCTGGAGAAGAGCAGTAGGCTGGCTACCGGAGAGCATTCAAGACCCGGTGGAGTTGTGACGGCAGCGGTATGCGAACATCTGCTCTCCGGTACCAGCGGCGGACACAGCGAGCCAATCAGTGATCAACAGCCGAGACGTGACCATCTAACGTGCTCGGAGCTAGCCAATCAGCGATCCCGGTTAGTTAATAAAACCCGGGCCGGCAGAAAATTTTACGCACTCTTCATCACCACGCCATCGGACGTACTTCATCTCCTCTCATCACTCGGACGACATCGGCGCGGAGTTAGCCGGAAGGAACGGCCGAAGAATAGAACCGGCGTTCTTGCGTCTTCGCCCTCCAGTTCCGCGCCAGCGATGGAATTCTCTGGGCCGGCAGCCGACTCTACAACCGGTGCCGGAAGAAGAGGAGGACTGCAGCACGCCACGAACAGCGGGCGCAGCCGCCGAACATCTCAGCGCGGCACTACCAAATTGGGGGGTAAATGACAGTTCTAACGCGGAAGTGACGTCACATGGCGGGAAATTCAAAAATCGTGGTGGTGGGGGTAGACATCCGGTGCTGTGTGTCGTCGTGTGCATAGTTGCTGATGGACCGGGGGGTAGTGGTGTGTCCCAAGTGACCTTGTTGGGCGTGTCGAAGTAGTCGGCCATGTTGTCGGCTTTCGGCCATGTTGTCGGCGGCGAGGCTAAAGTGGGGTTATGTGTGCGTTGATTGGTGTAGGCGTGGCCGCCGTTCGCCGTTCGCCGTCCGGCGGCGGCCTGGCCGCGGCCTGTTCGTCGCTTGATGGCGGCCAGGAGTGGTGGGGTCGTCGTCCATTTTGTCGGCGGCGGCGGCCATGTTGTCGGTGGGTGCGTGGGGGTGTTGGAAAAGCGGCGATGTTGTCGGGTTGTGTAAGAGTGTGCTGGTTAAGGTTCGGCCACGTTGCCGATTCGTGCATGTGTTATAGTGTATGGGGATGTATATGTAAGGGGTTTTTACGGAAGTGCGGCCATGTTGGAAAAGCGTCGTCGGCGTTGCCAACTTTTGCTGTGACCCCTCTTTCCTTTTATGTATTTTTGAATATCAAACAACTTCTTTAATTTTAATTAAAATTTTTTTTTGAAAGAGAAGTCACAAGTCAATTAGGACTAGGCAGGAGCCTAGAGAAGCAAAAATTGTGGCGGGTCCAGTATGACGGGACTTGCAATGAACTCCGCCGTAATGTAACAATAACAGATTTATTGTATTCCTATAATTCATACATGTGTACCTCATAACAAATGTGAATAAATGTGTACCAGGTAAACGTATATACACATATAAAAAAATATAAAAATGGTACATCATAACAAGTGTATATAAAATCAAGTGTACATCAGAACAAGTGTGTATAAATGTGTACAAGGTAAACCTATATACATATATAAAATATAACATGGTACATCATAACAAGTGTATATAAATGTGTACAAGGTAAATATACATGCATATTTATATTTATGAAATTCTCCCCCATCTTGTGTCTAGCTAGACACGGACAACATAACACACACAGAAACCTAAGGCACACAATCTCACAATTACATAATTCGAACACGACTGCCCCTAGAATGCACCCGCCCTGCAGGCAGTGTAACTACAATATTCCTAACCCAGCAGTGATAACATATTCGCCCATCAACAGCCCGTTTTGTAGAATTACATAACAGCCAAAACCCCAGAAAGGATGATAATAATTCATGACGCATAAATAAAACCGGACCGCCCCTTTGTGTGGCATTCCCCTGATCAATGACCCCTTATGAGCGTATGAACCTTAAGTTCCCTTCACAGTATTAAATAAAAATTGACAGAACTACATCACCTGATTTTAAACAGTGATGATAGAATTCTAAACGGTTATTTTACTTCACAAATTCCGAAGGAATCAAAAAAATCCTTATGTACTTTAACAATCAGACATTAATCACTCGGGGCTTTAAAATTTCAGAAAATTTTGACAATATATGTTTTACCAAATATGATGAGTACATGTTTTATAGTTAAAGAAAATTAAACAGCAGATACTACCAGTAAAAGTCAACCAATATGTGTTTTGCCAGTTAAGAAAAACAATCAGTATAGCCCTTGTGCAAGGAGCAAAATCAACTAATATATTTCCAGAAAATAGCAAATTATTTCTATTAACCCCGAAGGGCTATATACAAATAATAAAAATCAAAAAATACAATAAGGTGGTGGTGCTCTAGCATCTGTGGCAGCACGCCAGCATGTAGTTGACAAAATTTGACAGGCCTCCAACCTGTCTGAGGTTGGACCAGCATGAGTCAGAGAAAAACTAAGTCCCCTTTTTGTTAACCCCAGAGAACGTTCCAAGAAAAAAAACCCAGGAAAACCCCCAGCCCTTAAGTGTAAAACCCATAGTGACGTTAAAATATATTCATCTCTGTTCCAGCCGGAACAGAGACACTAACCTGTTCAAAACATTTTGTAAAAACTAAAATAACAATGATGAGCAAACTGTACAATGTGCAAGTGTGAAAATATCTCTGGCACGCTCCCCCAGTGCATCACCCACTTACAGGCAGTGCACTTAGCGTTATGTAATTCAATTCTAAAAATTGTACTTGAATTTAACTAGTAAAGTTCTGAGTCATGAACAGCGGCTTCCCTTTCTAGCAGAGAGTCTGCACACGTGGGCCCATGGATGCAAAGATTTTTGATAAGAAAATAATAGAGTGCATATCACCTTATCACAGCTGGCAAGTGTTACATTGAAAACGAGTCCCCATCTCCCTCTTCAGACAATATCTTTTTCATGGTTCACGGCTTAGGCAGGTGTACGGCCATCAGCAAGCCAGGTATCCGGCTTAGTTCAAGAACCCTGTTCATTCAAATAAATTAGAGAACTGTTCACTCAAAATATACACCCGAGTTCAGGTAATTAACCTCATAACGGGCCTCCAACTAACACTCAATAAATGCACAATTTTCATTAATAAAGTTTTGTCAACCAGCTTAACGGGTAGAAAATCAGCCATGGAATAAGTAAATTTGAATAATGACCAGACTTTATTAAACGTGGCGTAATATGAAGTTATCAGTTTACTGGCCACATGCCTCGACAAAACTTTTCAGGTTAACCCGCCACGTTAAGAGTGATAATCGTAATTTGACCAAAAAAATTCAACTGCAAGGCACTCACAGCATTAAGAATGTTTTAACATTAATAAAAATTCATCTAAGGAAGTTCACACAAAGAAACTCTCTACTGTTCAGTCAATTAAATAACTCCCCGACAGTCTATTGCATGCCTGGACAGTTCATACCCTGTCTACGCACTAAGTTTTGGCCTTTAATATTTTAATGTTGTACACCTTTAGCATGACAGTGACACTTGCAAAACTTCTCACACTATTACAGAAAACAATAAAAGGAGCATGGGCTATATTCTGAGCGTTAAGTAAATCAGTGAATAATGAGTTTCTCTTAATACAAAACTTGTCGGGCCGCACACACATAATTACGTATTTTATACGGTTGCATATTGTCATTAATTATCCATACAAATATATATAATCACTTATAAAGACAAAATAATGACATTCTTACCGGGAGTCAATTACGCCTTAGCACGCCATGGAGAGACAGAAAACTGCGTCGTAATGTTCGAAGAGAGAGCGGAGCGTTGTATCTCGGAGCGTGGCCGTGAGTCGTCTGTCCTTAACAGCAGAGAAACTGTTCCCCTTTCTAACAGCTGCGCGCGCAACCGTCCACTTTGCCGTTCCTTACACAGCCGAATAAAGGTCGCTCTGAATAACCGGCAGAAATTCTACAACGAAATATTCTCGAATATTCAACGGCCGGCAATTACCGGCACAGTGCTGGCTTATCGACGTTGTCGACTCGTGCGTGTGTTATAGTGTACGGGTTTGTATATGTACGCCGCCGCCGTCGGATATCGTCGATGTCGTGTATTGCATTGTTGCCAACTGTGTGTCTATGTGTTAAGTAAATATATACAGATTGTTAAAATACGTTCGCACCAACATGTTGGTCTAAGGCTTGCTATGTCCAGCCCTACATTTGTTGTTGTAAGAAACACACATGATATGCAGTGCATAATTGAATGTCAATTCAATTATATAAAACACACACACACACACACACACACACACACGCAACATTTATGGAAAATAATTACTGTTTATGTAATATCTGAATAATAGGACGTTGCAAATGATGTAATCGGCTCCCGCTGTGTTCTTCACATGTGGAGTTATTTTTGACATCAGAATGCTGACAGACTATCCGTTATTGCTGGTGGGTATGTAATATGAATAATAGGGACAAGTGGCAGTTGGGTTCCGCTGAGATTTATACACGTGCAGTTTTTTTTCCCCTACAGACATGGTGCAGCTGTCTGACCATCTGTTATCGCCAGTCGCTAATGGTAATAATTAATTGCCTCCGTCTGTCTGAGCATATAATTAATTGCCGCCGTCTGTCTGAACATATTTTATCGTTGCGTGTGAACGAAGTTAGGGACGTACATAAATTATTGTGTGAAATAGAACGCAAGCCAAGCTAAGTGTGCGTCTTTGACTTTGTGTGTGTGGCAGCTGTTACTTTTTTTTTTTTTTTGATGAGTGTGCATTAGTTGTTATGATAATGTAATCGACTCCGTCTGTCTGGCCATCTGTTTATCGCGGCGTGTGAACGTAGTCGTACATAAATTTTTTTTAAGTAACAGAACACACAAGCTGTCTGACACCATCTGTTATCACAGCGTGTGGGAAACAGAACGCAAGCCAAGCTAAGTGCGCGTCCGTGACTTTGTATGCGGGAGTTTTTTTGTTGTTACCATCTCTTTCGTGTACATCCTTGAGATACTATATATAAGCTGTACGAACTGCTCTCAAAGGCACATCGTTCGTCGCGAGACAACTGGAACTCGTACAAGGTTAGTTTGATTTTTAAATATTCTTTAATTTCTAAAGTATATTATAATCATGCAATTATTGTTTAATAAAATTGATTTTTTAAATTAGTTCTATGTAACACGTTCTAGCTTGTATAATGAGTTATGAATAGTGTTAATGTTCGAAGGAATTTTGAAATTAAAAAACAATAAAAATGTTAAAGCAATACTGTTTAATTACAAATAATTAAAATACATGTAATTAAAATATATTACAATTTAAAATACATAATATGTAAACGCACACAGTAGTGAAAATTACAAAATGTAAGCATGTGCAATATGACAATTTGTATACGAAATACATCTAAGTAAAACTAATTACAAGTGCACTATGACATGACAAATATGTACAAAAAAATTAAATAAACACACACAGTAGTGACAATTAGAAAAAAGCAATACTGTTTAATTACAAATAATTAAAATACATGTAATCAATATATATTACAATTTAAAATACATAATATGTAAACGCGCACAGTAGTGAAAATTTCAAAATGTAAACATGTGGAATATGACAATTGTATACGAAATATAACTAAGTAAAACTAGTTACAAGTGCACTATGACATGACAAATATGTACAAAAAAATGAAATAAACACACACAGTAGTGACAGTTAAAAAATACAATTGTATACAATTATATAAAATGAATTATGTGTAAGCACATTATATTATAACATTATGTAAACGCATACATAATTGTGTAGAATTAAATCAAATTGAAATAAGTGTAAGCACATTATATTTTAAATACTATTGGTAAACGCCTGCAATGACAATTATGTACAAACATATTTGTTAATTCTGCAGATGTCTATCCGGGCTTACTCTAAAATGTACACCACGTAAGCCTTGTTTTATTACCTATACATAAGTACATTGACAATTGATTACAATTAAATCAAATGAAATATGTGTAATCACATTATAATGTTATAATGTGAGTTTGGCACAAATATTTTACGCAAAGGGAGAACCAACATAGGACAGGTGTTTTTTCGATACGATCCTCTGGGGGGTCCCCCAAACTATTAGATTTGGTTACTATGGCAACCCAATAGAATAGATTCTGTTATAAATATATTATCGCATTAAACTGAAGACCACGCGAACGAAGTCGTGGGCAACAGCTATTTATTTTTAAGAAACCTACTTTAATTGAACTTTATTAATTAAACTAACATTTTCATTACGTACAACGTGAAACTCCGTAGCGAAGCACGGGTATTCCCCTAGTATATATATATATATGTGTGTGTGTAATCGTACGCGACAAATGAAGATGTCCATTCGGTCCTACTGTACAATTTCTACTTTGTAAGCTCTATCCTTTTCTCCACGATAAATTAGTTGCAGCGAACACGGTACTAAATTTTTTAATTCCTCATCTTCAAAAACGCCTGCGTATCTCTTTGGTAGATATAAACGATATTTTAGTTTAGGGTCTCTGTAATCTTGGAGAGTGACGTGTACAGCTTTCCCGTAATTTGCGTCTATATTCTGGATTTCTTCTATTGGATATTTTACGCCGATTATCAATTCCTTTATTTTTTTATACTCAATTGCGCTAATACTTGCACACTTTTCAGTGAATGATGCCATTTTAAAATAAAGAATTTATAATTTCTCGCGCGTCTCTCAACGAATGAACGAATAACGCTCGTGCACAGCGAATAAATAGGGAGGTAGTTGTGGAGGTGGAAACCGGAGAGGGGGAACCACTCAACGCACAGTGAGCGTTTATTTTTAACCGTGTGAATAGGATACGAGCTGATTTCTCACGATTCGAAGGTAGGTGGGGAAGAGGGGAGTCGGTTATTTTTGATACGTCTAGACAGCACTCGTGCTTGTTCGAAAATGTCGTCGACGCTAATTTATTTTTAGACAGGTGATGTATTTAACTGTGTGAACAGGATACGACTTGATTTCTCACGGTTCGATTGGTAGGTGGGGAAGAGGGGTGTCGGTTATTTTTATACGACTAGACAGCACACGTGCTTGTTTGAACATGTCGTCGACGCTAATTTATTTTTAGACAGATGATGTAATCGATTGAAAGGCGACGACTGTTATTTTTACGTAAGCCCTAAACAATAATGTTTTCAATTAGTAATTTATCAGAAACATATTGATTATTCTAAAATCTGATACAACCCACTCGCGTAAAGCGTGTACTCTAGTATTTGTACATATTTCCGGAAATAAGCGGTGCGCGAGACAGGCTGTTCCATGTATTGATTGTAATTGATCGAGTTTGGGACAACCGAAATCTTCTAATTTATAATATTAAAATGCACTTTACGCTTCTGTAGAAATCTTTTTTTTTTGCAATCCTTTTACGAACACGAAGTTAAAAGGAAACGTATACTTTTCTAATATCGGTACAAGATGTTCGTACGATGTTTCCCCGTCCGTCCACGTTAGTCCATGATAATGGTCTGTTAACCATCTGTTTGTCCTCAAATGTTTGTGATTCGAAACAATCGTGTTTACTGGATGTGTAAATATCCAATACCTGCTGGCAAATGCGGTGACGTCCATAACGGGTAGTTCCTTAACGAGTTCGTTTCCATCGTTGTCGATGAAACAGTGAAAGTCAAGTATGACTGCTAGTTTATCCTCGCACATCCTTTTTTCGTTATAAACAACGTGTCTGGTGTTACTAGGAACGCTGCAGATCCGTCCGTCTTACGGAACAGACACATTTTATGTTGTGAAACGCTCGTAAAAAATTTCTTCGGAACGTTTATTTTGTACCTTATATTTTCGTTACGGATCAGTGCAACAAATTTACATGTCAAAACGTTGTATACAAAAATTTCTATATGGTACAGTACAGGGTATAGGGTAGTATACAGTACTGTATGCTTTAAGTCACTGCAGCGTATGAACTCGTACGGAGATAGCAGCTCCATGCGTCCGTCTTCAACGCGTGCTGTTCAAACACTGAGGTATGTGATATTAGCGGAGGTTGGATTAAACACTTTTGTCATAGTAGCATATATATTTTCAAACCTTGTGTTCACTAGGTGATAAAATTATAGCGTGAAAACGAACTACAAATACGCTCTCATGTAAGCGGTGTATGCGGTTCTACGTAAAGGACAATTATGTAGGGTTATTGCGCAATTCACACATGTGATAAAATGTCGAAAGGGAATAAGTACAACTTCCACGTTTTGTGTGTAACAGACTTTGCACATCGTATCACGATTCGAGCTTCCTTCTACGTTTTTTATATTCTCCTTGATCGTGTCGGTGCGTTGTTCGTTCTTTGCTGTCGCTACTGCTGTTGGTGCTTGCGCTTCGGTAACGATACCCAGTGCCTTGATGATAAAATTTTTATCTTTCACTAACATTACGTAAGAGCACGCAGGGAAATGACGTGCGTGTCCCATCCAAGCATATTCTCCACGTTCCCATTTGTTTAATCCGCCTCCACAGCAAAAACAAATCACTCTATCGTTGCATCCGGTGTAAAAGAAACCGGCTTCTGATAATTCTTTAGGCGTTATCGTTAACGATACAGGCCATTCTTTAAAACTCTTTAAACGGTTTTCCAAGTTTCTGTAACGTGGATATGGAGATGTGATTTTTTGAATTAAGATGACCTGCACTTCTTTATCGTCTGGTGATAAGGACTTGATTGACGTCGTCATCGTCGTCGTCGCCGCTTCGCCGCATTGTTTGAAAAAGCGGTTGTTGTTGGGATTGATATCGTCATCATCGATATCGTGTGAAAGCATCTTGTGCGTCCACTCACGACTCGTGCTGATGAAACACTGAGCGAAGAATAGGGAGGAGAGGAAAATCGTTTCCCCGTCCACAAAAATAAAATACACGAACATCGATTACATTATTTTTAATAAAATATCACATTACATTCTATTTAAAACAAAATAAAAATACATGAAAATTGATTACTTTAATTAAAAAAAATCACATACATATAATGCACACATTACATTCTAAAAAAAGCAACGTTCTACTTACAGCAAAAAAACATATATATATATAGTAAGCGTTTAATTGTGTCTGCGCACCGTGTTGGATAACGGAGTGTACACGTTGATTGAATCATGCAGTATCAAGCAGTAGGCCGCGGTCTGAGCGGGGAAATTGGTCGATGACTCGAATTCCAATCTGACGTCGGCTGGTGAAGACTTGAGAGATTCGTCCTGTCTGCTACAATCGAAGACGAATAACGGTGCTTTTGCTATGAACTCAGTAGGTGTTAGAAGTACGTTGGGTTGACTTCTGTGGTAGTACGATTTTTGAAATCGTGTATACATGTCGTACAGCAATGCGTAATGTCCGTTATCGATATCCAGGTTCAGGTTATCGTACGGGTAGTATTTGTCGTTCAGAAAGAGTCTCGCGTTTGTCACATTGGAGTGATCGAATTCGTCTGCGTGTTTATTCAGATTGTTTTTTCTGGCGGTCTGAAAGGTGAGTATCACGTACCGTGGTTTCTCCAGTTGTGTAGTTGTTTTCACCGTCCAAGTCTGTCTGTCGGTCGTCGGTAAAGCCGGATACTCGTGCAGTTCCCAACTACGAAACGGTAAGAATAGGGGTAGGTCCTTGCGTATGATATCCAACAATCGTATCCGTACTTCGTTGTTCACGTACACGAACGGAATCATCCAAGAGATTTTGGTCAGTTCTATATCAGCGTTAGCGGGCGCATCCGTGGACGAGAACAGAGCGTTAACGTTACTGTAAGTGCGCAACAGTATAAGTTTCTGTTTCATGTTTAAAATAACGTGCGTGAAATCCTCAGCGAATCCCATCAGCATCCTCAACGGTATGCAAAAGTTGAATTCCTCGTGTTTGCTGGTCGGTGTTAGCTCGTTAGCTGTAGGAGCAACCCAACCGGCGTTTTGCATCGAAACAATGTCCTGCTTGCCGGCAGATAGTATGGTTTTAATAGTGGACGTGATGCCAACACTCTTGGTACGATCTACTTCCACGCCGGCCAATTCGTAACGGATTTCTTCGAAGAGAAACGCAATCGCATTGTTTATCATTTTCACGTTCACATTACCAGTGGCAGTGGTCTTTTTGCTCAACTTGCCTTCAACGTACAGGAAACTTTCCATCGGTAAAGTAAAGACTTCCTGTTGCAGTATAGGAATGCGTATCTCATCGTTATTTCCGTATCGTGACGCCGACGCGTACGGTGCATGAGAATGATATTCGTAATGCGTGATGTTGTCTTCAAAGAATGGTCGACGTTCAACCGATAAGACGATACCGCTTTCCGCCATGTTACTTGTTTTTCTTGACTTTGAATCCTAGTGAAATCAGGTAGTGTCGGTTAGTTGCTGTTAACCGTGCCAAAAACGAACGTCTACTGATACCTTTTCCAAAAGTGTTGACCTCTTTTATCTTGTGGTACGAGCCATCGCCGCCGCGCCGCTCTTCATCACGGGGGTATCGGTGAAATAAATTCCCATGATTACTACACACGTTTCAAATGTATACGCACAGTGGTGACTTCGCCTTGAAAATTCACAATATCACCGTCCTGATCGTGTACAGACACTGTAACGTTACGCAAGTGTAGTACGTTAAGCGGAAAATAAATGACGTTTCTAGGCGTTTCTACTATCTTGAATCCTGGCTCAACCGTTGGATAGAACGAATGCAGTATATGCTCGTTTCGTCCCGCCTTGTACGAACCTTGTACAGCGTTACACCTTATCTCCAAAACGTTCACTTTGTTAATGTTTACAGGCGCGTCCGACGTGTGTAATATATACGCTTCTAACTTTTTGTTCTTGGGAAAACCCAACATGGTACCGATCGTGTGTTCCGTACACCCGAAATCGATATCGTATGAACAATAAATTTCACATTTCAACGTGTTGTTGTTGGGTCGTAGAGAAAATTTCGGGTCTGCTAGTTCTTTCTTCAGGTACGTTTCGATATCACTGATTTCGTACACACCGGTCGGTATATTGACGAGTTCTAACGTTTTACGTGCTCCCTTTAGTAAGGGAAAGACGTTGTTTCTTCCGCTTTCCACGTTCGGTATAGAGCTGTACGTGGTAAAGTCCAGCAGTCCCGCGTACCATTCACTGTCCGTCAGTTCAAGCGGTGGAAAAACGTCACAAACCAGTGCGCTCGGATCCGTTCCTGTGACGGTGACCGTAAGCGAAGACATCTTATCGTTTACTGATCGTTCGATGTCAAAAACTCTAAACATAAATGTCCGCAGATGACTGTGTCCGACGGCTTTTTCCGTGCATAATTTTAATGAACGTCGGTCACGTTTGATCCAAAGTACCGTATTAGCTCGACAGGAGGACGCAGATTGCCGAATCCATCAAAGTACCAGACTCTATCACCTCGCTTCTTGTAGCATACCCAGTGCGTGCCCGGTCCGGTAGCGTCGTCCAGATTCACGATCGTGCTTTCGTTCTCCCACGGTGATGTACTAGGAAATGCATCACGCATATACACGCCTCTGAAATAAGGTATACGCAATAGTTTCGTGTACTCATAAAGATCTCGATCGGACAATGGACGCACGGGTATTTTGATTAGTTTTTTCGGTACGGTCGAAGGTATAGTCCTGAAGCCTTTTTACTACCGGTCCGTCTTCGTCGACGTCCTGTCCCCGTTGTCGTCGTTGTCGTCCTCCTCCTCTTCCTGATTATCGTGCGTCGAACCAGCTTGCGTCGTCTGGTGCGACGTCGACGTTTACGCACACCGCCGCCGCAGCATATCCCGCTGCCTAACGCCGATTTCGCCTTCATCGCTGTTGCTACGGCTGCCGCGTACGCTCTTTCACTGATGCCGGAATTCAAAGCTTTCACTCGTTCCCACGCTTTACCGTCTAGCACGCGATCCGCTACACGTCGTCGTTCGTTGTCCTTGTACTTGCTGTAAGCGATATCGTGTTCACGACAAGCTTCGTCTAACTCGTTGATTCCTCGAACACCGCGAGCCAATCTTTCCTCTAGTTTCGTTCCGGGTCCACAGAACCTGTAGCCGGGCAGATGTAATTCCACCGGTAATACGTCCACCGCTCGATTGATCAGTGTAGGTACTGACTTCGCAACGAATGGTACCGCGCTTTTAAATATTTTTCCGATAAGACCCCGCCCCCTTTTTTTTATCATCTCGGCTACGTAGTTCATACATGACTACTGTTTCGGTTGCTCTCGATAAAGGGATCTCCAATCGTGCTCGTCCTTAGATTTGTCCAGATCACTAATCAACTAGTTCGTCTCCGCCTTTTTCGTAAGTAGTAAGTCTGCCTCTTCGGCACCAAGTGAAGTACGCGCTGCACGCGTATGCAATTTATAGATATACGATACCACTTTCTCCCAACGATGTTGGAACACTTTTGCAAGTTTGTACGTTTCGCTCTTCGCGTACCGCTTCGCCCCCTCCAATTAACGTGCGTTCACCGCGTCCGTAGCCCGTGCGCCACCGTCGCCGACGTTTAGAATAGTCATTCCTTGTGCGTTGAAATAAGCGTCGTTTATCGCAGTGATCGTGTGTCGGTTCAAAAATTCCAATTTCACCGCGTCCTTGTTGTTGACGGGCGGCGCTAACTGCGTTATCCGCACGTGGCCGACCATTAGGTTAGAGTTCGTATCCTTCGAGTTCACGTATACTTTGGTCGCAGCGTCTCTCGCACGAATCGGTTCCCTCAGAGACTGTATGCGATGGTCCCGTGCGTCGACAACAGCCCCGTTCTTCTTGTTCGGTGCCAGCTGTGTGAAACGTAAGCACGAGTAGTCTACGTACTGCTTGTTGACAGCGTCCCCGAGATCGACGGGAGCGCCGACGTTGACGAGCTTACGACTTTTCGCGTCTATTCCTCTCGCCGTCGTCGTCGACGTATCGTCGGCTAACAGACAGTGGAACGGCATCGTTACCGTCTTGCGGTTCGCCCAAGTTGTGTATTATTTCCCCGCTACGTCGAAGTGCCCGTCCTCGGTCATCGTGATACCAATATCCTCCCGCAGACTGCGACGCGTCTCCCTTCGCGCTCTGACAGCGCTCTGGTGTCTGCCGAACTTGTCAATACTCATCTCGTGAATGATGCGCCTCGTCCGTTGTGCACGGCATTTATACGTACTCGCGTAATAAATCGATTAGTTTTGATACGATCGTACCGTCCGATCATTTTGTCCGACAACAGAGAGTCCGTCGCTATGTTTTCCTTTTACGATCGTATTTAGAAATTCATCGTACACGTATACGCGTGCGTCTTTGAAGAAATAAATCTTTCCGTCGATGCATCGGAACGCGCTATCGACGGCTTCTGGTAAGCCGACAAAACGATCTTTAACGTATCCGTGTTTCTTGATCGTGAACGTGCACTCGTCTGTTTCACCGTAATACATATCGTTGTACAACAGAAGTGTTCGACCCGTATACGTGTGTATCGCAGCGTTTATTTTCGTCATCGTGCGAACACCGAGCGTTGTGATTGAACGCGGATACGGGTTCACCGGCTGCAGACTCTGTATATCGAACATGTATACGTAGTTGTCTATGAAGAGCACCACTTCTTCGGTCCGCGGTCTCTGGTACATCGCCGAAACATTGGTGAACGTCAGCGGTACGAACGTCAACCAATCCGTCAACAGAAGCGGCGGCGGACCCGATCGCTTCGACTCGAGATCCAATGTCCGCAAAAAGTTATCGTGGACAATATACAGGTGTCTGTTGATTATTAAAAATTGATTAACGTTCTTTAGCCGACATAAATCCGTCGTCGTCGTCCGAACGGTGTCGTTCGTTGTCGTCGCCGTCGTCGTTGACGTCGTCGTCGTAGCGGGCGGTGGCGGCTTCCGTACAAGCGTTGAATGCCATTTATATCATCGTCTCTCAGGTCGAACGGACCGTCCGAGCGTGGTACGTAGAATGGGTACATGATGGAATCCCTCTCGAGGGAATGAGACAGTCCTAACGCGTGTCCGATTTCGTGCGTTAGCACCTGAAGAAAACTGGTCTGATCGTCCGGTATTTCGGTTGCGTTCGTATAATTCTACGATTCGTAGTAGTCCATGTGTATTTCGGTAGTGTTATACGGTAAATCGGGCGGGTAGTAAGCCTGAGCGAGTATACCTCCTCGTCCGTCCAAATCGTACCCGCAGATCGTGCACCTGGAAGTCAGACACCTGTGTTTAAAATATTTCATAGCAATGACCATGTCTGCGTTTATGTCGTTGGGCCGATATTCGAATTCCAGGTTCGAATGTTTCTGCCACACAGCGAACGCTTGTCGCGACGCTTCTATAGCGCTGGCGGTACCGTGAAAGAACCGTCACGACAAACGTCTCTTGGCCCACGGTGTTCGTAAGGTGTACGACACGAAATCTTCGTTACCGCATCTCCGCGCACGCATCAGATTCATCGTTTCGTTGTTCAATTCTCCATTTACGGTTAAATTGTAATTCACTTGAAACCTGCGGAGGTAGGCGTCCATATCGATGGTGGCGTTGTCCGTGTGTCGTAAGCTATCGTCGGGCACGTATCCGTATCGCACCAAGTAATCTATAGCGAAATCTACATCGTTAGCGTTAACGCTCGATGCGACAACGGCACTTGTGCACACGGTAATAAACAGTAGCACGATATCCATGTTGTCACAACCAAACGTGGAATGTCCCCGGTGCGTGTACGACAGTATTATTTATACTTTATCGGCTTTGCTGCTGGACAGTTGATGATGTATATCGCAATTGTTACACGATGATGTCGGCTTCGCGTAGTTCTTCCACTATGGAGACGATTTCGTTCGTGTGCCCGCTGTTTCCGACACGCTGTGACGCCATTAACAGTCGCAATCTGTCCACCAGTTCTTTCGGATCGTCCCAGTGCACGTAATCGATTTTGCCTTTTTTTCTCGTCAGCGTCATATACGATGTATCGATATTATTATTATGTCCATGTCCTGTACGTTTCGGCGGAAACAGTTGTGATATTATTCGTTTATTCTTTACACATTTGTTCGCGTTCACCTGTGAGTTCGCTAAATAATACTGCTTGTGCGCGTTGGTGTCACGCAGTATATCTTTGTACGCTTTCATATCCGAATCGTTGACAACGTTTTCTTTAGGATGCTTCATGAACACGAGTTCGTAGAGTCCTGGTGTACCTTTGTATCGTTTACCGTTGATAAGAATCGTATCGTCCGTTTCGATTTCGAACGCTGAATTACCGATCATCCATTTTCCGTTTTCGTGTCTTACGCCGTACATCAGACGGTCGCGTTCGGACGAAACGACCATACGCATGTACTTGTTCGCTATCGATTCACTGTCGTATTTGTCCTGAAAATATCTACGCGCTTCACGTCTTCCTTCCGGTGTGTCTAACATTTTTTCAATGTTGAGACTAGGATCACCCTCATCATCATCAGCATCCAATGTTTCGGCTATCACAGGCGTTTTCAGGAAACGCGGTGGCTTCGTTCGGGAACGAAATGGTGTTCCCACATCGATTTTACTAATTGCACCCGTTGGATCCTCTTCCTCCTCCTCTTCCTCTTCCTCTTCACGTTTCATCTTTTTCGCTCTTGTTGGCTTTTCATTTGTTGTTTTACGTTTCTTTTCAAGCAACGCTTGCGAAATATTTTGTAACGGTTCCAGAATCGGTTTGTAACTTTTGGATAACGTTGCTTCTTCTTCACGAATTTCATGTTTTAACGCACGATATTTCTTCCGTATGTCATCACTGATCGTGTTGATATCACGTGCTAGTCGTTTCTTCTTTTCGTCCATCTCGATAAACGGCAGAACGACAACTAAAGTCGTTGACAGCAATACATGTGTATTTAGCTGAACGTATGACGAATTTTTTTGTTTAATCGTTAGGTGCGACTACTATGAAACGATCAAAACCGACTCTGTACCTGCCGGCGTCGATAGAAGAATCCTTGTCCACAACGAGAAAGCCGTAACGATCTTTCCACGCTTCAGCGCACATGTTCTTAAACGTGTCATATTTCATGTCCGTGTTGACGTGATCGTTGTACGCATGTTTCAAGTTGCGATCGTCCTGTTTGAACAATACTATTAGATTGGCATTGTCACGAACCAACTGTTTTGGCACTTGACTGTACGTCTGACAAAGATAAAAAGGGTCCACACCGCTGTGTCGTCCCATAGAGAAATACTTGCGTATGTTGTGTTGTCTTTCACAAGACACGTCGTCGAACACCATAATAGAATTGGGATCGACCTCATCGGGAGGCGGTACCTCTTCGTTATCGTTGTAGGCGTGATAACCCATTCTTTCGTCGGAAAGTCGTGTCATCAGGGTCTCCAGCATCTGATATTTGGGTTGAAATAGTGATTTAGAAAACACGTATAAGTTCGCGATTCTCAATCCGTTTACATCGAACAATAGGTTGAACATGACGTTTGTCTTTCCGAACGCTGAAGGTCCGCCGATGATCGAACGAACGGTATCGGGCAGAAGACGTCCGTGTTTACATTTCTTCTGCCACAACCACCCCCACCATCGTCGCACAATTTCGAATAGTCCACGTCCTTTATTTTTAGTCTGTGCGCTTGTTGCAATATTTTCATGTTGTCGCTCCATGCACAGTCTATTTAATAGTCGCACTATATCGCAGCAGTCGCCAGATATGTAACTGCATACACACGTGTCCGGACCCGTTTCACAGTTCGGATCCGACCAAACACATTCTTTGTAGTGTTCGAATCCGGTGCCGGTTGGTACTATTTCGTCGAGTCGAAACCTCGTCACACGATTGGTAACCCGTTGCCAGTACTCATACACTGTCAAGATCCTGCGCATCCGTTCAACGTCGTTTGCAGTCGTGTTCACGATGTACTCATCGTAACCAGGATGCGACACAATGTCTTTTACACTGTACACAGCGCGCATGTTGTCATCCTAACGCATCGACGCATACTGGCTCTATTTCCTCGAGTCGAATCGTTGTTATAGCAAGTTCTTCTTGTGTATCCACGAATCGTGTTTACCATCGAATCCTAACCACCTGACTTTCACGCGATCGCCTTTACGTTGTACGATCTTTTCTACCAAGTACACGTCACCAACGTTCGATTTACTAATTTCGTGTACATAAAAACCGCCTTTCAACACTTCTCCTGAATGATCCTTTAGCGAATAAGTGACGGGTACGCTGCCGGTACGCACCGTGTGAACGAGGAATATCTCGTTTGTCCATTTTGGTGTGTATCCTTTGGCGAACGTCATTTTGTGTTTGCTTATACGCTCACCATCGTCTACTTTGAACTTTGGTTGTTTATAATCGATGCTCCTCGCTGTGTTCTCGCGAATCCGTCGTAACACAGTACGTTCGTTGGTTTCGTTCACCTGACGCGGTTTCATTCCAATCGTTCTGTGCACACTGTTGTTGTACGTGCTGACTAGTTCCGGTAACATATTTTACCAACGGTAATGTCCTTGTTCGCTGAACGCGCGATACATGTTCGTTTTCAACATACGGTTGAAGCGTTCCACAATGGAAGCCTTTTTCTCACTCTACGTGGAATAGAGTGTGACACCATATCTGCTCAGCAATTTTTCTACGGTACTGTTGTAGTACTCTTTCCCGTTCTCCGTCTGCAGATATTTCATTTTATTAGCACGCAGAATCGGTTCCAGAGCTCGTGCGACCTCTACACCCGTCTTCGCTTTCAATGTAACGGCGTACGCGTACTTGCTAAACGCGTTAATCATCGATATAAGGTACTTGAATCCCTTGTTCGCCTTTGCGTGCGGTATCATCTCTACCAGGTCTGCTTGGTACAAGTCGTTAAGTCCCTTCAACTCGACCGCGCGTCTCGAAAAATTCCTTCTTACCGGTCTGTGCAACTCCGTCGCGATAGTCTTGCGAACGCTCTGGTGTATATTCTTCACAGCTCGTTTCATTCTCACGTTGTCGTCGTCATGCGAACCATGATTCACAATACTCTGGAATGTAGTAAACTGTCGGCTCGGTGCTGAAAGTAATTCTCATCGATGCCGTTCTGGTACGTCCACCTTCCATCACGTGACTGTCACGTCGCCACCGCTCCACATCCACTTATATCATCTCAACCGAACGGAAGAACAACGCGTTCTTTTTGCGATTGCGCAAGTACGTTAAAACGTGAGCTAAACTGATTTTCATACGCCCATTACGCACGCGGCTCATACCGATGTAGTATCTCGTGAGCGCGTGTTGTTTCGCGTCCAACGCTCTTACAGTCTTAACAGAATTCATGTCTTTAAACATGACGCTACGTATAACGTTGTCGCGGTACTCGTGCATTTCCGCGACTATGACGTTATCGTTCTCAGGTAGCCGCTCGCACATGTGTTTAGCTTTGAGTTCGGCAATTGGCCGTTGACTTCTCGACTCCGTATGCAGGTGTATCAGATACGAGTTCAACAACCAAAATTCGTCCGCCATAGCGCCCGTGCAATGCTGCCACTGTTCGTACAAACGTCGGTCTTTCACCGTGTACCCTTGTTCGTGCGAATACCGCAGACCAAAGTATTCGCAATACTTGCGGAGTGTAGGCAACGCCTCCTTCAGAAAGGCTACAGAAAATAATCCCTGCGTCTTGTTGTTCACCAACGCGAACTGTTTCCCTCTCGCTAGTGTCGGTAACGAGGACGGCGGGCAGTGCACATCAAAACTTACGTTGTAGCTAGGATCCAGTGTGCACTTTGGCGCTGTCATCATCACGCTTCTGTATATTTCCATCGGCGTACGTATCGGAATAGTGCGCTCTGTAAGGACGATGCAACAAGAAACGTGTTGTATCGAACTTCCGTAGGCGAGCATGTCCGTGTATACAGTCGCATAGTTCATCTGCCCGTGTGAATCGTGTAAGCCGTGCACACGTTGAACGGCGTTATACAGTTCAGGAATCGGGCGGAAACGCGAAAGAAAATTCCATCCGTGACGTACGGTACACTTGAACATATTCTTTTCGTAAACCACAAGTTCTATCGGTACGTTGTTTTGTTCGCACTCTACGATAAATTGAAGCCATCGTGATTTGTTGTGTATACGATCGGAGACTATCATCAACAGCACGATCGGCGGTAAATCACGCTGCGTTTTTTATGTGACGCCAACAACGGGCGTGATATCTGTCAACACCGAACTTGTAACGTGTACAGTAGTTGCCGCAAAATCGTCTTTTCTTCACAAAATACACGGAACATAAGTTGGACCGTATCGCGCTTCGTGAAGCTTTTGTTATTGTGAAATGTTTCCCATCATCGTATCGATAGACGTCCATCGTGTCGATGATCTGCGATGTGAGTGATACGCTATTAGTCATGATCGTGATATTTATAGTGTATACGCATATTGTTTGAGGAATTTTTTTATTTATAATTTTTTTTATTATGGGTGTCTTCACGCACACTTTTGGAGTGACTACTGTCGTTCAGTAGTAGTAGTAGTAGTAGTAGTAGTAGTAGTAGTAGTAGTAGTAGTAGTACTAACACCTAGTACTACTAGTACTACCCAAACGGGTATGTTTGTACATGAGTTTATGTCGGCTCTGAACAGAGCCGTTTTTGCGTGCGTCGACTTCTACAAATGTTCACGAACGAAATCGCATGCGGGCATTGACGCCTTATGGACTCGGGCGGGATCATCAGCCACTGCCCAATCCATAATTCGTATTTTACACTTGCAGCATCTTACAACATCACCATCGCCTTCGTAAATAAACCCGGCTTTGGCTAGGTCAAAAATTTTTACGTTCGCATTCGGAAATTTATGAACGTAAAATTTAATGTTACCTCGACGACTGATGTTATAAAAGCTTTTTAATCAGCTTGCAAAAGAATATGTGTGCACATCCATATCTGAAGCAAGAATGTTAGTTTGTCGCGTTGCATTTCACCTCCTCAGCGATAGCTGCGCGCGCATCCGTAGTGGGGATGGCTGTCGTCAATTGGTTGGTATGAAATAAAGCACAGTAGTGGGAGCAGATAGCTGCGCGCGCAGCCGTCATAGATAGTATAAGTAGAGGGACGATCACTGCCAGCGTTCACCTTCGAGTCTCGCGCAGTCTAACTTTCACGTGTCGCATATAAAATAGTGCTTATTTTCTAACTTCGTATCAGTCTTCTATTGTTCTTCAAGCGAGCAAGTAATTGTTATAGTTTCGTGTTTTTGTTGTAGTTGTTAATTTACTACGAATGCAGTCGTTTGCTGTTGATTGTAAACATTCGTTACGCGGCGCGTTGGTATTGCGCGTTTACACGACTGTCACGGATGACGAAGAATGCGTCAACGATGTCATAACCTTTTTTGATGAAATGCACGATACGTTACGTACTGACATTCTAAACGAACTGACACGTTTGCTTTCTATAAAGTGGCATATAACGGTTAAAGCGAGATTTGTCAAGTACATCGTAAACGCTGACACGGACCAGGACGAAGAAGTGACGACTGAAGCTTATTTTCACGGACGATGTCAGACGACACTGATCGTATTGCCCGATCGTTTAGAAGCTTCGTACGAAAAGATCATTGAATCGATTTATAAATTCACACGCGAGGGTAGCGGTTGGGCGTTAGACCGCATAATCTCCTTAGAACTCGTTCTCTCACGACACCAACCGCTAACCGCCTCCAGTTTCATTCGTACACTCCCTGAATTGTCTCGTACTAAATCCATCATCAACGTGAACAATACAGGCGATCAAATGTGTTTCGTATGGTCAGTGTTGGCCGCTCTGTTTCCACAACACAGAGACACCAATCGCGTATCCAAATACAAGCCACATATCTGCAGTATCATTACTTCTGGTATAACTTATCCCACCCGGCTACCCGACATTGTGAAGTTCGAAAGAGACAATCCTAAAGTTTCTATAAATGTTTTCGGTTACGAAGAAAATGAAATTTACCTTTAAGAATAACTCCTTCCAGTGGCAGACGACATCACATTAATCTATAACTTCTTACCGCTGACGACCGAAAACATTACTGTTTAATAAAAAATACAAGTCGCTTATTCTCTTCACTAAGCAAACACGACGGCCGTTCTTTCTATTGCGATTACTGTCTGCATAGATTCTGCGAAGAACGACTCCTTACCGAACATATCACCCACTGTTCACCGTACGGCGAACAGAAAATTCGTTTACCCATGAAGGAGGAGGAGGAGAATGTGATGTGTTTCAGAAATTACACATACTGCCATAAGGTCCCTTTTGCGATATACGCAGATTTTGAATCATTTGTCGTCCCTTGCCATCGCTGCGACGCTCCTCCGCACACTTCGTCCACCACAACGGAGTCGTTACATCTTCCTTCAGGTTTCTCCTACCTCATAGTCGACTACGAGCGTAATATTTTCAAACCCCAGGTCGTTTATCGCGGCGAGAACGTGGTAGACGTTTTTCTTGAGAGACTGGTCGTTGAAGAGCGAGAACTGTTCAGAATCATCCGATCCATTGTCCCTATGACTATGAGTGACCGTGATGTGTTATCTTTCGCAAATGCCCTCGTATGTCATCTCTGTGAAAAACCACTGACCGAGGACGACAAAGTGCGCAACCATTGTCATCTGACAGGACGATACCTAGGCGCAGCTCACAACATCTGTAACCTTAACTTCAAGACTCCACGACACATACCCGTCTTTTTCCATAACTTACGAGGATACGATGCACATCACCTAGTACAAGGGTTGGGTAAATACGACGATCTCGCTTGTATCGCTACCACTAGCGAACACTTCGTATCAGTCTCGTTGGGTGGTCTGCGTTTCGTAGACACGCTTCAATTTCTGAACACGTCCTTGGACACACTTGTTGGAAACTTGCACGCGAGCGGTGCGGATTTCAATTTAACGAAGCAATGTTTCGAAGAACACTTCGAGCTACTCTTACGTAAGGGCGTGTACCCTTACGATTACATGACAGGTAGCGATAAATTCGACGAAACACGTCTGCCCGAACGCGAACACTTTTTCAACAGGTTGAGTGAATCGCCAGTATCTGACGCAGATTACGCTCACGCGCAGAACGTGTGGCGTACTTTCGGAATCAGTACACTGGGCGAATATCACGATCTGTATCTTAAAACAGACCTGCTGCTACTGGCTGACGTCTTCGAGGCGTTCCGTGAGATGGCCATGCGGTACTACCAGATCGATCCGGCTCATCTTTACCCGCTTCCTGGTGTCGCTTGGCATGCGATGTTAAAGATGACCGGTATGCGACTGGAGCTGTTGACGGATATAGATCAGCATGTCTTTATCGAATCGGCCGTTCGCGGTGGCGTCAGCATGGTACCCAACCGCCATGCCAAGGCCAACAACCCGCTAATTGTCGATCAGTACGATTCTTCAAAGCCGACCTGTTTCATATTGTACACGGACTGCAACAACCTTTACGGTGTAGCCATGTCACAACCGCTCCCTTACGCCGACTTCAGATGGGTAGATCGTAACGAGATCAATTCACTGGATGTGCGTACTCTGTGCGATGACGGTGACATGGGCTACATACTCGAGGTCGACTTACACTATCCGCCCGAACTTCATGACCTCCATTCCGATTATCCACTGGCGCCCGTCCGTTCCTGTGTCCATCCTGACGTACTTTCACTGTACTTACGACAACTCCACACACGACTGCACTATACAAAAGGGTATAGCGGATCGGAAACGCCTTCGTCGTCCGTTCCCAAGTTGCTGACAACTTTGGACGACAAGCAAAATTACGTTCTCCATTTTCGAAATTTAAAATTGTATCTGAGTCTCGGTCTAGAATTAAAAGCGATACATAGGGTGTTGAGTTTTAAACAGAGAGCGTGGATGAAACCATTTATCGATTTCAACACGCAAAAGAGAGCAGCAGCCACCAACAGTTTTGAAAAGGATTTTTTCAAACTGATGGTCAACGCCGTCTATGGCAAATCACTGGAGAACGTGAGGAAACGAATAGACTTCCAACTGGTCTCTAACGAACGACGGCTGCAGAAAATTTTTTCCAATCCTCGGCTAAAGCGTATGATCCGCTACACCGATAACTTGGTCGGACTGGCTTTACGAAAAAGGACGATATTCCTTTCCCGTCCGGTGTACGTCGGCTTCACAGTACTCGATGTCAGCAAATTGATAATGTACAATTTTCATTATCGGTAAGCTGTCGCCAAATACGGACAACGATTGACCTTACTAATGACTGACACGGACTGTTTGCTTTACAGCATTCGGGCTGACGATGTGTACTCGGATATGAAAGAGGATCTCCACCTTTTCGATACGTGGGACTATCCCATGGATCATCCTTGTCATTGCGACGACAACAAAAAAGTCGTGGGGAAGTTCAAGGATGAGACCAATGGAAAACCCATCAGGGAATTTGTTGAACTCAGGGCGAAGTGTTACTCGCTCTTGTTGTCCGACCGCACCGACAAAAAGGTTGCGAAAGGTGTGCCAAGGACGGCAATAAAAAAATGGTTACGGCATCGATTGTACAGCGAGTGTCTTTTTGACAGTCGTACGGTATTCACCTCTGCTGAGTGTATACGAAGCAATCATCATAAGCTGTACACGCAACGTATAACAAAACTTTCCCTGTCTCCTTATGATGATAAGAGATATGTACTGGACGATGGTGAGTACACTCGCGTACGGACATTACAGGATACGTGCAATAACCGACGACGCTGCTGGTCCTAAGGCAAAGAAGAGAAAGTACATGGACCGATAACTAACGGTAAAGATGATGTTCAGCATTACACACACACACACACATGCATTATTATGTTAGCAAATTATTATACAACATTTTTCTTGTTACGTTTTGCAGAATGAGCGGAAGTGATAATAAACTTTATAAAAGAGTATGTGAGGAGCAGCGGCGGGTTCGAAGGTAAATTACAACATTTTTCCTTATTTAACGAGTACAAACGGAATATAACATTCGACTGACTTACTGTTTATTTTTTATAGTTCCCAAAGATTACGGCAGGCTTTGATGGGACCATCAGTAACACAACACAACTCAAGTCGGTAAGTTCATTTTTATTAACAATCACTTGTACTAATGCGTTTACGTTCGGTATTCAAATTATTCTTTTTTTTCAGTGATGCTACCGGTTTAGCTGCTGCTGCTGCTGTTGTTGCTGCTGCTACTGCTGCTGCTACTGCTGCTGCTGCTGCTACTGCATCTCAGCAAGCCGGCACGAGGCGGTACGTTTTTTTTTTTATTAACATTCGCTTGTACTATTGCGTTTACATCTGGTATTAAAAGTGTACTTTTTTTCAGCAATGATGATGAGATGATGATGTACGGTGATGATGATGGTAATGACAGTGATACAACAGTACATCTAGATGGAAGTGATAATGATGACGAAAATAATGATGTTGATGTAGATGAGCATCAACATGATGAAAATAATGATGTTGATGTAGATGAGCATCAACAATTACCGGTCATCACATTTAATATGTAAGTCTTCTTCTTATGTGTACATACTTTCGTTTTTTTTTGTTTTTTTACATGATTTTATATTTTTACTTTTTCACCAGCGACATTCGTCCACGAGCGCAGCAGATAACCATTACACCGCCACAATCGCCACCACCACAACCACAGGAACAACCACAACCACGTCCGCAGTGGATAAGCACCGCAAATCAACGGCAACCTCAACCACAATCCCCACAGCCTCAAAGGCAGCCACAACCTCAGCAGCACATGCGACATGATCCACGTTTGCTGTCCCCTCCAGAAGACGCACCATGCGTGTTTTACGACATAATTGATACGTCGGAACCGAGGATGCATAGTGAAGTCGCCACAATAAGATTACTTCTAAGAAGTAGGTTTCCGACGTGGCGATGGAGCCGCGGAGAGCTCTGCCCCATACAGGGTATGTTAGGGCACACATCTTGTAGTGTGTGCCAAGAAAACTATACTGAGGGACAGAGACTCCTCGGCTTAATGTGTGGTCATACTTACCACTATCTATGCATCATTAATTGGTTCCAAACCGTGGCATTGGAGGGGACACCTCCGGGATGTCCACAATGTCGAGTGTATGCATTCAGAAGGCCAATACATCCATTTTATGCACGCATGCATTTTTGAGGTATGTAACAGTACACATAAACATTATTCTAATCCACCCTACACCTATCAATTATACATCACTAATATTGTTTTTGTTTCTGTACAGATGGCCGTGCACATATATGTAAAAAAAGTAAAAAAAGTGATGATGTTTTTTCTGTAATTTAGTGTGTGTGTGTGTGTGTGTGCGCGCGCGCGCGCGCGTGTTGTAAAAAAGTAATATATATATTTTTTGATGTAATATTTTTTCTGTATATATGTATTGTATCTGTAATGTTTTTTTGTTTCTGTATGTATATTGTATATAAAATGTAATATATAATATTTTATTTAATTGTATACTTTTGTATTATAATTATCTTTATATATATTGTATCTGAACTGTAATTTTTTTATTTAATTATATATTGTTGTAATGTATTCATCTTTATATATTGTGTGTGTGTGTGTGTGTGTGTGTAGTTTATTGTATAATTACAATATATATGTGTAATATTTATATGTCTATTTATATTGTATACTTTTTATATTATACTCATCTTGATATATTGTGTGTGTGTGTGTGTGTGTGTTTAATTACTAAATATGTAAATTTTGATTTGCTTAGTTGTTTTTTTCAACAATACTTTTTCCTTCCATCATGCATGTTTTATAAGTGAAGTGTCAATCAGAACAATTGCACAAATGCGTGATATTCAATTTTGCACCGCAATAGCCAGTAAACAAGAGTTTCACACCGATGATGTGCGCATTTTGTATTTTTACAATATATACTTACCACAAATGCACACACACACATTCAAATTTACAGTTCACGAGTTGGCAACAACGCAATTCGCATCACTCAGTCCCTTCACATCGACGATATCCGAACGGTAGCAGTGTAAATATCAGAACCCATACACTATAACACATGCACGAGTTGACAACGTGACCAACGCCAGTACAGTTCTCGAGTTGGCAACAATGCAATTAACCTCTTCACATCGACGATATACGGACAATGGGGTGGCAGTGTAAATATATCTGAAACCCGTAAACTATAACACATGCACGAGTCGACAACGTCGATAAACCAGCACAAGTTGGCAACGCCGACGACGCTTTTCCAACATGGCCGCACTTCCGGAAAAACCCCTTACATATACATACCCATACACTATAACACATGCACGAATCGGCAACGTGGCCGAACCTTAACCAGCACACTCTTACAAAACCCGACAACCTCGCCGCTTTTCCAACACCTTCACGCACTGTGCCGGTGTGAATCCGGCTATCGAAGATTTTAGTTAAAGTTTTTTTATGTAATATAACGCGAACGCGAGTATGCTAAGGCGACCCTTGTACTACGAGATAAAGGGACGGTTGCGCGCGCAGCTTATGGTTGGGATCGACTTGCTTTGTCGGATACTGCGGCAGTCTACGCTCCGCCTGGCTCAGAGAATTAACCGACTCCCTCTTCGAACATTTACGACGCAGTTTTCTGTTTCTTCATGGCACGCTAAAGCGTAAATCGACTCCCGGTAAGAATTTCATTATTTTGTGTCTTTATAAGTAATTATTTATATATATGGATAATTAATAACAATATGCAACCGTGTAAAATACGTAATTATGTGTGTGCGGCCCGACAAGTTTTATATTAAGAGAAACTCATTATTCACTGATTTACTTAATGCTCAGCATATAGCCCATGCTCCTTTGATTATTACTGTAATAGTGTGAGAAGTTTTGCAAGTGTCATTGTCATGATAAAGGTGTACAATATTAAATTATTAAAGGCTAAAACTTAGTGCGTAGGCAGGGTATGAACTGTCCATGCAGGCAATAGACTGTCGGGGAGTGTTTAATTAACTGAACAGTAGAGAGTTTCTTTGTGTGAACTTCCTTAGATGAAATTTTATTAATGTTAATACATTCTTAATGCTGTGAGTGCCTTGCTGTTAAATTTTTTTGGTCAAATAATGATTATCGCTCATCATGTGGCGCATAACCTGTTAAATTCTGTCGAAGCATGTGGAGCAAGTGTCGATCATTTTTATATTACGCCACGTTTATTGAAGTCTGTTCTTTATTCAAATTTACTTATTCCATGGCTGATTTTCTACCCGTTAAGCTGGTTGCAAATACATTATTAAAGAATATTGTGCATTTATTGAGAGTTAGCTGGAGGCCCGTTTTGAGGTTAATTACCTTAGCTAGGGTGTACATTTTTAGTGAACAGTTCTCTAATTTATTTGAATTGGCAGGGTTCTTGAACTAAGCCGGATACCTGGCTTGCTGATGGCCGTACACCTGCCTAAGCCGTGAACCATGAACAAGATCCTGTCTGAAGAGGGAGATGGTGACTCGTTCTCAATGTAACACTTGCCAGCTGTGATAAGGTGATATACAATCTATTATTTTCTTAGCAAATATCATTGCATCCATGGGCCCACGTGTGCAGACACTCTGCTAGAATGGGAAGCCGCTGTTCATGACTCAGAACTTTACTAGTTAAATTCAAGTACACTTTTTTTAATAATTGAATTACATAACGCTAAGTGCACTGCCTGTAAGTGGGTGAGGCACTGCGGGAGCGTGCCAGAGATATTTTCACACTTGCACAGTGTACAGTTTGCTCATCATTGTCATTTTAGTTTATACAAAATGTATTGAACAGGTTAGTATCTCTGTTCCGGCTGGAACAAGGATGAATATATTTTAACTTCACTATGGGTTCACATGTAAGGGCTGGAGGTTTTCCTGGGGTTTTTCTTTGGACGTTTTCTGGGGTTTCAAAAGGGGACTTAGGTTTTCTCTGACTCATGCTGGTGCAACCTCAGACAGGTTGGAGGCCGGTCAAATTTTGTCAACTACATGCTGGCGCGCTGCCACAGATGCTAGAGCACCACCACCTTATTGTATTTTTTGACTTTTGTTATTTGTATATAGCCATTCGGGGTTAATAGAAATAATTTGCTATTTTTCTGGAAATATATTAGTTGATTTTGCTCCTTGCACAACACAAGGGCTATACTGATTGTTTTTCTTAACTGGCAAAACACATATTGATTGACTTGTACTGGTAGTATCTGCTGTTTAATTTTCTTTAACTATAAAACATGTACTCATTATTTTTGGTAAAACATATATTGTCAAAACTTTCTGAAATTGTAAAGCCTCGAGTGAGGAATTTCTGATTGTTAAGGTACATAAGGATTTTTGATTCCTTCGGAATTTGTGAAGTAAGATAACCGTTTAGAATTCTGTAATCACTGTGTGAAATCAGGTGATGTAGTTCTGTCAATGTTTATTTAATACTGTGAAAGGAACTTAAGGTTCATACGCTCATGAGGGGTCATTGATCAGTGGAATGCTAGACAAATGGGGGGTCCGGTTTTATCTAGGCGTCATGAATTATTATCATCCTTTCTGGGGTTTTGGCTTTTATGTAATTCTACAAAACGGGCTGTTGATGGGCGAATATGTTATCACTGTTGGGTTATGAATATTGTAGTTACACTGCCTGCAGGGCGGGTGCATTCCAGGGGCGGTCGTGTTAGAATTAATGTAATTGGGAGTTTGTGTGCCTTAGGTTTCTGTGTGTGTTATGTTGTCCGTGTCTAGCTAGACACAAGATGGGGGAGAATTTTATATTTATATATATGTATGTATATTTACCTTGTACACATTTATACACGCTTGTTCTGATGTACACTTGATTTTATATACACTTGTTATGATGTACCATTTTTATATTTTTATATATGTATATATATTTACCTTGTACACATTTATACACATCTGTTATGATGTACACTTAATTTTATACACACTTGTTATGAGGTACACATGTATGAATTCTAGGAATACAATAAATCTGTTATTGTTGCATTACGGCGGAGTTCATTGCAAGTCCCGTCATACTGGACCCGGCACAATTTTTGCTTCCCTAGGCTCCTGCCTAGTCCTAATTGACTTGTCACTTCTCTTTCAAAAACAATTAATTAAAATTAAAGAAGTTGTTTGATATTCAAAAAATACATAAAAGGAAAGAGGGGTTACAAATGGTAGCGGAGAGCGTGGTTCATTCTAGCCTTGAACCCTTGGGTCGTGTGGTGTGACGGGGCTTGCAAACTCGGAAATATTAATGCGATTGTTGTGACATAGTTTTTGATATATGTCCGTGTAGGCTAGTTGGAGGTAGCATAACTTGTGAGTCGGGTCGCACCACTGAGGCGGTTATTTGTGTTTGAAAAATGTAATGGTTGTACGGCCGGGGAGTCGCAAGCGTGGTCTGGAGGATGGAATGTTGATCCGGGGTCGGAGTTTAGCGTGTTATATTGACGGGATGCGGTATGGCCCGATCGGAAATCGGTACCGGCACAGACTTGTGTCCGGTTGATGTCGAAGTATTAATTCCCAGATTATGACTTTCAGATGTTAGTTGGTTGTTGTGAGTTATGTGTTGGTACGGCGTGTGTGTCGAGTTGCTGTTTGATGTTATGTGTGTTTAGTATTGTTGCTTGACTCTTGTCTCCTTCCGTTGTGGATGTGAATGGTTCAGAATAGGCCAGGTTTCCGCAGCGCTAAAGAACCCGGGGGTCTTCTTGATGAAAGAACAGTACTCAAGGTTTTCCTGGTTTAGTGATTTTCGTTTTGATGTTTGTTTGTGGTTTATAGGATAAGTATTTAGAGCATTGGCGGCATGAGTGTTATAAATCCCGATTTATTTCTTAAGCACGAGTTGGAGTTCGAGATTAAGTCCCGGGGGGGGGAGGCCCCAAGGGGACGTTGCCTCTTTGAGGAAGCAGTTAAGAGACGCCCTCGCGTCCGGAGGGACGACGTCGCTTGTAAAGGTCACTGATGTGACGGCCGAGCTCGAGTTGTGCCAGGAGAAGTGGGGAGAATTGCGGGAGGTGATGGAAGATTTTGAGTCGGCCCCTTCCAACCTCAGGGCAAGACAGAGAGTGCGTCAGCGAGCGGAACACCTGCAACATAGACTGGAGAACTTGTCCGCACAAACTACAATCGCTGAAGTCAGCGCCACGCTGAAGCTGATTGCGGAACAGGTGGCTAAAGCATTGCGGAACTTCGAGCCCGTGAAGTCTCCGCTTTCCGTGAGCTCTCCCCAGCCTCCTGAAATGGACATAGCGCAGACGTCGAACCCTGCGGCTCCATTGCCGACGCTTTCGGGAGGATCGCGCTTCTCTTATAATAACTTACATAACCCCCTGTCCTCAATTATTCAGGAGCTTCCGGTTGTAGACTGACTGGACGTGGACCAGTTGATGATCTTTTTTCGAATTTTGTTTCAGCTGTCCGACTTCCCGGGGATGTCGGATAGCACTCTACTTGAACTCGTGTATCCCTATTGTCGGGGGTCCGTGGCTGAGCGGGTCGCGCGGACTATACGAGATGGCGGCAGTGTGGCGTCTTTCCATCGGGGGGTGTTGGACGCATGCGTGCCTGGCCTTTTGCGAAAGCAGCTGCAGGACAAACATTGTTATCGGGTGCAAGCACACGGGGAGAATTTGGCGAAGTTTGTACAGAGTATCCGTGATGCTGTCCGGATTTTAGGGTTGGGACTGACCGAGAATGAGGTAGTGCAGATGATCTTCGAAGGGGTTACTCCCCAGGAGAGATCTCGTTTAACTTTTGCCGAACGACCGCGGAATTATAAAGATCTCGAGAAACTGTGCACGTCATCCCGTGCTATACAATCCATAGATGAATCCCGTGGGCCAGTAAGGGCCAGTCTTGGCGAACCCCGAGTGGTAGAACGACGGGTCGTTCAGTCCCAACCGCGGCCAGAGAGAAATAATGGTGATCGAAGTGGACAAGTGAGAGGTGTTGTGTGCTTTCGCTGTCGCAGACAGGGGCATGTTGCCCGCGATTGTCCGGAGGGTGGTATGCGTCCGGCGCTTCCCCCGAGGGTCCGGTATCCAAAAAACTAAATTACCAGGGGGGGACAAATCGGAGGTTGTCTTCCCCTCGTTACGAGACTTTTCAGAATTCCAGTGCCTCCAAGCAGAGGATAGGTCCAGACTCTTCTAATATCAAGGTCCTTACTACCGTTCCCGCAAAAGGCTTCTGTATGCCCCTTCCTGTCGCTCGAGGTAAAGAAGGGTCAACTCAGAGCGCTAGTTGACTCCGGGTCAGCCGGATCTATCATCTCATCTCGTGTATGCGCGGACCTTGAAAAACAGGGCTTAATAAAAGGGTCGAGTCGGTCGTCTGTGGTATGCTGGACTGCTTCTAGGGAAATTCTGCCCATCTCCCGGGTGGTTTCCTTCAAGTTCAAGATTGATGGCTTTTCTTGGGTGTGGCCTTTTCTGGTTTCTCCGGCTCTGGGAGTTGACTGTATTGTGGGTGCCGATTTCATCGCTAAAAGTGGTCTCGTGTTGGACAGCCATGGGCACCAGTGCTATTTTTAAATTTAATCGGGGTGTTGTTATTCCATTTCTTGGATACCAGGGAGCTAAGGGAGGTATCCAAGAGGTCGCTTGTCCCGATTCTGCACGAGATCATCTCACTCCCGCCCAGCAGAGAGCTTTAGACCGGTTGTGTGAGGAATTTCCCTCTGTCTTAACTCCTAAGTTGGGACTCACACATTTATTAGAATATAAAATTCGTTTAACGGACTCTAAGATAGTGAGGTCGCACCCATACAAGTTCGCCCCTCCGAAAATGGCCGTTCTGAGGGAGAAGGTTCAAGAGCTTTTAGAGCAAGGGGTAATTGAACCTTCCAATTCCAGTTATGCCAGTCCAGCGTTCCTGGTACCCAAGCCTGGGGTTAAGCACCGTATGGTGATAGATTACCGGAAGTTAATGCTAATATTGAGGTGGATTCGGTTCCCCTTCCGGATCTTCAATCGGCTTTTGATTGGTTTAGTGAGGCCAAGTACTTCACCGTGATTGATCTCAACGCTGCATATCACCAGATCCCCTTATCCAAGGAAAGTAGACCGTACACGGCGTTTTGTGTGCCGTGGAATTTATATCAGTATACGTGGGTTCCTATGGGTCTGGCGGTGGGCGCCCAAACGCTCACGCGTGTGCTTGACCTAGTGTTTCAAGATGTAAAATTTAAGTTTATTTTCAACTATTTGGATGACTTGCTGGTCTACAGCAAAACCTATGATGAACATCAGTGCCATCTCAGGGAGGTGATGAGTAGGTTGAGAAGCGCGGGCCTTACGGTCAATCCGGAGAAAGTGCGAATCGCCCAGGAGAGCATCTCTTTTCTGGGGCATCTGGTGTCGCACCAAGGCGTTACAGTGGACCCTGAAAGGACCCAGGGTATCCGGGATTTTCCCCCGCCAAAGGATGCGAAAGGCATCGCCTGGTTCGTGGGGATGGTTAACTTTTATCGGCGGTTTATCCCCAATGCAGCGGAGATAGCTGCACCCCTGAATGAATTGAGAAAGAAGGGGGCTAAGTTTGTATGGGGCGAAAGCCAGCAGAAGGCTTTTGAAACGTTGAAGGAAGTTATTATTTCCCCGCCGGTGCTCCGGATGCTGGATTTTTCTCAACAATTCATCTTACAGACGGACGCGAGTTCGGTGGCGCTCGGGGCGGTTCTGTCCCAAGTCGTTGATGGTGCTAGGCAGCCTGTGGTCTTTATTTCCCGTACCCTGACTCAGCAAGAAAGAAAGTCTTCCGTATATGAGCTAGAGTGTTCAGCAGTGGTATACGCTCTAGATAAGTTCAGGCGTTTTCTGGAACACGCTGAGTTCCTGCTCGAGACCGACAATCAGGCTCTCTCTTGGCTTCTTGCTCACCCCCGGCAACTGGGTAAAATTGGTAGATGGGTGGTTAAAATCTCATCCTTCAAGTTCAAGGTGCAACACATTAGGGGAACTCAAAATGTGATTGCAGATGCTTTGTCACGCATGTTTTCCCAACCCAGTGAAGTCCAATCTGAGCAACCCTGTTCCGTTCTACTAGACTTTCCGTTAGCCTTCACTGATGTGTTGCCCCATCAGTTGAATGATGGAGAGCTGGGTCCTGTCATCCAGAAAATAAAAGAGGGCAACGCGCAGGCCCCGTACTTCTTGTCCAAGGGCGTCCTGTGTTGTCGAGAAAGAAAGGGACGTGCCCCGAAGATCGTGCTGCCTAGCAAGTTAGTGCCCATGGTCTTCAGCTATTATCACAATTCCCAAGTAGGAGGCCACAAGGGGATTTCGAAGACCATTTCCAGTATTAGGAAGAACTTCATCTGGAAGGGCATGGATAGGGACATAACAACTCGGGTGAAGGCATGTCATCTGTGTGGCTTAAGCAAGCCGGCTCAAAACACTAAGTTGGGGTTGTTGTCATCAGATGTGGCGAGGAGACCGATGGAGAAGCTATTCATCGACTACGTGGGACCCTTCCCGCGTAGCAAGTCAGGTAACGCTTACCTACTTGTCTGTGTGGATGCTTTTTCGAAGTTTGCCTGGCTACTGCCCTTACGGCAGGCAACAGCTCGTTTGACCATAAGCGCGCTTCAGAACCATGTTTTTCAGCATTTCGGTCTTCCGACCATCATTGTCTCCGACAATGGACCACAGTTCATTTCGAGTGAGTTCCGGCGGATGTGTTTCGCCAGCGGTATCAAACATGTAACCACTTCCCCGTATTACCCCCAGCCGTCCCATGCGGAGAGGTTCAATAGAAACCTCCGGTCCCCACTTATTGCCTATCACGCGGAGCAACAGACCACCTGGGACCAGAACTTGAAGTGGTTGCAGCTAGCTTTTAACACGGCCCTGCATGACAGTCATAACGCCGTGCCCTTTGAGATCATGTTTGGATTCTCGCCCGCACTCCCGTTGACTAACTTGTGGAATATTAAAGATCTTCTACCTCGGGAGCCCGATAATGGAACTGCGGAGAGATGGAGGGAGGCTCGGAAGAATTTGCTGCGAGCGCACGAGCGGGTCCGTCGACGATATAATCAGGGGCGAATTCCGAACCCCTTTCAGACCGGCGACTGGGTCTACTGCCAGAGCCATCCGATCAGCTCAGCCGCGGACAAAAGGGCCGCTAAATTGTGCTATCGTTGGTCGGGACCATACCGTATCCTAGGGTTTACGTCTCCGGTGACGGCGCAATTGGAAGAGCAGGGTAGTAATCCTAAGGAGATTACTGCACACGTTTCCAAATTAAAATTATTTAAAAAAGGGTAAACGGGCTGAGCGAAAGGGGGGAACGGTGGCGGTCTCTGTGCGAGTGGGGATGTTGTCGGTTTTGAGAGGGTGTGCTCCGGGGGCGGTATTGAGAATGTTATGGTAGCGGGTAGATGTTTCCCACAGTCCCGGTGGGGTTCGTCTACTTCAGGGATGCGCCCCTGCCAGCGCGAGCCTTGGTTCTCTCCGATTGTCCTTATGCCCGGAGGGAGCCATGTCCTTACCTTCAGTCCCAGCCCATGACCGTTTAAGCATCCTTGACCATCCACCTTCCGATTTTCCTAACCTTACCCAGAGAAAAAAAAAAAAAAAAAAAAAAAACTAGAGAAAGCAAAAAAAAGGAGTTAGAGAGAGGATCGTGGGCAGCGAGGAGCTCAGGGGCGGTTGTGCGCTCTGGGGCCCTCGCTGTTCACCACATGCCCTTGGAGCACACATGTATTAGGTTGTCAGGATGGATGTACGTCTGGAAATTGGATCGTCAACCTCATGGGGACCGTCGTCTCCCTCTTCCCCTTGGCCCGCGCAGTAAAGGTATTGTGTAAAATGGAGGGTAGTATTACAGAATTACCCCGTAGGTATATGGGGCAGATGGCCCTGTTTAGGTGGCTATCGTGTTCTGGCTTGGGTGGACAAGCCTCAGGAGGTCGGAACTCAGGGAGCTCCCGAACTTTTCTTTCGTCTTTCTTCTCTGTCCTTCTTTGCGGTGGGCTGGCCCTGATCAGGTCAGCGTGCCGCACATACACACTTACACTCTACACGTTTTCTTTCGTCTCTTTCGTTTTTCATTCTGAGCCTCTGTTCTCCTGAGAGCAAGTGCCGCCGGGCCACCTTACCCACGATGTCCACCGGAGTATTCAAGAAGGGGGTACACTACAGGGTACTTTCCCGAGTTTCAGAGTGGGGCAACCGGGTTGCCCTTTCGGGGTGGGGGTGTGCCGGTGTGAATCCGGCTATCGAAGATTTTAGTTAAAGTTTTTTTTATGTAATATAACGCGAACGCGAGTATGCTAAGGCGACCCTTGTACTACGAGATAAAGGGACGGTTGCGCGCGCAGCTTATGGTTGGGATCGACTTGCTTTGTCGGGTACTGCGGCAGTCTACGCTCCACCTGGCTCAGAGAATTAACCGACTCCCTCTTCGAACATTTACGACGCAGTTTTCTGTTTCTTCATGGCACGCTAAAGCGTAAATCGACTCCCGGTAAGAATTTCATTATTTTGTGTCTTTATAAGTAATTATTTATATATATGGATAATTAATAACAATATGCAACCGTGTAAAATACGTAATTATGTGTGTGCGGCCCGACAAGTTTTATATTAAGAGAAACTCATTATTCACTGATTTACTTAATGCTCAGCATATAGCCCATGCTCCTTTGATTATTACTGTAATAGTGTGAGAAGTTTTGCAAGTGTCATTGTCATGATAAAGGTGTACAATATTAAATTATTAAAGGCTAAAACTTAGTGCGTAGGCAGGGTATGAACTGTCCATGCAGGCAATAGACTGTCGGGGAGTGTTTAATTAACTGAACAGTAGAGAGTTTCTTTGTGTGAACTTCCTTAGATGAAATTTTATTAATGTTAATACATTCTTAATGCTGTGAGTGCCTTGCTGTTAAATTTTTTTGGTCAAATAATGATTATCGCTCATCATGTGGCGCATAACCTGTTAAATTCTGTCGAAGCATGTGGAGCAAATGTCGATCATTTTTATATTACGCCACGTTTATTGAAGTCTGTTCTTTATTCAAATTTACTTATTCCATGGCTGATTTTCTACCCGTTAAGCTGGTTGCAAATACATTATTAATGAATATTGTGCATTTATTGAGAGTTAGCTGGAGGCCTGTTTTGAGGTTAATTACCTTAGCTAGGGTGTACATTTTTAGTGAACAGTTCTCTAATTTATTTGAATTGGCAGGGTTCTTGAACTAAGCCGGATACCTGGCTTGCTGATGGCCGTACACCTGCCTAAGCCGTGAACCATGAACAAGATCCTGTCTGAAGAGGGAGATGGTGACTCGTTCTCAATGTAACACTTGCCAGCTGTGATAAGGTGATATACAATCTATTATTTTCTTAGCAAATATCATTGCATCCATGGGCCCACGTGTGCAGACACTCTGCTAGAATGGGAAGCCGCTGTTCATGACTCAGAACTTTACTAGTTAAATTCAAGTACACTTTTTTTAATAATTGAATTACATAACGCTAAGTGCACTGCCTGTAAGTGGGTGAGGCACTGCGGGAGCGTGCCAGAGATATTTTCACACTTGCACAATGTACAGTTTGCTCATCATTGTCATTTTAGTTTTTACAAAATATATTGAACAGGTTAGTATCTCTGTTCCGGCTGGAACAGAGATGAATATATTTTAACTTCACTATGGGTTCACATGTAAGGGCTGGTGGTTTTCCTGGGGTTTTTCTTTGGACGTTTTCTGGGGTTTCAAAAGGGGACTTAGGTTTTCTCTGACTCATGCTGGTGCAACCTCAGACAGGTTGGAGGCCGGTCAAATTTTGTCAACTACATGCTGGCGCGCTGCCACAGATGCTAGAGCACCACCACCTTATTGTATTTTTTGACTTTTGTTATTTGTATATAGCCATTCGGGGTTAATAGAAATAATTTGCTATTTTTCTGGAAATATATTAGTTGATTTTGCTCCTTGCACAACACAAGGGCTATACTGATTGTTTTTCTTAACTGGCAAAACACATATTGATTGACTTGTACTGGTAGTATCTGCTGTTTAATTTTCTTTAACTATAAAACATGTACTCATTATTTTTGGTAAAACATATATTGTCAAAATTTCCTGAAATTGTAAAGCCTCGAGTGAGGAATTTCTGATTGTTAAGGTACATAAGGATTTTTGATTCCTTCGGAATTTGTGAAGTAAGATAACCGTTTAGAATTCTGTAATCACTGTGTGAAATCAGGTGATGTAGTTCTGTCAATTTTTATTTAATACTGTGAAAGGAACTTAAGGTTCATACGCTCATGAGGGGTCATTGATCAGTGGAATGCTAGACAAATGGGGGGTCCGGTTTTATCTAGGCGTCATGAATTATTATCATCCTTTCTGGGGTTTTGGCTTTTATGTAATTCTACAAAACGGGCTGTTGATGGGCGAATATGTTATCACTGTTGGGTTATGAATATTGTAGTTACACTGCCTGCAGGGCGGGTGCATTCCAGGGGCGGTCGTGTTAGAATTAATGTAATTGGGAGTTTGTGTGCCTTAGGTTTCTGTGTGTGTTATGTTGTCCGTGTCTAGCTAGACACAAGATGGGGGAGAATTTTATATTTATTTATATGTATGTATATTTACCTTGTACACATTTATACACGCTTGTTCTGATGTACACTTGATTTTATATACACTTGTTATGATGTACCATTTTTATATTTTTATATATGTATATATATTTACCTTGTGCACATTTATACACATTTGTTATGATGTACACTTAATTTTATACACACTTGTTATGAGGTACACATGTATGAATTCTAGGAATACAATAAATCTGTTATTGTTGCATTACGGCGGAGTTCATTGCAAGTCCCGTCATACTGGACCCGGCACAATTTTTGCTTCCCTAGGCTCCTGCCTAGTCCTAATTGACTTGTGACTTCTCTTTCAAAAACAATTAATTAAAATTAAAGAAGTTGTTTGATATTCAAAAAATACATAAAAGGAAAGAGGGGTTACAGCACCCACCGACAACATTGCCGCCGCCGCCGACAAAATGGACGACTACCCCACCACTCCTGGCCGCCATCAAGCCACGACCAGGCCGCGGCCAGGCCGCCGCCGGACGGCGAACGGCGAACGGCGAACAGCGAACGGCGGCCACGCCTACACCAATCAACGCACACATAACCCCACTTTAGCCTCGCCGCCGACAACATGGCCGACTACTTCGACACGCCCAACAAGGTAACGTGGGACACACCACTACCCCCCCAGTCCATCAGCAACTATGCACACGACGACACACAGCACCGGATGTCTACCCCCACCACCACGATTTTTGAATTTCCCGCCATGTGACGTCACTTCCGCGTTAGAACTGTCATTTACCCCCTACTTACCAACATCACCGTTCTCGCCATTCGGTCCTTTTTAGGGCCACCAAAATAACTAGAGTGTACGATTGGCGCCATTTGTCATGCGGCAAGCCTTTTGTCCGGTGACTATATATATATATATATATATGTAAAGTGTCGCCATCTGTGGGATTTCTTTAATATTACCATATAGTCTGGTACTAATGCGTTCCGTGGTACGTATGTAAAGTGTCACCATCTGTGGGATTTCTTTAATATTACTATATAGTCCATTACTAATGCGCTCCGTGGTTTTAGACAAACAGTGTATATACCGAATATTCTAGCGTTTTTCTTGAATGAAAGATACTGGTGTGCTGTGTTGTTTATAAAATATATTTCTTAAATTTCATAAATCATGAACATATTTCATAAATCCAAGATTCATTTTTCATGTATATTTTATTTATCAATATCGGCAAGTGAAAATATTTTTTGTATTTTTATATTTGCGTTTGAGGTTAAGTTACATTGTGAAAAGATTTTTTTGCGTGAAAAGTAAGTTTTTTTACTTTTTCAATCAAAAAAATATATATGTTCCGTGGTTTTACACAAACAGTGTATATACCGAAATTCTAGCGTTTTTCTTGAATGAAAGATACTGGTAGTTTATAAAATATATTTCATATTATCTTTTATAATATTATAAATTATTTTTGTTATCGTATGTTCAATTATTTATTCATTTTTCATGCATATTTTTTTATCAATTTCGGCAATTGAAAATTTATTTTTGTATTTTTATATTTGCGTTTGAGGTTAACTTACATAGTTAAAAGTGATTTTTTGTGTAAAAGGTAAGTTTTTTACTTTTCCAATCAAAACAGTATATACGTAATTATTGAAAACATTATTATTGGATTTATTAAATAATATAATAATCGATACAATAATTTAATTCCATTTATTAATATATATTAGTGTAGTGAATATTTTTGTTTTGAATTTTTCGTGATTCTTTAATGATATAATTTTATTTAATAATTAAACAAATTATTAAATAAATTTAATTAAATAATAAGTTATAAATTAATTTAATTCTCTATATTAATTTATAATAGTGTAGTATTTTTTTCATTATTAATGTTATAACTTTATTTACTATTATAATATATTAATATATTATATATTTATTAGTTGTTAAATTATTAAAAAATTAAATTAATTAATATTATTATTAATAAATTTATTAATTTGTATTATTACAGTAAAATGCCACGAAATCGTACGCTGACTGGCCGTACAGAACGTGCACGTAATCGTTCATTAATGTGTGATGCAAGAGAGCGACAACGAGAAGATCGACACAATGAACAATGTTCCCATCGTGATGATGCCCGTTTTTACGAGTATGCAGTAAATTTTGAAACTGCTCAGGAAAATTTGGATTTCAAATTGTGTAATGTATGTCATCGTCGTTGGTTTGATCTACATATTGAAGAGGATGGATCTTGTACCATTTGTCATAAATTTAATGTAGAAAATGAAGTTAATATTTTTTCCGCTGACAAGAATATGGATCCTAGTCCACAACCTGATGTATAGAAGAAATTATCGTTTGTCGAAGACCAATTAATTGCTCAAGTTCATCCAGTAATCACAGTCTATCGACTTAAAGGTGGTCAATTTGGATATAGTGGACAAATAATTAATTTTCATCAAGACATTACAAATTTTACTACTTCTTTACCTCATTCTATCGATACCATTTCACAATATATTTTTGTTAGAAGACATGAGGTTGAAGGGTATAAAGATTTTATTTTAAATCGCAATAATGTCAAGGCTGCTTTGGCATATCTTAACAACAATAATCCTTGGTATCGTGATATTATATTTGACGAAAATAATTTAGAAAGATTACCTGTTAATGAAAGTGTTTTTCGACTAATAATATGTAGTCAAAAACAACAAAATATTTAATTTAATCTGGATAATGTTAATTTGTATAGTAAAGATGATGACCAAAATCCATTGTTAAAATAAAATTATGAATCTGGAGCTCCAACGGTCACTTTTAAATGTAATCGAGACGCAGTAAATAATGTGTTGGGAATTCAGGAAGATAATGATGGATCTCGTGTTTTACCTTGGCCTGGAATAAATTCTGTACCTATTAATGAATTTACGTGCGACGAATATATTTGTAGAGCTTTTCCAACTTTATTTCCTACTGGAAAAGGTGATCTTAAAGATGCCAGGTTTCGTAAAATTTCCAATAGTGTGTTTTTAAATTTCTCATGATGTATGAAGATGGCAGAATTGCTCAACATCAAAGATTTCGATTTTTTGCTTTTAACAGGCTGATGCGTTGGAGAGCTTTGCAGAATGGGAATATTTCTGTTAAAAAAAATTCACGTTTACATGGTATTGAAACAATCGAACAAATTCAAGAAATATTACAAATCAAACCAAGATTGTATAAATCAATTTTACCTTACAATGCTAATCTAAGGTCATCAAGCTCTTATTGGTACGTGAGGTCTCGAGAATTATTGGATATGGTTGAAGAATTAGGAACGCCTACTGTTTTTATTACACTAAGTGCAGCTGATTTATATTGGACAGATATTTATCGTATTCTTGATCCTAATTATGATTATGCCAATCTCAATCAAAATACTGAATTCATTCGTATATCAAAATTATTGAATTCTAATCCTTTTATTGTTGCCTATTTTTTTCATAAAAGGTTAGAATATTTTATGGAACATTCTCTTTTTAAATATTTCAAAGTCAAAGATTTCTGGTTTCGTATTGAATTTCAACATAGAAGTAGTCCTCATATGGTTGGTATTTTCTGGCTTGAATATGCTCCAGATCTCAATAATCTTAATCCATATGATATTGTAAGAATACAAGAAATTATCAAGTATTTCGATGAATTTATATCTACTTGGCATTCAGACCCTTCTCAAACTTATGATATACATCCATCAAAAATGCATTTTACTGACGTACCTGATCAAGATGTTGATTACAATCACTTAATACGTGCAGTACAAATGCATAAATGTTCTGAAGCTTATTGTCAAAGAAAGATAAAAAATTCTTATGAAACTACTTTTCGTTTTTAAATTTCCAAAAGAATGTTTCAACGAAAGTAATATACAATTTATTCATGGTGAATTAGAATATATTTCAAAAACAAATAATTCATATTTAAAAAGCCATAGTTTACAAATTTTGAAACTTTGGCTGCCAAGTATTGATTCACAAGCCATCGTTTCTATTCGTGCTGTTCTTTAGTATATGCTAAGTATGCTAGCAAAGCTGAACCAAGATCGAAAGGTATGAAACATTACAAACAGTGCAAGCGTCACATAGTAATGTTAATGTTCAACAAATAGTTCAAAAGATTTTGATAAAAATGTGTGCTGAACATGATTATTCTGCTCAAGAAATTATTTGGATTTTAATGAGTTGGCATTTGTTTCGATCATCTCGTCAATTTGTTTTACTTAATTTATCACATGATGTATGGGAACAACTTGACATGAATAGAGAGGATGGAAGCAATTCTATTTCAAATTCTTTGGAGAAATATCAACAGCGATCAGCGGAATTTGAAAAAATGTCTTTAAAAGATTTTTTTACAAGAATGTATAAATGATGTGCAAATTATAGTACGAAAAAAGTACCTTTTATTCTTAGAGTCATACCAAAAATTAAATATTATCCTGGTGTTGAAAACAATGAAAATATTTAAAAGCAACAACTTTTATTACATATTTCCTGGCGAAAACTGAATGATATAAATCCACATAATAGTACTTGGAAGATTATATATGAGCAGCATTTTGGGAATGACGATATTCTGAATTGTGATTTTAATTATATGCTACAAAATTTGGAAGACGAAGAAGATTTTTAAGAAATAGATCAATTAGAAGTAGATTAACCATATGATTCGATGAACGTAGCTCCTGTACCAAATACTATTCAGAAGAACTAGATCTAGGTAGAAGAGAAATTGATATCAGATATAATTGGCATTCTATTTTGAATCAACAAGTGTTGAGTACATTAGAAAATTTTATTGAAAATAAAAAAGTAATAGAAAATCAAAGAAATTACATTATTAAAGTTCAATATAATCTGCCAAATACTGTTTTTTCTGATGAACAACAAGAACTGACAAATATATTTGAAAAACAACTTAGTTATCTACAAGGTAACGAAGAAGAACTTCTGAATAAAAGAATTCTTATTCAAGAAAAGGCTGTTTCTGGAAAGAGTACTTTAATTAGTTATTTCACTTGTCGATTGAATCAAACATTGTGATTACCTTCTTATCAATTGCTTGCACCAACTGGTGTTGCTGCTGTTAATATTAATGGATCAACAATACACTCCAAACTTTTACTAGGAGTATATAAAGTATTTAGAGAACTCAGTTCACACTCACATGATCAATTTCAACAGGAAATTCGTGATTGTAAATTTCTGTTTATAGATGAAATGAGCATGATTGGATGTAGTCTTTTGAGGAAAATTGATTTAAGAGTACGCAGAGCTATTCCATCAAGACAAGATGGACCGTTTGGTGGATTATTTGTATATTTTGTGGGGATATTAATCAGTTACATCATGTTGATGACAGACCACATTACAGTGATAAAATTGAAGGAAGTGAATTCCTTTTAGAAGGAAAATATTATTATTTACATCAAGCAAGAGTATTTTCTTTATCGTCATCATTTCGACAAAATGAATCTCAACAAATATTTCGAGATATACATGATCGTGTTAGTAATGGTGAATGTACAGTTCAAGACTATGAAATATTAATGACACGTAGTACACAAACTTTTTCACAAAATGAATGTCATTTTTTCAAAAATGCAATTAGGCTATTTGCAACAACAAAAATGTAAAAGAATTTAATCATCAAAAGTTAAAAGAATTTCGTCAACCTGTTGCTTATATTCCAACTATTCATAATTGTTCTAAAGCAAAACAGCAAATGCAGAATTATCAGGCGGACTTGAACCATTTATAATTTTATCAATTGGATCTAAAGTTATGTTAGGTTATAATTTGTGGGTTGAAAAAGGATTAGTGAACGGAGCTTTAAGTTATGTTGAAGATATTATCTATGAAGAAAATCACGGTCCACCTGATCAAATGCCACGAGTTATAATGGATCGTTTCGAAAATTATTTTCATTGAACTTATGAAAATAGTGGTTGTGTTCCAATTCCACCTATAACTAAATTTTGGAAAAGCGGAAATATTAATAGTTCAAGAAAACAATTTCCGTTACAATTAGCCTTTGCAATTACAATTCAAAAGTCTCAAGGTTTAACCTTATATAGAGCTCTTGTAGGTATTGGAGGAATGGAAACTTCTATTGGTTAACATTTGTTGCGTTGTCGAGAGTAAAAACCTTTAGGAGGTTTCGCATTAAACAGAACATTTTCTTTCGATAGATTTTGTAATATTAAAAATTCACATATGTTCAAGTGTAGAAAACAAGAAGGAACTGGAATGAGAAATTTTGTATCTGATTAAAAATGTATCTAATTACTGATTTAATTAGTAATTAATTATGTTAATCTTTTTTCTAATTATTTAATTATTAATTTTTTTACAAATAATTTTCTATTGTATTTTTTATATTAAAAAATGTAAACATAAAAAATCAAAATATTGTTTTATATCCATAAAATTATTTCGAAAAACCAAAAATTACTTTTTTTTAACTAGCTAAAAGCATGGTTGATGGTGATTCGTGAGGCTCAAATATAAATATTGTGATTATTTATTTGTACGTAATATTTTTTGTATTTAAGCTTCTCGAGTCACCACAAAGCCATGCCTTTAGCTAGTTTTACATAATCTCGGTTATGTTTTTATTCCACTTAATTTTATATTATCACTTGCACTAATAAAGTTGAGTTCATTGTTATTTGGTCACTTCATATAAAATATATGTCATTTCCACCTTCTGGTCATACTTGGTTCACAACACTTTATATTTTTATCATTGTTTACACTGTGTCATTTGCACTGTTTAATTATCATTATTTATCCCTTTTCTCTTTGATTACACACAATTATTACCATTATTATCTGGTCTTTACTATAACTCTATGTATAAGCTAATTACAAATTCAGTCTCAGGTTTAAGACCTAGCTTGACTGTTAGGCTTGTTAAACAAATGATTTTTCTTAACCCTAAATACATTTTTTACTTATATACAAAAACATTACTATTTACAATATTATAATAAGGTATATAAAATCACTCCCTTTATTGGGTAATTATTATGTCAAAGACAGAGTCTAGTCTAGTCCTTTTTTATGTCTGTTTTGTCAAGTTATTTATTATGTTTGTTTATAAGGCTAATTCATATTTTTAATTTATTCATGCATCTGTAACATTTATTCTTTATTTATTCATGGTTTATTGGTTTAGTTATTATAAATCTTTCTTTATGTAATTATTTTTTGGTTGTTCTCATTTGATCAGTCATTCTCTATTGCATTCCTCATTCAGTTACATAGTATTTATATACTTGATTAAGTTCTCTAAATATTTTCATAATTAAATTGAGCTTGTGTTTTGTATCATCTTGTAAAGCTACAATATTTATCATAATTTAAACATTTTTTTCTTTCCTGTCAACAACCTGTGTCGCCTTCCACTTCGCTCATCGTTTCCTAAGTCTATGTACGAATTTTACTCTTTTTTGTTTTTTAATACAGATAAATAGTGAATCGAAACCTTTGTGTTTACATTTTGTAAAACAACAATAATTTTTTTAACTTATTAACAGTACTAAGTATGTTATTAATCTTAATAATATTTTTAAGCTCTCCCTGGTATACATATATTAACATTTGTCAGAAGATATAAAAAAAGTTTTCGTTTTTGTATACGATCTTACATGATAATATATTCCGTCGATTGATGAAACTCCGCAAAAGTATTGTGGAGAAAATGTTTGGTGAGATATATTTTGGACTCGCCGCCTACAACTAAAATCTATTACCCAATACAAACGACTGCGTCTCGTCCAGTAGCACTACAGCGTTTCTTGCGGCAGCCTCTGAAGGATTTGGCTTAAGGTCAGGAAAATTTTAAATAATATTTCATCTATAAATATAGCGTCCTAAAGTCAGACACCCCTATGAAAATGTAGTTACCTTTTTATCATAATTGACCGGTGTATAGCGTTCCCGTCATCTGTTTCCTTGACTGTACATTTTTTTCACAAGCAGAATTATCACTGTTGCACACCACTATATAAAAATATTCCGATTAGCGGTTTCAAGCTTCACAGCTTATCGTCAGATCGGAAATGAACGAATAACTTAAAAATAAACCCTTCACCCCCACCCAACCACACCCTGCTCACACACAGCAAGCTATAATACAATGTCCCTTCCTCCCCTCGGAGCCTTGTCCCTCCATCTGGACAGTTACATATTTTTCTAGCAAATTCCTTGTGTTTCAGTGTTGTGTGTGTGTGCGTGCGTGTGTGTGAGTGTGAGTGTGTACATTTCTTTTAAACCTACCGTCTTTCTCCCCCACATCTGGGCCAGTCACACACACTTATTTAAAAATATCCAATTAGTCCTCTGGAATTTAATTCTTAATCTTATCTACCTGTCCTCTATAATTTACTTCTTAATTATGTTATAAAATATTTTTTCATTATGAAATTTAATTTTTTTATTTTATTTTTTTTATTTTTTAATTAAATTGTCTAACCCTTTTTCTCTATCTTTCAATATTTGCAATTCCTCCCTAAGTTTCCTTTGAACTGTGTTATTTACTACTTTTACAATTTCGTAGTCTTCCAAAGGATTACCAAACTTATGGTTGTCTTCTATGAAATGTCTTGCATATAACGAATTCTTTGTTCTATTACCTTGTCCACGTTTATGGTCAGACAACCTGCATACGAATTATCGTCCTGTCTCCCCGAGGTACACTTTGTAGCAGTCTTTATATTTTAATTAATAAATTCCTCTTTTCTGTAAAACTGGGATTTTTATTTCTTATCTTATCAAATACCGTTTCACATTTTTTAATAGCTATATCTACTCCATATTTATTAAAACGTTTTACAATTTTTCTAGTATGTGAACCTATGTATGTCAATGAGCCTGCATAATTCTTTTGTTCTGGTTCTATTTTAGCTATTTGTATGTTAACCCTTTTCATAACTTTATCCACTATGTTGGTGTTATAGTTATTATTCCTTACAATTCCCTTTATCGTTTTTAACCCCCTATCTTTTGATTCGGTCTCTTTTAAACACTTTTGAGCTCTATAACAAAATGAATTGATTGCCGCCATTTTATATCTATAAGGGTGGTAGGACTCTCTTGGTATAATTATATCAGAATACGATTCTTTCCTAAATATCCCAAACTGTAGTTTCTCATTATATTTAATTTCTATGTTTAAATCTATGTAATTTATTTTCTTACCTCCTATCATTTCTTTAAATTGTAAGTTTTTATCCTTATTATTTACCTCATTTATAAACTCATGCACTTCGTCTATGCTTCCTTCCCAATTTACTAATACATCGTCAACGTATCTAGTCCATAATTTTATATTGTCTTTATACTTAGTGGAACTTATTAATTGATTTTCAAAATCATTCATATATATTTCTGTAAGAATAGGGGATAATGAAGACCCCATAGGTAATCCTTTTTTCTGTATATAAAACTTGTTATTAAACCTAATATAGTTCTGATTTACACATTCTTTAATTGCTTTAATCAATTGATTTATATACCTGTATTCTCCCATATTATTATCGTTTATTAACTAAATAACTTTATTTACTGTGATATTGGTAAACATGTCCGTAACATCCAGTGATATCAATTTTGTATTTACATTAATTCTAATATTTTCTAATTTTTCTATCAATTTTACATTTTTCTCTATGTTGTATTTTGTCGCAAATTCATATTTCTCTTTCAGTACTCTGCTAATTTCCTTTGAAAATTTATAAATAGGTGCATTAATAAAAGAAACAATCGGTGTAATTGGTTTTCCTTCTTTATGTAACTTAACCTGACTTTTAAAAGTTGGTGCTGTTGGATTACTTTCCAAAAAATACTTTTTCTTATTTTCTTCTATAAATGTTATCTGTTTCATCATTTGTTTTATCCTTGACTGGTACTTACTTGTATAATCATACTTTATTTCTTCATATGGTCCTTCCCTTATAAATTCTTCTGTTTTCTTTATGTATTCGTCCTTTCTCAATAGTACCAGTGTATTTCCTTTGTCTGCCTTCGTAACTATAATATCATTCTTTTTTATTTTATCTTTGGTTTAGTTACAGTGGATTTGATTTTTTGTTCATTTTTTGAATTATACAAATTTTTCTTAAATATTTTATCTACTACATTCTCTACTTCCCACCTTATTCTTTTTTTATCATTTTCATTTCCTAGTTTTTGTATTATGCTTTCGCATTCAATAATCGTTTTTGCTTGATTTAATTCTGGTAACGGCGCGTATTTTAAACCTTTTGCTAACATTTCTGCTTCTTCTGTATTGAAAGTTACCTCTGTAAGGTTTACCACTCTTTTTTCATAGTTATTCTTAAAGAGGTATTCCTTTCATACTCCGTTCTTTCCTATTAATTTATATTAAATTGATAGAAAAAATAGAAAATATTAGAATTAATGTAAACACAAAATTGATATCACTGGATGTTAAGGACATGTTTACCAATATCACAGTAAATAAAGATATTAAGTTAATAAACGATAATAATATGGGAGAATACAGTTATAAAAAGCAATTGATTAAAGTAATTAAAGAATGTGTAAATTAGAACTATTTTAGGTTTAATAACAAGTTTTATATAAAGAAAAAAAGATTACCTATGGGGACTTCATTATCCCCTATTTTTGCAGAAATATATATGAATGATTTTGAAAGCAATTAGTAAGTTCCACTAAGTATAAAGGCAACATAAAATTATGGACTAGATACGTTGACGATGTATTAGTAATTTGGGAAGGAAGCATAGAAGAAGTGCATGAGTTTATAAATGAGGTAAATAATAAGGATAAAAACTTACAATTTAAAGAAGTGATAGGAGGTAAGAAAATAAATTACATAGATTTAAACATAGAAATTAAATATAATGAGAAACTACAGTTTGGGATATTTAGGAAAGAATCGTACTCTGATATAATTATACCAAGAGAGTCCTACCACCCTTATAGATATAAAATGGCGGCAATCAATTCATTTGGTATAGAGCTCAGAAGTGTTTAGAAGAGACCGAATCAAAAGATAGGGAGTTAAAAACGATAAAGGGAATTGTAAGGAATAATAACTATAACACCAACATAGTGGATAAAGTTATGAAAAGGGTTAACATACAAATAGCTAAAATAGACCAGAACAAAAGAATTATGCAGGCTCATTGACATACATAGGTTCACATACTAGAAAAATTGTAAAACGTTTTAATAAATACGGAGTAGATATAGCTATTAAAAAATGTGAAACGGTATTTGATAAGATAAGGAATAAAAATATAGAAAAATCTCAGTAGTACAGAAAAGCGGAATTTATTAATTAAAATATAAAGACTGCAACAAAGTGTACCTCGGGGAGACAGGACGAAAATTCGTATGCAGGTTGTCTGACCATAAACGTGGACAAGGTAATAGAACAACGAATTCGTTATTTGCAAGACATTTCATAGAAGACAACCATAAGTTTGGTAATCCTTTGGAAGACTACGAAATTGTAAAAGTAGTAAATAACACAGTTGAAAGAAAATTAGGAAGGAATTGGAAATATTGAAAGAAAGAGAAAAATTGTTAGACAATTTAATTAAAAAAAAAATAAATAAAATAAAAAAATTAAATTTCATAATGAAAAAATATTTTATAACATAATTAAGAAGTAAATGATAGAGGACAGATAGATAAGATTAAGAATTAAATTGCAGAGGACTAATTGGATATTTTTAAATAAGGGTGTGTGACTGGCCCAGATGTGGGGGAGAAAGACGGTAGGCTAAAAGGAATGTACACACATACACACACACACACACACACACACACAACACTCAAACACGAGGAATTTGCTAGAAAAATATGTAGCTGTCCATTTGGAGGGACAGGGCTCAGAGGGGAGGAAGGGACATTGAATTATAGCTTGTTGTGTGTGAGCAGGGTGTGGTTGGGTGGGGGTGAAGGGTTTATTTTTAAGTTATTCGTTCATTTCCGATCTGATGATGAGCTGTGAAGCTTGAAAGCGCTAATCGAAATATTTTTATAGAGTGGTGTGCAACAGTGATAATTCTGCTTGTGATTTTAACCACTAACACAACTTTCTTCATTAATATACATTTTTTATAACTTAGATTCTGTCGTATTCCAATTTTAGCACTATGTAATACATTAGGTTTAACGATGTTATTATAAATGCACTGAGCCTCCAGGTGGTCTAGTGGCTAACGCGGGCGATTGATGCGCTCGTGGTCCCGGGTTCAATTCCCGGCGGATGTTCCGTTACGGCGTGCACTCATCGTCGTGAGGCAAACTGAGTAGGCGCTGAGATAACAGCCCCGCCTCCTGGCTGTGAATACCGCAACTAGCGGCTGGTGGCGCGTAGTACTAGGCATACACCGTCACACTAACCCAAAAGCCGTGCGGTATGCCTTGGTCCTTAACGGACTGTTGAGCGGAGGTTTAATTTAATTTAATTAATTATAAATGCACTATTCTCTACTTTTGACATTTGGACAGTGTCTACGCTTCATGATGTGGGTAGAAACGTGATTTTTAATGGATTTACCGCAGGTAAACCAGCTTTGTTTAAAGTTGACACGGGCGCAAGGGTATCCATTTTATGCCATAACTGAGTCAGCAACCGCTAGCCTCAATTTAGCTCTTGTATAATAGAGACTGTGACTGGAAGTCCCGTCAATGTTTTAGGGGAAATAGGCGTACGTGTACGTCTAGGTCCCTTTGAGTTTAGCCACTAAATGCTCGTTGCCGATATTGTCGATGAAGTGATTCTTGGCACAACCATTTTAAATGTTTACAAGTTCATTTTGAACTTAAGAGAGAATGTCCTGAGAGTTGGCGAAGAGAAGATAACATTTACCACGATTAAAGTGATAGGATCAACCAACCGTTGGATCAAGCAAGTGATTGTGGCCGAAAAAGGAGTCAACAGCTGCGGAGAAGAGCCCTTGGGTTTGGATGCGAAAACGAAAAAAAGCTGACGGACCAATTTGTAAGGCGATAGAAGAGGTGATTGGAAAACCTACCATGGTTGTTGAGGAAAGACTCTTGCTTGCTCATAAGTTTAACCAAGCGCCCAGAGAAGAAGTCGCTAAAGAGGATGTTACGCAACAGTCTTAGAATTATTCTTGGGAATAGACAACCAACTGCCTACATCACTTAGACCGCCTGACATAGTATTAGTGCAGAGATGGTTTGCCGGTTCGGTACAGAAAGGCTCAACTATGGGCCAATGCTACGTTTAGGAAATCTATAGTACCGTATTGCTGAGTGGGTACATGATTGCTCCAGTCGTTTAGACATTATTCTGCACGGCATTTGCTTAATGTTTTGTGTGAGATGTCTTGCCTCTTCCTGGCGTTATGTAACTACCCCATCAGCATTTCACTACCGAGCAAGGCAGCGGAAGAATAAATACTGTAGTTCGAATCGGCACAGTTCAGTTAACCTGGCGATATTACAGTCCTGTTCGCAGTGATCGTTGAGTTTTAGTGAGAATTGACCATTGTAATAATTGGTGCAAAACTGGAAGAAGAGAAAATGTATTGTTAGAAAAATTTAACATTATTTATTGTATAAGATTGCTTTCATGATTTATAACTGCTGCTTGTGTCTACTTAAAGGTTGTAACGTCATTGGTTTCAGTTATTCCATTTCCACTCATCAGCACAACGATCTGTGTAACAGTCGAAGAATTTACTCTTTTTTTACGCATTACGACCGTGCTAGAACTGTCATGTATGGCAGACAAATTATAAAAAATTAACAAAATAAGATAATTACAAGTGTTAATAGTAAAAGTAACGATTCTGCATTCCTGCATTTATATTTACAATGCATAAACGTGTAAATTGCAGGAAATTTCAGAAAACGTCTTAACTAAATATTTTACTTCTACTAGTAATTATATACAAACCACTATGTTATCTTTGGTATTGACGAGCGCTTTCGGCAGTCAAGCCATCTTCAGGTCATTTACCAACCTGTGTGCCGTACCTAGGAGTACGGCAAGTAGTGGTTATATGGATTCCGGGCGATAATTATGCAGCTGTGTAGTTCGCCTTGGACAGTGGACTCTCCCGATACCTATGAGACGCTACGGCGACTGTTTGTGATATCGAATCTTACGCCATCTAGGAGACGTTACTGTAACTTCGGACTACGGTATCTGTTGTTCCCGCTGCTAGAGGGAGTCTGCTGAACTTCGTCGTGGTTTATAGGCGCCTTTGGAAATCTGTCAGCTGTGGAGTGAGATTGTTTCAGACTCACGTAGTGGGTTGGCCTATGGGTTTTTTTTTCTTTGAGTGGAGAGTTGCGTTTTTGACTCGATGGGTTGGTTCCGGTCAGCTGTTCTCATCGGGAGCGTTTGACGACCACGTGTTGGTCTCAGTTGTAGAGAGCTGAAGAGTTTTGTGGTTTTTTTTATGCCGGCGTTTTTTTTTAAATGATCATGTCAGGCTAAAGGAAAAGTGTGCCAGGGGCTCCCTGGGGGCCGGCGTCCGTGATCCTGTGAAGGCCGAGATGTTGAATTGTGTGAAATGCGTGTGTGAGTATTGGGGAACACGGCACGCGTGATTATGCACGCACTATGAACAGGTATGGAGAAATAAAATTTATTAAATTTTGCCCTGGGACTTTATGGGTCGAGTGGGGGTCTGGCGGATTTTAAACCCAAAAAAAAAACAATTTTTTTTACCTACAAAAAAAACAAAAAAAAAACACAAAAATAAAACTTAAGAAAATGTGTTAGTTATTAGCCAAGGTGTTCATTTGGCCTAGTGGAGCAAAATTCAGCTGAGTTACTTAAATGCTCGTATTCAGTGTGTGCATGTAATTGTCTTGTGTTGTCCATATACGCATGCTATGTTCAGTACAATTTTTCCCTGTAATTTGTGTGGAACTTATATGGTCGCTGTTTTTTTTATCGGAACGTGTAAATCTGGTTGTGAATAGAGTTGCAGTCCAACAACAGTTGTAACAACACAGTACCTTGTGCTAGAACAGTAATTCCGAAGCATTCAACCTATTAAATAAAAATGACTGAACTGTTGTACAAGAGGAAATTTTTTTTACTATTTATATATTTATAATGTTTGTAGAGGCTGTAGCGTGACAGAAAATCCACTACTTATTAAGTCATATAAAATCATAAAGTTTAATTACATCAAATATGTTAAAATAATATTGAATGAGATTTAAGGAAATCAAAGGAATGAACCATGATAAAATAAAAATCCTCCTGACATTATATAAAAACCACTGTTTAAATATCAAAGAAAGTATTGAAAGCAACTCATATTATAAGATCAGTAATTTACCCAGGAAGCTAGGAGCAGTAAACAAAATAAATAACACCAGATCAAGAAGAAAGAGACTCAGTTTAAGAGTGGTGAATACCAAAATACCCCAAAACCAAGAAGAGGGAAGAATAAAGTTTGTGATCAGGAAGAAAACAATACCCTGAAACCTTTAGAGAAGAACAAGGTCAGTATCAGTGAATAAATTAAATGCTCCAGACTAAACATCAGTCGAGATACACCAAGTACCTTGGTTTACCCAAGAATAAAGAAGGAAGACAAGAAGACTAGAAGAATGAAGACTAGAAGAAGGACAAGAATGAAGACAAGAAAGAAGATAAGAAGAAGGACAAGAAAGAAGACAGGAGGAGAGGAAGAAATATTATGAAAGAAACACCGTTGTAAAACCTATTATTATTATTAACTGCCATCAACCCCAAACCCACAAAAACGATTCAAAAGAAAGTATAACATACCCAAAATCCTATAAAAATGTAATTATTTAGAAAACTAAAGTGCTGTATAGTATTATAAGAAGTGAACCGACTAAAGCTATTGTGTGATAAGAAAATAAACAAGTCTTAACAGTCCATGATTACTAAAGGTCTGGTCTGAGATAATAAGACTCAAAATATCAGAACCAACAGTGAAAGTGAATTTGTGTAAGTGTTTTTCGGAAATGCAATAAACTTAAAGTTAGTGATACTATGACTTATCAGTATGCTATATAACAACTTTAATATCCAATAATAAACAGCATAATAAAATAATAAAATTGAAGATTTCCAGTATTTTATTATTTTAATGTAACTCTTTATTTACAAGACATTTGTAAAAAATGCTAATAACTAGAGTATGGGTGGTCATGTTTACTGAGGTAGGGGATCATAAATAATAATGGTTTAGACCAGGAAGGACTGGCATTAATTTAGTATTCGTAAGTTTAAAATGTTTAAATAGACTGTTTTTCACAGCCATAAAATCAATGTGTTAGTAAAATGTATTTGTAAGAGTTATTAGAAAATAAGATTTATATTATGTGTTCTAAAATGAATAATGTTTGCTAAATAATAGCCTACATACCATTACTAATGTTTCAATAGGTATGCTATGTTAACTCAAAAATAGTTAAAAGTATATGTTCAAACCATATCAGCAATATGTTCAATTGTGCAGATTGCTAAATAATGTTCATAATTATTTATTTTAATAACAGTAGTGTTAATTAAATACTGCACATCACAATAAATTATAAACCATTTTATTTTCATGTAATAGTAACTATGTAAAGTCAGAGGAGGAAGTAGGATTAAATTTATTTGAGAAAAACAGAAATATAAAATTCTAAAATCTAGGCCATTTGGTGAATTCACAGAACCAATAAACTAGTATAATTCACTTATAAATCCTGTAAACTACCAAGATTTAGATAAGGTAACTTAGTTAAACACTACTGGGAATGATCCTATGAGTTAAAATGATAATAAGGAAATATACCTTAAAATATTGTAAATTTTCAAAATATATAAATTAATTAATTTTAAAGAGCACTGTCAAATTTACAGATTAACACAAAAAACCAGTTCAAAGGTTTAATTTATAGGTATTTAAGGAAAGGAAGAGGAATATGATTAATTAAAATTTATTATAATAGTATTAATGATACTTAAAATGGGGGAAATTTGTATAAAGACGGAAATCCAATTTTGAGCCTATATTTCCATAAAGTAAAGAAATTTGTTAATTTCCACAAAATGTCTACAGATATGGACTATAATACATCAATTTAAAAGGAATGAGATGATTAAACCAATGATAAGGTTCATAATTCATAAAAGTGATGAATAAAATAAATAAATTCCATATATAATGTAATATTTTATCATGTGTATGGGTAATCGAAATATGTTAACAATACTTTTTCAAGGATTAACTGGGCCAAATTTTGACCAAGTTAATTAGTATTTTGTTGAATATCAAGCTGAATAGTTGAGTGACAAAACGTTCTTTAAATCGAGTAGAAAATGGTACGTCTAATTACTATTAATGTCAGTGCAACGAGAGGTAGATGAATTGAACACTTTCATAGCTAAATTTACCTAACCTTTAACGGCAATAGTGAGAAATAACACCTAACTTCATGATACGAGTGATATAAAACAGTAAAACAGTATATTTGACACAATTCACTCTACAACGCATAACCACATTTACAGAAACTTAACCCACAGGAGTGAACATATACAAAATAAACTAATTAACACAAGTTTACACGGAACACTTCTTCAGAACACACCAAATAACTTAACAGACATATTACACCAGTGCGGGAAGATTTCAAACATTCCTGAAGGTAATTTTGTCGTGATTTTCGGACACGTCGATTTCGCAGTGAACTCGCCATATCTAGTAGCGGCCATTTTGAAATTCAAGCCTGCCTTCCTCGTCATCCAGCAGTGACGTCATAGTCTGCATATGGTTTGACGACACTTTCTTAAATATTACATATTAGAATTATTTAAATACTGTTGAATAATAATTATTGTATTTATTTTAATTGTTAATGTTATACTTTCTCGTCCTCCTTCTCTGACTATCAATTTTAATCGCTCAAAGAACCTGTCTTTTATATAATACATATCATAATTTTTGTTCTGTATGCACAATCGATAAATTCCCTGAGACGGAGTCGATAATTGTTCTCCATCGATATAAAATCGATTATTTATTTAAATTGTTCAATAAATTCTTATATTTCCATTATTTCTTATCTGTTATTTATTTCACAGGTTAATTTAAGAATATTCATTAAGGCTGAGGGTCTTCAAGAAGAGGAAAATATTTTATTTGAGTGAGATATTGGACCAGCAAGAAAAATCACCAATCGATTGCTGACTGGAGTTAATCTATTTAACTCCAGACTTGGTTCAAATCTTCAAGAAGTGCTCGATAGTCAATAAAGGGGACAGGGGAGGTCAATGTCCCCGAGAAGGAGAAGGAGATAATTAAAACAATGGAAGAGAAGATAATGGAAATGCTTGCACAAATGAGCAAGGACAATGAAGAAAATAATAAGAAATTGAGTAAGGATATGGAAGAAAATAATAAGAAGTTGAGTGAAGACTTGAATAACAAACTGTATTCCACTAACAAAAAGATGGACGAAAGTAGTAAGGAAAGGAAGGAAGACAACCATTCATTAAATGAAAAACTAGAGAATCTGAAGGAAGATAACCGATCCACAAAGGAAGAATTGGGCCGTAAGATAGAAAATACTAATAAAAGGATTGAGGAAACCAGTAAGAGTTTGAGTAAGAAGCTGGAAGAGAAAATGGAGGAAACTAGTAGGAAAATGGAAAGCGACAATCAGCAACTGAGGGAAAAGTTGGAGGAAAATAATCAGAAAATGGAGGAGAAAATGGACGAGAATAATCAAAGGTTAAGAGAAGAACTAAGGGAAGTTAACCAGGAGAGCATGAATAAAGTAGACGAGAGAATAGATTTGGCCAAGGAGGAGATAAATAAAAAGATAACAGAGACGAAGAAATCCATCGTAAAGAAGTTAGAACAGGAACTCGTGGTTGTTAACCAGCAGATCAGAGAAGTAGACGAAAGGTGTCGTCACACAGAAAACGAAGTGCTGGAAGTCTGGGAAGTAATAACTAAGGAAATTACTCAGGTCCAAGAACAACAGAAAACAAAAATGGAGGAGACCAAGAAATTTGCTTTGGAAGAAGTGAATAAAGTGCGGACACAGGTAACCGAAAGATGCGACGGCGTGGAAGCCGCTATGTCGAACATAACCGGACAGGTGCGTCAGAGCCAGGAGGAGATAGAGTTGATACGGAACAGACCATCTGGATATCATAGTTTCCCCATGTCAGAGAACAGAGAATGGCTCAATTTCCGACAATATAAACGGAAGCCTATGGAGTTCTTGGCACGTATAGAGGAATACTTAGAGAAACACCGAGGGAACCGATGGGTCCAGAACAGAGAAATCCTTGACGAGTCGTTTCGGGAGGTGAATGACCATTGGTGGATGGCCAACCGGAGCGACATCGACAATTATGAACAATTCAAGAGCCTATTTAAGGCCAAGTACTGGTCAGAGACCACGCAAAATCTAATAAGAGATAATATATGCCACGGCCGCTACAAACCACAAGTCGGTAGTTCAATGACAGCTTATTTCCTCGGCAAGGTGTGTATGGCTAAGCACTTAGAACCAGCCATACCGGAGGAATACCTAATAAATAAGTTGTCCTATCATTATGATGAAGAGGTAATTCGTGCGAGGAGGGGCAGCCAGATAAAAACCATTCAGGCAATGACAGAACTCCTAGAAAATTATGAAAATGAAGACTACTACCGACAGAGTCGTAGAAGAAGTGATGGGCCCGAACCAAGGACGTATCAGAACAATAACCAGGGTACGAACCACATAAATACTGGGTACCAAGGAGGCCGGGCATACCCGCGAAATAACGGTTCTAATAATAGTAATAATGTGAACAATCCTAGTTACAATGATAATAATAATACGGGTACAAACCATCAAAACCCGAATCGACCCTCTAATGGTTATCAGGGTAACCGCAATCCCTACCCTAATAACGCAAATAGTCAGAGAAGCCCCAATTATGGTAATAGTCATTACCCTAATAATACCAATCGTACGGGTCCCAATAATGGTAATTTTAATAATGATAGGTTTCCTCGCCCTAGAGTGAACTTCATACGAGCCACAGATGGACGACAGCGAAGATTCGATCACAATCGACGAAATAGCTACCGCGGATATGCAGAAAGGCGGAGGAGCCTAGAACGGGACCAACCAAGGTACTATCCGGCGCGTAGGAGCAATAGTTTAGACAACGCTGAACGGAGGTCGAACCACGAACGACCGGAAGACCATAGGACAGATCGACAGGTAACCACTCTGAGCATCCCAAATGAGGCATCGACTAGTATGGCTCAAAGGAACAATGATGCCGAGCCTTTAAACGGGCACAGGCAGTAATAAATCGCCAGAACCCGTTACTGCTCCTAAATACTGGGTATAATAATAATAATGAGTGCAATCATGAGAATAATAACAATCGTATCACCATCATAGGGTGCAACTACCTAAAGGACATCAGACAGGAGTTATTGGAAGAGGATAACAGGAATCCCACCAATAACTTCAATAATGAAATAATACATGTCGACGCCAAGGCAGAAGGCATCCCAGCCAAGTTAATGATCGATACTGGGTCGAACGTGTCAATAATAAGTACGACGGAATTGGAGAGGATACAGCAAGAGTGCGGGAGAACTTTACCAACATTGCCGTTGAATAATATTGTTTTGTTGGGTGCAACCGGCCGACAAAACAAAACAATACGTAGGCAAGTCTCCGCCAGTGTGATGAGCTGTGGTATAGCGATTGACATGGAATTCTTGGTGGCGAGCGGTCTGCCATTTAATATACTGGTCGGGTGTGATGTGCTTAGGAGGAATTCCGCCATCATTGATCTGAGAACTGAAACATTATCGCTGTTTTCTAACGGACATACTTGGACGGCGAACTTGGTGGGTAGTGACCAAGTCGTTCCCGATAGTATCCATCAGCAAATCCGCAAAATTAATTACATCCATCCAACATCTATAATTGAACAAAGGATAGACGACACCTCCAATGAAGATTTATGGTCACAAAAAATCCAGGAGATCAGGGATTTCCGGAGCGGTATAACTGGCGAAGGTTTAACGACAAACCAAGCGAACATATTAATAAACATATACAACAAATATAAATCAGTCTTTTCTGATGAGGCCGGTAAAGTGAAAAACTTCCAGTGCACTCTACAGTTCCGAGACACAGTGGACTTTAACCGGAAGTCTTACCCCATTGCGCAATCACGAAAGCAAGCAGTAAGAGCTGAAATAGAGCAAATGATTAACCGTGACATTATAGAGAGTAGCCATTCCCCATATACAAGTCCTATCGTGGCTATTCCTAAGAAAAACGGACATGTCCGTTTGTGTTTAGATGCGCGCGAAATAAATAAAATGATCATTAATGACAGGACACTCGCCCGGTGAGATTGAGGAGATCTTAAAACGGTTCCACGGTACCAAATACTTCACTACCTGGGATACGGTGTGCGGGTACTGGCAGGTGGAATTACATCCACAGAGTCGCCAGTATCTGGCCTTTATATTCGAAGGGCGGAACTACCAGTTTAAGAGGTTGCCCTTCGGACTGGTAAACTCAGTCGCAGTCTTTGTGCACTGCATGGATGAGATACTTGGCCAAGAAGCACTACAATTCACCACCGTATACGTCGATGACTTGCTAGTGTCCTCAGAAACTTGGGAGGAACACTGCTACCGTGTGGAACACGTCTTACAGAAGCTAGCAGCAAACAATATTACGCTGAAATTAGCAAAATCTCATTTTATTGCTAAAGAAATACAATTCTTAGGCTTCATATTAAATGATAAGGGAATCTCACCGTCGGCTGAAAAAGTCGAAGCGATTCAGAACTTTCCTACACCTAAGAATCGAAGGCATTTACAGTCGTTCCTGGGACTCTGTAATTATTACCGCAAGTTCCAGGAAAAGTACTCCGAACTGACTGCCAGATTTCAGCCGCAACTGTCATCTAAAAATAAATGGATCTGGGGTAATGAACAACAAAATATATTAACTCTTATAAAACAAAAATTCCTTGAACCCATTATACTCCGCCATCCAGATTTTAACAAGCCTTTCTTTCTTAATTGTGATGCCAGTGACATCAGCCTCGGCACTACCTTATATCAAGAGGATGAGGAGGGCGAACATCTTGTAATCTGCTTTGCCAGCAGAGCATTGAACCAGTGTGAGAAAAACTATCACGTTACAGAAAAGGAATTATTGAGTGTCGTGTTCGCGTGCGGAAAGTTCCGCACTTATATTCTTGGTTATTCCGTTACCGTCCGGACAGACCATAAATCTATCTCGTTCCTTAAGAGATGTAAGTTAAGCCATGGAAGGTTAACGCGGTGGATACTATTGCTGCAAGAATACGACCTTAAGTGGGAGTATATCCCCGGAAGGAAGAATGTCGTCGCGGACGTATTGTCTAGAGTAGACATTGACAAACAGACGTTCGAGGGGGAGAAGGAGAGTATTCTGAAGGTATACCATATTCTCAGCAGCAGCGCCGGTCTACAATCAATTTTGGAACACCTAAGCACACACCAACAAGCTGACCCGAAGTTAATCACTATTATCTCAAGACTGGAAGCAGGGGATGAGACAATCTCCCAATATTATACCATACATAATGGAATCCTGTTTTCCAAACCATCATTATATAAGGAGGAATGGAAGGTAATAATTCCGACCCATATCGAGAAGGAGATAGTGTTCAATTATCATGTTCGATATGGGCATATGGGCGCCTTAAAGGTGGTAAAGGCCCTGGAAGAGAGCTGCCATATCAAAGACATAAATCGGAAGGTACGGAGGTACATTAGAAACTGTCGCATTTGCCAACTCGTAAAAACTAACAACGAGAATAGAGAGGCGCAGATGATTCCAATAACCTCGCAGTCGAAAATTGAGAAGGTATTCCTGGATATCTGTGGGCCATTTCCCCGCAGTGGAGGCCGCCACCGATACAAATATCTCGTCATCATAATGGACCATTATACCAAGTTCGTGAAGCTATACCCAGCGAATCGGGCGACTACGAATAAAGTTCTTGAAATCCTGGTCAACCAGTACTTCCCAACCGTCGGAAAACCGGTATCGATCATAACCGACCACGGAACACAATTCAAGGGGAGGAAATGGCGGGATACACTACTGTCAATGGGGGTTCATACATACAAGACATCCGTATACCACCCAAGCAGTAACCCGGCCGAAAGAGTCTTGCGAGAGGAGGGGCGCCTATTAAGAACGTATTGCCATGATCAGCAGAGAAGGTGGCAACAATACTTGGAGGCCACTGAAGAATTCCTCAACCTGGCATACCATCCAGCCATAGGAATAACCCCATACTCCGCAATGTACGAAAGACAACCCCCTAGAGAGATCGAAGATATCTTGGAGTTCCCCAGAGAGCATAAATATATATTTGATAAAATTCAATTTCACAATAAGGTGGCCGAAGATCAGGAGAAACGGCGGAATAAATACAATAAAAGCATGGGTAAGGTTATTCATTATACCGTTGGAGAGAAGGTGTTGTTGAAGAATAGGGAATTACCCAGTTCCTTAGAGGGGATAACAAAAAAATTATTGCTTCTGTACACTGGTCCCTATATTATCTCAAGGGACAATAACAACAACACATACGAAATCAAGGAAATGAATTCAAATAAAGTCAAGGGTGTCTTTAACCAGGCATCCATGAAGAAATTTTATGAATAAAACTCATCAAAATTTTAAAACAATGTAAGACCATCTTACTAACCAGGAATTTGAAAAACTTTACGACAAGAATATAAAACAAGAATTTATGAAAAAATCAACCAAATTCTAAAACACATGTAAGCCCACCTTACATACCAGTTATTTATGAAAAATCTATGTGGCAATAATATAATAATAAAGAAGAAGAGAATTTATAAAAATAAACCATCAAAATTTTAAAACAATGTAAGACCATCTTACTAACCAAGAATTTGAGAAAAAACATTTTGAAGAGATAAATATAAAACAGAATTTAGATTGAAATAATATAAGTTCTAAAAAGAAAGCAAGCCCACCTTACATACAAATTATTTGAGAAAACTTTATGGAATAATATAAGAAGAGTGAATTTTGAATTATGTATAAATCAAGTTTCCAAACCAAGAATAAGTACAACTTACCAACCGATTATAAATAAAACACTTTGGTGAGATAAACAGAAGAGATTTAATACCATATTTATGGTAAGCATAAAATATAATTAACATGTTAATAAAGGATCATAATGGGATGAATAAAGGAACCAGACTTTAGAATTAAAACAAATAATTCTGGACAGTATGATCATGTCTAATTTCAATATGAAGAATAAAAACCTTTCCATAAAACGATGCCAAAGGAAAAAAAAAAATTCTTTAATACGATTTGAGTTGATACGATTTGAGTGATTGAATATAATAAAGTACAAAAACTTATTTGGAATTATGAGATAATAAAACTTTGAAGTGGTATGAGGAGAAATTATGACCTCATTATGAAATTAATAAAAAACATTCATTCGAAAGTATAATAACCATGACAGGAATAATGTGAGAATAATATCAAAGATTTATGTAATTAAACGAATTAATATAAAATGATTTATGAATTAAATGTCAATTACGATGATGACAGTTATAAAAAGTTCTAGAAAATAGAACGAGTGGAAATAATAAGAACAAAGAAACAGTCTAAAAATGTCATAAAGATATGCTACAATAAACAATGCAGATTATAATAAAAAAAAACAGAAGGTAATAAAGAATTTATAACCAAAAGATTTATATGATAAGAAAAGTTGAAAAATGTAATAATAGAAGAGCTTCCTACCATAATATCAAATGAATGAAATATCCAGTTAACGAGTCAGAAGAACGACTGAGATAGGAATATTAAAATCTCTGAGAAATATAATATTCCAATACAATACTATTCCAATATTATAAAATATAAAATTCCAATATTCTAATACACATTTGAGTAATAAGTGAAGTATCCCAAAGATATTTTTTTTTAAATAGTAACAAATGTGTACAATTCTGAATAATTTTTTATTCTGTCTGTAGATAATTCCAGCAGTATTAATATGTTTTTTGAGCAGAGATGATTTGCCTCTGTACTTAAATATGTGTGAAGTATTGGACAGCAGAGGAAAGTAGCGTACAGTGCCTCTCTGAACTGAACCAGCTCACAAAGTAGGGAACGATAGGGAGGAAATATCCCAAGGAGAAAATACTAAGAAGAAATATGAAAATGAAATAATAAATATGAAACTCAGATGACTATTACTATCAAGGAAGATCCAGTGAGAATGAGAATGATATAAACTCAAATATAAATAAGAAAACTTTTAAAATGGAAGGAAGTCCAGAATAATAACAAACATAGAATAATTATCATAAGCAATTGTTTCAAACAAAGCAAGTATAGTCTGAAAAAATTACTTCTGGAGAAGGGCATTCTGTAGCGTGACAGAAAATCCACTACTTATTAAGTCATATAAAATCATAAAGTTTAATTACATCAAATATGTTAAAATAATATTGAATGAGATTTAAGGAAATCAAAGGAATGAACCATGATAAAATAAAAATCCTCCTGACATTATATAAAAACCACTGTTTAAATATCAAAGAAAGTATTGAAAGCAACTCATATTATAAGATCAGTAATTTACCCAGGAAGCTAGGAGCAGTAAACAAAATAAATAACACCAGATCAAGAAGAAAGAGACTCAGTTTAAGAGTGGTGAATACCAAAATACCCCAAAACCAAGAAGAGGGAAGAATAAAGTTTGTGATCAGGAAGAAAACAATACCCTGAAACCTTTAGAGAAGAACAAGGTCAGTATCAGTGAATAAATTAAATGCTCCAGACTAAACATCAGTCGAGATACACCAAGTACCTTGGTTTACCCAAGAATAAAGAAGGAAGACAAGAAGACTAGAAGAATGAAGACTAGAAGAAGGACAAGAATGAAGACAAGAAAGAAGATAAGAAGAAGGACAAGAAAGAAGACAGGAGGAGAGGAAGAAATATTATGAAAGAAACACCGTTGTAAAACCTATTATTATTATTAACTGCCATCAACCCCAAACCCACAAAAACGATTCAAAAGAAAGTATAACATACCCAAAATCCTATAAAAATGTAATTATTTAGAAAACTAAAGTGCTGTATAGTATTATAAGAAGTGAACCGACTAAAGCTATTGTGTGATAAGAAAATAAACAAGTCTTAACAGTCCATGATTACTAAAGGTCTGGTCTGAGATAATAAGACTCAAAATATCAGAACCAACAGTGAAAGTGAATTTGTGTAAGTGTTTTTCGGAAATGCAATAAACTTAAAGTTAGTGATACTATGACTTATCAGTATGCTATATAACAACTTTAATATCCAATAATAAACAGCATAATAAAATAATAAAATTGAAGATTTCCAGTATTTTATTATTTTAATGTAACTCTTTATTTACAAGACATTTGTAAAAAATGCTAATAACTAGAGTATGGGTGGTCATGTTTACTGAGGTAGGGGATCATAAATAATAATGGTTTAGACCAGGAAGGACTGGCATTAATTTAGTATTCGTAAGTTTAAAATGTTTAAATAGACTGTTTTTCACAGCCATAAAATCAATGTGTTAGTAAAATGTATTTGTAAGAGTTATTAGAAAATAAGATTTATATTATGTGTTCTAAAATGAATAATGTTTGCTGAATAATAGCCTACATACCATTAATAATGTTTCAATAGGTATGCTATGTTAACTCAAAAATAGTTAAAAGTATATGTTCAAACCATATCAGCAATATGTTCAATTGTGCAGATTGCTAAATAATGTTCATAATTATTTATTTTAATAACAGTAGTGTTAATTAAATACTGCACATCACAATAAATTATAAACCATTTTATTTTCATGTAATAGTAACTATGTAAAGTCAGAGGAGGAAGTAGGATTAAATTTATTTGAGAAAAACAGAAATATAAAATTCTAAAATCTAGGCCATTTGGTGAATTCACAGAACCAATAAACTAGTATAATTCACTTATAAATCCTGTAAACTACCAAGATTTAGATAAGGTAACTTAGTTAAACACTACTGGGAATGATCCTATGAGTTAAAATGATAATAAGGAAATATACCTTAAAATATTGTAAATTTTCAAAATATATAAATTAATTAATTTTAAAGAGCACTGTCAAATTTACAGATTAACACAAAAAACCAGTTCAAAGGTTTAATTTATAGGTATTTAAGGAAAGGAAGAGGAATATGATTAATTAAAATTTATTATAATAGTATTAATGATACTTAAAATGGGGGAAATTTGTATAAAGACGGAAATCCAATTTTGAGCCTATATTTCCATAAAGTAAAGAAATTTGTTAATTTCCACAAAATGTCTACAGATATGGACTATAATACATCAATTTAAAAGGAATGAGATGATTAAACCAATGATAAGGTTCATAATTCATAAAAGTGATGAATAAAATAAATAAATTCCATATATAATGTAATATTTTATCATGTGTATGGGTAATCGAAATATGTTAACAATACTTTTTCAAGGATTAACTGGGCCAAATTTTGACCAAGTTAATTAGTATTTTGTTGAATATCAAGCTGAATAGTTGAGTGACAAAACGTTCTTTAAATCGAGTAGAAAATGGTACGTCTAATTACTATTAATGTCAGTGCAACGAGAGGTAGATGAATTGAACACTTTCATAGCTAAATTTACCTAACCTTTAACGGCAATAGTGAGAAATAACACCTAACTTCATGATACGAGTGATATAAAACAGTAAAACAGTATATTTGACACAATTCACTCTACAACGCATAACCACATTTACAGAAACTTAACCCACAGGAGTGAACATATACAAAATAAACTAATTAACACAAGTTTACACGGAACACTTCTTCAGAACACACCAAATAACTTAACAGACATATTACACCAGTGCGGGAAGATTTCAAACATTCCTGAAGGTAATTCGCAGTGAACTCGCTTATCTAGTAGCGGCCATTTTGAAATTCAAGCCTGCCTTCCTCGTCATCCAGCAGTGACGTCATAGTCTGCATATGGTTTGACGACACTTTCTTAAATATTACATATTAGAATTATTTAAATACTGTTGAATAATAATTATTGTATTTATTTTAATTGTTAATGTTATATTTTCTCGTCCTCCTTCTCTGACTATTAATTTTAATCGCTCAAAAAACCTGTCTTTTATATAATACATATCATAATTTTTGTTTTGTATGCACAATCGATAAATTCCCTGAGACGGAGTCGATAATTGTTCCCCATCGATATAAAATCGATTATTTATTTAAATTGTTCAATAAATCCTTATATTTCCATTATTTCTTATCTGTTATTTATTTCACAGGTTAATTTAAGAGTATTTATTAAGGCTGAGGGACTTCAAGAAGAGGAAAATATTTTATTTGAGTGAGATATTGGACCAGCAAGAAAAATCTCCAATCGATTGCTGACTGGAGTTAACCTATTTAACTCCAGAGTTGGTTCAAATCTTCAAGAAGTGCTCGATAGTCAATAAATACCTGTCTGATTATCAAAATTTTTACAAGAACATTTAAAACAGATTTATTTCTTATATACACACATTAAAAAACATAAAGAAAATTTTTTATTATATGAAAATTTTATATTTTTATAAAATTTTCCATCAACTTTTTATCTTTTGTAACGACCGGCATACAGCGGTCTTGTTACGAGGCATATGCTCATAATTTTATGCACCACATATTTTCACCTAATGAGAGATATATGTAACTGTTTATCTGAGTTTTTATATGATTGTGCACTCTGAAATCTGTAAGCTGTGGGGATACACCAGTTTGTGCAAGTTAGGGCAAGGTGAGCTCCTGCACAAGTATATAATGATCTATCGTATGTTGCATGATAATTTATTGATTTGATGATTCGCCTTTCTAGCGTTTGATTTAGATTTCAGAGGGCGCATGTTGTTATGCAATATAATTGTTTAAATTGTTGTGGCTTTACTGACGTTGTACGATAGAATTGCTTGTGAAAGGGTTTAGAAAGTTGTTTATATTATTGAAAGCTGCATGTTAATGGTGATCAGTATGCCATGCAAGAGATTTTAAAAGTATTATATATTTTGTATAGTTTCAGTATGCCATGTAGGAGATGTTAAATGTTTTATATATTTTATATAGTGATCAGTATGCCATGCAAGAGATTTTAAAAGTATTATATATTTTGTATAGCTTCAGTATGCCATGTAAGAGATGTTAAATATTTTATATAGTGATCAGTATGCCATGCAAGAGATTTTAAAGTTTTATATATTTTGTATAGTTTCAGTATGCCATGTAGGAGATGTTGAATGTTTTATATATTTTATATAATTTTCATGGAGCATTTCTTGAATATTGAATATTGAATACTTTTACATTTTCAATTGTGAATACCCTGTCATAGTTTTTAAATATTTACATATTTTCCATAATTCTAATGGAATAACTTACAGCCTGTGTTTTTATGAAATTTCATTGTCACAAAAAAAAAAAAAGATAGCTTCAATAAACTTGTTATTGTTGAAATTTTAAAATTGAGGTCACCTCATTCGTCCAATTCCCCAATGGACCTCGCATGTGGATATTCTTCCACTAGGAGGCCCCTCCTAGTTCAAGTGAACATGTGAGCCGGTCATCAAGGTAAGTTGTAGTTTTTTGAAATTTTTTTTTTGATGTCAACTTAGAAAGTTTAAAATTTTGTTGTGACGTCATGGGTGATGAGCGGCTCACCTGAATGACCTGCAGATGGCTTGACTGCCGAAAGCGCTCGTCAATACCAAAGACAACATAGTGGTTTGTATAAAATTACTAGTAGAAATATTTGAGACCACTAACACACCAATACAACAATAAATAGTTTAAATGAACGTATAATACGGTAAAGTTCACTAGACGTGAATCAACCTTTTTCGTGCTAACGGCGCATGTAACGAATTGCGCATGCGTCAGCAGAGAAACAAAACTCAGTTGCCTCCGAGACGGCTGTGGAGATTATTATGTGCGTACTTTTAAAAAAACATCAGTATTCATCAGAAGTGTGTTTTAGTCTAATTGTTGCATTAATATTGTCTCTCCTGTTATTTATGGATAGTTTACATCTGCTTGTTTAAAAAAAACACGCACGCAGTCATTTCACATGCGAGGCTGTTGTTGATGTTACTTACTCAAACAAATTAAGATGCCAGAGCAATGTGGATCATATATTACTACGTGTTTTCGTGATCGTAACATGTACACAAAGTGTACACATTCCAAAATGTAAAACTATTGTTGATGTCTAGGCTCGACTTTTGAGAAACACTGCAACAGACACAACACGCCATGTCACTGTTTACAAAATAATGGCAGTATTAAACATTTTATAACTGTGTGAAAGCTTTATTACATTGTCTCTTTCTGTTGTGTCTGATGCTTGTTTCGTCTTAAAAAATGACCACGTTTACTGTCTGGTCGTGTCGTAATCGAAATCAAAACTTACCTACAACCAAATTTTTTGTTCTTCGTATTGTTTAAATTAGCAGCCATCTAATAATAGATGGCCATCTTACAACGTACAGTTGATAGACGTTGTTTAAGACCTGAAGATGTCAGTAATGACGAAAAGCTTAGTCGAACAATAAAAAATTATAGCAGTTAGCAAATTCATAAAAGAAATAGCAAATTTTTTGTATTTAGTAACTTAGTAAAAAAAGTAGTGAATTAAATATAAAACGTACTAAACTGTAAAAACCTTAAAAACAATTAAAAGAATAACAAAACAATTTTAAAATTATAAGAATAATTGGTTAGTAAAAAGTTAGGTAAGTTAGTAAAAAGTAAGTTACATGTGTGTGTGTGTGTGTGTGTGTGTGTGTGTGTGTGTGTGTGTGTGTGTGTGTGGTGTTGGTAGGGCTATAAAATTTAGTTGGGTAAATTTGGTAATATAGTTAAAAATGTAGCTAATGAAATGTAGAAAATAATAAACCCATAAAAACGTTACAAATTAAAAACAAACAATTGAAAGCATTATAAGGATGCATAGACAATACCAAATTAAGTAAATAAAATTATAAAAATAATAAAAAGTAAATTATTGTGAATCGACAAGTTAGTATAACTGCTTCATTTCAGCTGTCATTATAAGCGATCAGTTTTAAATTTTAGTACTTTTACAGGGAGAAAGTAAATTTTACTTTTCTTTCATCTTTAATTAAAGATGCGTAACTTGGCGGCACAATAGGTATAAAAAGTTAATCCGTCTCAAAATAGATTAGCCTACATCTCACACATGCGTCTCATTCACAATTGAGAGAGTAGGTCGATATTTTCAACTGCGTTAGTAGACATTTTCCTCTCTCATTGGTTCCACCGCTCCTGACTTCTCCCCACTACAACCTGCGCGTTGCTTCATGTCTATTTAATATTACTGTACTTGCGAAAAATATTAATATAAAAATAAGTACTACCAAAAAAATAAAAAATTATTACTACTAAGATAAGCAATTGTTCGATACATATATAAATGCTATAAATGGCAATAATTTTAATCAACACGGTTGTACTTATTTAGTTAAAAAAAAAAATTGTATATTACTTGGCTCTGTATCAAACCCAGCTTTGTTACAGGTTCTCCCCACTAGCTATGAACGTTGGCAAAACGTTTAGTGGGACCAAACATAAATTACCATCTCCGCTGTTATTACTGGATAACTGTCGTATAAAGGCAAATGTTGCACAATTGATTACGGCTTCTAACAAACTATGACCTGTTACACAGCTGTTGCGCCTGTCTGTTGTAGTTTTCCGGGTTTTACGACCGTTTACGACAGTGATTCGTTGTTGGATGTTTTCCTCAACGTTACGTTTCGTTCGTCTACGCCTGTGGTCAGGGGCGGATTTATAAGCTCGTGGTGCCCTATTCTGCCATCAGACTGGTGCCCTCCCTCCGATTCAAAATTTAAAGCTTTATCCATTAATTACACTGATAAATGGCACACCAGATTTTGAAAGATAACAATTATTTTATTGCAAATTATTTGTGGCAAATTACAACAATTATTTTTCACATTTATCTTCTAAATATTTATGTGATTTATGGCTGCTGGTTTGTGCCCCCTCTGGCAGCTGAGGCCCTGGTATCCTGTGCTGCAGCATACACTAGCGTTATGGATAAACAGCCACTGTGTGTGTGTGTGTGTGTGTGTGTGTGTGTGTGTGTGTGTGTGTGTGTGTGTGTGTGTGTGTGTGTGTGTGTGTGTCGAAGGGCGAGGGGGTGTTTTTGTTTTAGTTTTCCGGGTTTTACGACCGTGATTCGTTGTTGGATGTTTTCCTCAACATAACGTTTCAATCGTCTACGCCTGCGGTAGTAACGTAGAATATATAGATCACTGGTTGCCCCTAGTATCTACCTCGGTTCTAACTATGATGATTTTTTCGGAGTTTGGCGGAACATTAACGGCCACTTGGTTTATGACGTCCATCGATTTTTCTGCTGTCTTCGTTGTTGATTGCATTACCTCTTCGCCTACGATTCTTAAGACATTGTTTTTGAAGTCGACCATAAATCCGTATGCGTTCATAACGTCCACACCAAGAATTGCTTCATCCACAATGTCTGCAACAAGTACTTGATGATCAAACTCATTTCGACCGAGGCGTAGGTGTATCTCCACTTTTCCAAACACTTTTACAGGCCGTCCAGTAGCTGTTCGCAAGCTGCAAGAGCACCAGATTGGCTTGAGATCTTTCACCACGTCGGGGCGCACAATAGAAACTGTTGCGCCTGTGTCAACTGTAATGGACGTTGGCCTTTCTTGAACAAATCCGGTAACTACCAAGCTCCTGCTGTTTTTCTGAAGTGTAGAAATTGCGTATTGTCTAGGGGCTTCGTTCCTCCAGTTAGTCACCACACGCCCCGTTGTACCGACTATTCCTCGTTTTCCTGCTGCTGATTTCTAACCCGGCAATCTCGTTGTAGATGTCCAGGTTTCCCACATCTATAACACTTCGGTCTTCCATCCTTTCTTATTTTATTCTGTGGCGCCGAACGTCGAGTCTCTGTTCCTTGTTCTTCTTCCTCATCGTCTGTGCCGTCGAGATCTTTTAGCGCGCACTTTATGACTTGATGATAATAAATGGGGAGACACATTATCCCAATGATTCTTTGAATATTTAAATTTGGACACGCCTTCAAACAGAAGAATTCTGTGGGAGAAACACACCAAATATTAATATAATAGATGCAGTTGTTGCATTTTATACCATGACTTTAGGTAGAGTTAGAAAAGCTATATGTAACTGGAGGAAGTAACTATGTAATTGGAGTGCAGTGTTTTAGCCGTCCTTAAAATTTTAATGAAATAGGTGCAATAGCTTTTAAGTAAATGATCAAATTTACTATAAGAGAGTTAGGGCTTACGTTCTCTTTTTATTAGTTTTCCTTGTTGCTGATACAGTGTTTCTAATAACCTATGTGTATGTTTGTGTAGGTAAGTAGCATTAAGCAGTGCCTTAGATGTAATGTGCCGGGGTTTGAATTTTCCCGGCGTGATTTGAAAGATCTGTGCCGCCAAAACGCGTGGCCGCTGGGCGGCACAGCTAACTTGATCATTAAGGCCGTGTCTGCGCTACGGCGAAGCTATCTAGTAAACCGTATCAGCTGCTTGAGTGCGGGTTGATGGGTTGCTTGCCAAAGGTTATGATCGGCAATTCGCAACAGGTTGAGTTTATGTCTCCGGGTGGGATCGAAGAATACGGGTTTCTTTCTCATTTCGTCGCCAACAGATTGTTCAATGGTCTGACGGCCCAGGGATAAGCGTTGCATGGATCTTTCATGACTTCGTAAGCTAGTAAAGGGTTTCAGGTGAGGCTCAATTATTTTATTCAATGTTATTTTAATGATGGCTCATGTGTGTTATATTTGTGTATGTGTGTGTGATCCACACGTTTGTAGAGCCTATTTTATTGTAATACTTTCCTATTGTAAAATTGAATTACACGTTACTTCCGGTCTGGGAAAACGTGGTGACCTTGTATTTAACTGTCTTTGATAAAGTTAAAAGTAAATGTTACATTTAAAAATAAAATAAAAGTAAGGGTTTAGTTAAAAGTTAATGGATAAAATAAACCATAGCAAATTAATAAGAGCAATTAAGTGTGGATAAAAATTGTGACAGGGGGTGTAGTGTGTGTGTTCCGAGGCGAGAGAGTGTAGGGGTGGGTGTAATTTCTGACGGCCAATCTACAAACAAAATGTTATAGGGTCCCCGTACAGCCGGGAGAAAGGGAATGCGGAGATGGTGACATTTACACCGGTCACCATCTGCAGAGCAGTCCAGCTGGATGCTCCCCGAAGCCGTTAGGCCCAGAAATACTCTTACTACAGAACACCTAAAGACATCTTCCCGGAATGAGACTAGCTGGAACTTCTGCACACTTTAGGGACCACCACCAGCACTCAACGCCCACTGGTCTACGGTACAATTTCTGTTCTTCAAGAAGTACAGGTGGGAGGGTTCCAATTATTAAACTTCAGACAACAACAACTCCAACTGTTTTAAAATTAACTGTAACTAAAATTTTATACTAACATGAAGAAATGCTCTTAAACAAAAGCGTACCAGAGGTTCAGCTGTTTCTAATAAAATTATAACTAAACATTTTGGCATAACTTAAATTGATGTTGTTAAGATAAATGATATTAGAATCCGAATTGTTTGAAACAATTATAGCCAAATATTTTATAATAACCTAATTGATGTTCTTAACGAAAATAGCACAAATCAAAAATTGTTACTGGTTACAAGAGTATTTTATTGCAAGTCCTGTCACTCTGGACTCCAGCACACCTTCCGCTTCGTCTAGGCCAAGTGGTCTAGTTATTAAATAATACGTAACGGCCGAAGTGGCCGTTACAGTATTACACTAGTGTATAATTGACATTAAGCTGTTGGAACCCTATTGTGACGGCTATCAGGTTAATGAAGTTTTACCACATAATAACGTCCATTGCCACTGTTACCTGTGTAATTATGTCTCACGACTGTCACCATCATGTAATCTCTAATAATCGATACAGTCTACTGATCTTAGAACAATTTAATTGCCAGAATATCTTAAATTCTGTGTATACTAGCGACAATGTTTACAAGTGAGATAAGTGATTATAGAATTGGTCCTTTTGATTGTAAGTAACGTGAATAAGCATTTTCGCTTGTGAGTTTGGGTTACCATTATTACGTGAACATATTAAGGTTTGCATGCCTTTTTCACGTATAAAGCACATCAGAGTTTACTATAGTTTTTTTGTTTACACACACGCGCGCGCGCGCGCGCATTTGAAAATGAAATTAAAGCATGTTTTTACCGAACATAAAAGTTCAATATCTATGAAAAATTCATTTAACTTTTACACCTGATTTTTTAATTTTTTAGTTATCTTCAGAAAATGGTCTTTAAAAATACATACGTTTTCTATAAAAATTTGTATAAATCATTATTTATATGCCTTAAGGTTTACGTTTGTTAATTAAGACAGGTTACAGTTGATTTTGCTCAAAGTTACACCTAGCGTTATAGTGTGCGCTTTCGTGGAATTACGGACAGCGTTTATGCCAGTTACATACGAGTAAGTAACGAACAAAATTATGTAATTTAAAATGAAGGTGGAGCAAATTGTAGGTAGACTTAGAAGATAAAATACGCCAAAAGAAATTACAAACTATGTAATTATATTAGTTCAAAAAACGAATCTGAGTGATGTGATATAGACATTATATTTAATTTTCAAGAAACAGTTAGACATAGAAGTCAAATGTTAATTTTGATTAGAACAGATAACTTTTTGTTAAGCCTTGATAATTATTAGGTAAACCTCTTGAAGAATACTGTCAAAGAAAAAAAGTAAATAAAATGGAGATGTGTACAATAATCATGAATCTACACAGAAAGAGGTGTTGATTTGTTATTTTTGAATTTATAAGAAAGGTTTGAGTACGCGCAGGGCAAAAAAAAAGCTAGTTGACTGCAACGATCAGTTCATGGGAAAAGCTATTTATGGGGTTTTAAAGAAAAACTGGTGAAGGAAAATTGTTGGAGCTTTTAGTAGAACAAAAAAAGAAAGTAGAAGGAAAATAGGTAATGGCAGTGAGACAATACTAAAACTGGCACAAAAACAACATATCCTAAAACTTTTGGAAAAATGCATTAAATGATGTAAGGGAAAGGCACAGAAACGAGTTTCAATAAAGAAAAGATTCTAAAAAGCAGTCATGTAAAGAGAAGAAATGTAAAACTCTCTGCGTATGTATATAGTATCTACTACACATGAAGTATAATGTATTATGCTACGCATATAGGAAGTAAAAATTGTATAACTAATTTAAATGTATTCTGCACTATACATAGTGCTGATGTTTATGTATGTAGGGAACGCGTAAAATAAATTGAATATATAATATAATATATGGTGTAATACAATACCCAGTGTAGCACAATGTAAAATTAAAACAATTTATTTTGTAGGCACTTTTATAATACAATATAATTTTCAACGCCGAACACATTTGTTATTCTATTATAATCGTGTACTATGTTAAAGGTTTCAGCATTATTTTCAGCGAGTGGGAGTTCTGCCGGCCAAAGTCATGTGAGTAATTAGCTTGTAACTGCGATTAATGATTTTGGGGAATAGAATTGCCTGTTCAAAACACTAGTTAACATATTTTAACATAACAATTAAGGGAGAAATTGGATAAAGAGACTAGTAAGTACTCTTGATTCTTTTACGCAATTAAAAATATCACGTAAGTCAATTTGGTATTTCATTTGGAATTTCAAAGTGCCTTCAGGTATATTGATTAACAGTGTATTTAGGCAGATATTGTAATATCTAATTACAAATAAAATATAGATTATATAGATTGGTTGTGTTACTCTATTACGCCTCACTTTGTAAGCGCCAATTTGTTATGTTACAACAAATAATAAGAATAAGATTAGCTGATGAATAATTTTGGTTATTGTATGTAAAATATTTATTATTTTACTAATAATTTTCAAAAGAAAAAGTTCTTGTATTTAATGTAATTCTGGTTGAGTAGATATGTTATATTTATAATATAACGATTTGAGCTGATGGTTGTTGATTTTCGGTTAAACACCCCACGTTGCGGATGTCAATTGGTAATATAAGTAAGAATTGTGGTTCTTAATTATAAATAAGAATTGTGGTTCTGTTGATAAACACTTAAACTTTTAAATTAATAAAAAATTATTAAATTATAACTGAGTTGTGTATTCGACTTGAGTTGGTGGTTAAATTTATACCTATACTTGTTGATTGGTACCTGTATTGTTCCAGTTTTGAGTTTATTTTTCATGAATTAATATATTTAATATTTTATTTAATTAAAATTCTCTAATTTCTTTTCATTCATTCCCTTATGCTTACTGGATTCGCTTACCTACTTTAATTCAAATCGCACCGGATACCCAAGCAGTAGGTACTACCAACTTATTCTTTGAATATTTATTGTTACACTGATCTTCCGAAACTGATAAAAAAATGTTAAGTATTCAAAATAATTTCAAAGAAAATTAAATCTCTTCAAATTCTTTTATTCCGTTTTATATTCGTTTCTTTTCCTTTTAAAATAAAATAATTACCTTTTCTTTTTAAATTGTCCAGGCTGGTTAAAATTTTTAGCTCAGTAGTTGGCAATGGGATCTTCACCAGGCCTATGCCTAAGAATTGTTACGTTATTTAAACATAAACTCGGGTTCTTTTGACTAAAATAATTAACTACGAAAATGCCTTTTACGAAGTGCAAAAACCTCACAATACAAGAGTGACTACAATAGAACAAAACAATTTCTTATTATATAAATATAGATATAATCTAGAATAACAATTAGTTCATATGTGCCGACCAAGGTCGATTTTGAGGTTAACTTATTTCAATAGGTTATACAACTTTGAACATTAAAAACCAAAGAAATAATGGTTTAAACGTGAAAAATTATAATATTGTTGGTGTTTTTTGTTTAGTGGTAGTGAAATAAATATTTTTCAAATGTACACAAAGTGTTATAGTTGTATTAGGATAATTCGTTCTAAGTCGTTTATAATTTTAATTATGCACACTATACTTTCCTTTTCTTTTTTAAACATACATTATTAATCACTGTTAATTTATTAATGCACTTTACTTTGCTTTTGCTAGTATAAACTCTCACGACACTCTTCTCACTTTTTTGGTTATGTTTTGATGTTTACGTTCCACCTAACTTAGCCGAGGTTCGACTCTGATGTTAACTTCGCGGCTATAACTGTCGCGGAAGAGACGTTCTTTACTCGATGAAATCCAACACTAGACTCCTTGGCGTGGCTTTGGTTTTTGAGTTGATCGGCGTCAGTCTTTGGGTCCATGCACACAAAAGTGAAAAATTCCCATTGGTCGATAGCTAACCCATTGTCGCGGATAGCGTCACCTTTCTGAGATCAAAATTATTAAAAATTCTTAAATTTAAAATAATTTCCTTATGCTAAGTACAATTGCAAATATATTATTACCATTGGGTTGCTTTTTATCTCCTGATTATTTTAAGATCTCACATGATATGTTTCTATACAGAAATTTCACAATTAACAATTTTAATGTTTGGCCTATGCTAATAAATTATGTTTTAAATTTTCTTTTTGGTTACATTACTAGTTTTATTGGTTATATATATAATTTTATGTTACTAACAAGCATTTTAATACTAATAATTACAATTATGAACCTTAACTTTTTATAAAACCCTTGGCTTGAACAATAGGCCTAAGAATGTCTTGTGTGCATTGGAGTATTCTTTGCTTCTTCCAATAAAATTGCTTAATTCTAATACCAGTTAACATTCATTCTTTGCTCAGTATAGACCATATGACCTATTACTGAACATACCATCATCTAATATAACATTTATTCATAGTAAAGTCCCTGTCTAACTTCCACAGTAGCAGTAGATTTTTTTTTGTCCAAGTAAACATCTTGTTAATTATATTCTTCTTATTACATTACAAACATTTAAGATTATTTATACCTTATTCTAATAACATATATTATTTCTTTTTATATTGGACATTATCTATTACAATTTTTATATGTAATATTGTCTCTTTTTATCTACCAAGTAGATGCAGGTTTTTTGTAAAATTTATTTCTTACTAACTACATTATAATCTTGTCCATAATCAACAATAGTTAATTCTTATTTCATTAACTAGTAGTCAATTTATCTGTCACCTTTTCTACTACTAAATTATTTACATCATATTCTTCTTTATCTCTTTATCATTCTGTCAACATTCAATTTTATTCTTTTCACCCAACAAAGCTTACAATATTGTTATACAAAAATAAAACTTTTATTATCCATTTATAACATCATGATCTCTATTTGAATTGTCTAAGTGTTTATCAGTTACACTCAGATATAACTACTGAATCAGATATAACTACTGGTTTACAGTTTTTTTTCTTACATTTTCTTTAGGTTATGTTGCCATACTTCCATTTACTGGTTATCCAGCTATGCTCTGCATTACGGGTTTCTACCTAACCTTTACATGATTTGTTATGCAGTTTACTGAATTTATTGTTATTAAGTTCATTCTATACATGTTTGATATTTTAGTTTCTTACTTTATTTTACAATGATTTCAAAATTTACTTGTGAATATATCTATTTCATAACATAGGTTTATTACTTTAATTCTGTTTTGTACTTCATTATTTTTATGACACTTTTTATGTCGAGTGAAACGTCACGTTACAATATAAAGCTAATTATAAAGCCTTTGTTTAATACGTCTGCATTTCAAAACATTAGAATACTTGTGTTATTTATAAATACTTATATTTATAATATATAATTAATTTTTATACGATAATAGGTGTAATATAATGTAAATATTTAATGTCTAAACAACTATCCTTATTATACTTTTACTTTATTGTTTTCAAATAGAGTAATTACCGGTACTTACATAAGAACATTTTAGACGTGTTTGTTTTACACACAGCCAGGGGCGGATTAGACGTGCATGGTGCCCTGTGCTGCCATCAGACTGGTGCCCTCCCCTCCCAGATTCAAAATACAAACTTTTATCTATTCCTTAAACTGACAAATTGTATATACAATTTCAAAAGTTAACAATATTAAACTCTCAAATTGCAACAAATATTTAGCTAAATAGTGATTACAATAAGCTTAGTAGTACTTAAGCTTAGAAAATACCAATCGATTCAATTTTACTTGATATTGGCTCAACGAAGTCTTGTATAATTTCTTCTAAATCGAGCGAATCTAGTATCTCGCTTTCAACATTCAACCTTGCTAACTAAGATAATCTCCCATATCACATAGTTAAACTCAACATCTCTTTAATACAATTTAATAAAAAAAATGATCTTTCAGATTCGTAGTTAGCAGACGTATTTGGAACCGTCAAAAGCAGACGATAACATGTATTCTTTGCTCAGTATAGACCATATGACCTATTACTGGACATACCATCATCTAATATAACATTTATTCATAGTAAAGTCCCTGTCTAACTTCCACAGTAGCAGTAGATGTTTTTTGTCCAAGTACGGACAAAATTTGCAAATACATCAATCATTTTACAATCAATAAACCAGTTTATTACCTTGAGCGAGCAAACTGTAGTGTCATGGAATCTATCACCTTTATCCGAACAATTTGAAAAAATCTCTTTCTTGCAATTTTCTTCGTGGCACAGCGTTTCAATTCTATTAGAAAATCGTTATTTAAATTGTTCGGGTAAACGTCTATAAGAGCTTTAGCTTGATTTTCCAACTCGACACTCGCCATGGTTAATAACTGCGTAATGTAATCATAAGCTTTGCATCGAGTAGTCAAATTAGCTGGACGGTCCCCCTCTAACAGCTGATACCCTAGTACCATGTGCTGCAGTATACCCTAGCGTTACGGATAATCCGCCACTGCACGGCTACTGTAAAATCAAATATGTACATATTCGTTTTTATGGACATGTACGACGTTAAATATGTAGATGTGTGTTAGAAAGTAACGTAAAATACACAAAGTCAGAAAGGAAGAACGAAAACGGAACCTTTAATTTTCTTATTAGATTGAAAAGAAATTGTGCCATAATAAATGTACTAGTTGTGTAGATCCAATGAGTAATTTTAAATTACTATAGCTGCATTTGTACAGAAATAATTATTCGTGTTGTCGTTACTTTTTTTTTATATAATTTTTAAAACATATTATAGTGTTGATTGACATTCACGTCAAGTTATATTACTCTAAATGATTCTACAAGGTGTCTTGATTCCCGGTGTTAATACATTGTACATTGTACTTGCTCACGCGCAATCAGCCCAGCGCACTTACGTCATTCGTCGCGGTGCAGCTCTCGTCGGCTCGCCGCTGCATTCGTTAGTTAACACTCAACCTTTCAGCTGTGCACTGCACCCTTCCTTTCTTGCTAGCCGCGGCAATGTAAATTTAGTAATGTAACTTCTTATACGATCGTTTCTCGCTTCTACACATTATGTATCTTGGCAATTTACGCCATACGTATTTGTATTTTGGCTATGTACGCCTGACGTAATTGCGTGAGCCTGCGCTTCTTCCTAATGTTCAAATAAACGCCACTTAAATCTGATTTTACAGTCCACTAATTTATTCAACAACATATTCTGACTCCTTACCAGCATCATTCAGTTTGCTATACTAACTCTAGAAAATTTCGAGAGCGTTAAGCATTCAACATTTGGTCCTCCGAACCAGGATATTATTTTAGCCTTACAGGCAACATTTTTGGTCCACAAGCGACCGCCATTCTATGTCCACAAGCGACAACATTTTCGGCCCGCAAGCGACCGCACTTTTGCCCAGCGACAGCATTCTCGTCCACAGCGGCATTCATCATATGGTCCTCCGGGCCGCGGATATGTATTTCACGGACGTGACTAACTTCATGGACAATTCGTTTCATGGTTCAGTTTATTAAGCAGGCCTATCAGCATTTTTTTTCTTCATGATTTAATTCAATCACCTACAATTGGAGCTCGTATCGCACGACATTGGGGACGTCACATCTCGCTAACCGGAGCATTTGAAGCATCATTGCAGCATATGAGCACTTAGCACGTGGCATTCAGCATGTGGGAAAATCCAGAGCAGCCTATCTAGACAGGATTCGACCGCATCGGACATCACCGGACAGGCAGCGACCATGTCTGCATCATCTATTATTGGGTACCTGACACGACTACAAAGGTTTCGACAAGCTTTCGATGCCTTCTAGAACATGCCGATAAGTACCATTTCAAGTGACTATGAACTCATGTTTTATATTAGTTTCAATTTGCATGATTTGCATATTTTTTCTCAATGGCATTAAAGTAAAGGAAGCAGTATTAAAAATAATAATATAATTTTTTAAATCAGTTTCATGTGAATATGAACTTGCAATTTTTTGCGAACTCAACAACCATTTTCTTTAATTGTAAGTCATACCTTTTCAAATAGCACTCACATCATTAGTGATTATACTGCTATATTGTTTGTACTGCCTAAATCAGTATTTATTATCATATAAAACTAGTTTCAGATTTGTTAAGTACGGATTACCGTGTCGTTGCGTGACTTTATAATTTCCTGCCTGATCTTGCTCATCGCTTTGCATTCACTTGGTTTTTTTGTATTATCACTTAAATTTTTTTCTCATACCCAATCATGACGGATATGAAGGCGTTGGTCAAGAAACGTGGCACGATCAAGGCCTCTATATCTCGCATAAACACATATGCAGACAATTTCGATCACAATACGCATGACCATCATGCACTAAAAATAAAGCTCCGCCACCTTATGGAGCTATCAGCCAAATATGATGAAATCCAAACACAAATTGAGTCTGAGGACTCCGACCTTGCATCCGCGAGCGATAGGGTTCAGACCGAAGATGACTTATGCAGCATAGAATGCAAGCTGCAAAATTTAATAGACCATGCCGAGGAGATGAGCAGAAAGGCAACGAGTTCATCCGAAGTAGTCACATTCAGCACGCCTCCCATTCAGTTGCAACCGATTAAGCTACCCTGTTTCGCAAGTGATATAATTGAATGGCAACATTTTTACAATATGTTTTTGGAGTTAGTTCATGTCCGAACGGACCTGACTGGCATCCAAAAGCTGCATTATTTGCACTTATCATTAAAAGATGAAGCGCTGAATGTCATAAAATCGCTCCCTATCACGCACGAAAATTACACGGTAGCCATTGACTTGTTAAAGGCCCGGTATGACAGTAAACTGATTGTTACTACGTATCATGCGGCTAATGTCTTGGGCATAAGGCACATGCAACCTGAGTCCGTGCTCAGCATTTCTAAATTTATAGATGAGCTCACCGCCAATATAAATGCGCTGAACTCATTGAACCTATCAGTAAATACATTTGAGCTTATTTTTGTGCATTTTCTCGCCCAAAAACTTGACGAGCATACGTGCAGGTTGTGGAAGGAAACTTTAGGCGAAAAACAGCTTCCGATTTACGATAATTTTATTAAATTTTTAAATTCAAGACGTCAGCTGTTACAAAACGTATATGCTCCGACTGGTTCGTCTGGCGGCAGACAGGTTAGTGATAATGCTTCTTATCGCAAATCAACTAAACGCGCGGAGTTCACTGGGTCACTAATACACACTCAAACAAACAATAAATTTTGTCAGCTGTGTCGTGGTAATCATAAAAAGCTCGAATGCCCACAATTCATAGCTTTGCAACCTACGCAACGTAGAGATTGTTTAATAAATAACAAACTCTGCCTGAATTGTACACGGTCGGGCAATGACAGCTCGGGTTGCCCTTCTAAATTTTCCTGCAAGGCATGCTCGAAAAGGCACCACACCATGCTCCACGCTTCAATAAATCATTCGAACAACAGGAACAATAAGCAATGTTTTTTGAACCTACAGACGAATAAATCAATTTTATTGTCCACCGCCGTATGCACCACCACTGATCATGTCGGTAAAAGGCGCCCGGTAAGAATCCTGCTGGATTCAGGGTCGCAAGCCAATTTTTGTACAATGGGTTTCGCCCGCCGCATGGGCATAAAACTAAACAAATCCGAGCTCCCTATCACGGACATAAATAACTCGCTATGTCAAGCCAATTTTAGCACAAGGGTACGCCTAAACTCACGCTATAAGGATTTCACTTTAAATGTCCACTAGCGCAGTCCACCCGCCCAGAATCACAAATAACCTTCCAACAGAATCCTTTGACATGGCATCGTTGAAAATTCCAAAGGGGATATTTTTAGCTGACCCGCAATTTAATAATTCGTCACAAATTGACATATTACTTGGGGCTCAGTACTTTTTGCAGTTGATTGAGCCGACTAAATTTGTCCGAAGTCCGCATTTTCCGACAATCCAGGAAACAAAGCTAGGGTTTATACTCGCCGGGAATTTACCCTTCAACGTAGACATGACTAAGCCGGTCTATTCATTCATTGCACGCGACGACAATAATGCTATCTCATCGCAACTCAAAACCTTCTGGCAGTTGGAGGATGTTTCGTGCCGTACTCCCTCAGATCAGGATTCGGAGTGTGAAAATCATTTCCTTCCAAACACCTATCGTATCGATAGTGGTAGGTTTGTTGTGTCGCTACTCCAAACTACAGAGTGCCTCAGCGATTCTCTTACCGGAGCGGTTCGTAGGTTTCAAACCCTTGAACTCAAGTTTAGGCAAAACCAGTCTTTGCACAAGGATTATACTAGCTTTATGCAAGAATATTTAAATCTTGGCCATATGTCCCCGCTTGATTCATATGACGTATCAATTAACAAGTCTAACATTTTTTATTTAACTCACCATGCTGTCTTTAAGACTACAAGCACCACCACTAAACTTCGCGTTGTTTTTGACGGTTCGGCCAAAACGGCCAATGATTCGTCGTTAAACGACACCCTTATTGTTGGCCCCACGGTCCAGCAGGATCTTTTCGCCATTATGGCCAGATTTAGAACCCATCGTTACGCTTTCATTCCTGACATCGAGAAAATGTATCGCCAAATTTTGGTATCCCCGCGTGATTCCAACTTTCAAAGAATTGTTTGGCGTGACGCTCCCCACAAAGAACTCAAACACTATGCTCTAAGAACAGTCACATACGGGACTGCCAGGGTGTCATTTCTTGCAACTAGATGTTTAAAACAAATCGCCCAGGAAAATAGTACTCAGTACCCCCTGGCCTGCTCGGTCATTGCTAACGACTTTTACGTCGATGACCTCCTTACCGGTTCCGATAGCTCACACGTCCTAATTCAACTGAACACTGACATTTCTGAGTTGTTAAGCCGCTACGGCTTCACTTTTCACAAATGGTCTTCTAATGACCGGAATATAACATCCTCATATACTAACTCGTCCCTGGACTTCAACAAGGACCAAACCGTCCGCACTTTAGGCATTCAGTGGGACGTTCTTGCTGACAGCTTCGTATACAATATCCAAAGAAATTTTAAAATTGATCTATTCAACAAAAGGAAGGTGTTATCGGTCATCGCTGGGATCTACGACCCATTGGGTCTAATTGGGTCTATCACGTTTTGGTGCAAGCACTTTATGCAAACGCTTTGGTCTTCGGGTACAAACTGGGACGACCCGCTTTCTGATTCATTATCAATTAAATGGGCCGAGCTCTAAGCTCAATTAATTACAGACACTCATTTTAGTATCCCGAGAGCTATAAAGGATTCAGGTAATTCGTCAATCATTTCCTTTCAATTACACCGGTTTGCCGACGCGTCAGTAAAAGGTTACGCATGCTGTATCTATGCGCGTACGGTATATTCCGACAACCGTATTTCGTCTCACTTATTGTGTTCTAAATCAAGAGTCGCCCCTTTAAGGCAGATATCCTTACCTCGCCTCGAACTTTGCGCCTGTTTATTATTATCGCAGTTGGTTTATAAGGTTGTCCACGCTGTGACCTATAAGTTCAGCGAGCTGTATTTTTATTCTGATTCCACGATTGCCCTACACTGGATTCACCAACAGCCGTCGAGGTGGAAGGTATTTGTAGCGAACCGCGTTTCGGGAATTCAGCAGCTCTCTAGTAAGGGCAATTGGTATCATGTCTCGTCGCATGATAATCCCGCGGACATTTTATCCCGCGGCTGTTTACCCCGTCTGTTACACGGCCACCAGCAATGGTGGCATGGTCCTTACTGGTTATTAAAGAAGCCTTCAGACTGGCCCATCCGTCCCTTTGATTCCAATTCCTCTTATGCACATCCGGATTTGGACAAGGAAGAACGTAAACAGGCTCTACTCGCTTTGGCTACGACTTCGTGCTCTTCAAACTATGTTGAAGATTACTCTTCTCTCTCTAGGCTTCTCCGCGTCTTTGCTTACTGCCTGCATTTCATTCGTAACGCTAAGTCTCCCGTTTCCAACAGAAACACTTCCTTTTTGACTGCGCATGAGCTATACAGCGCGCTCTTGGTTTTTATACGCCAAGCCCAGTTTTCGCATTTCAATATCGAAATTAAAGAATTACAGGCACATCGCCCTGTACCTACTAATAGTAAAACCTTTTCACTCAATCCATTTATAGACGACGCTGGTATACTACGTGTAGGCGGACGCCTTCAACAGTCTCAGCTAAGTTACAATAATAAGCATCAAATCACACTTCACCCGCAGGCTCATCTTACTAGACTAATTATTGAATATGAACATATTCGACTACTCCACGCTGTAGTACAACTTACGCAGTGTTCCCTGCGCCAAAGGTATTGGATTATAAACGACAAATCTTACATACGCTCAGTGATTCACAATTGTATCACTTGTTTTCGATTTCGCGCAACTGGTTCAAGCCAAATTTTAGGTAAATTACCTGCGCCAAGGGTCACTCCCTCCAAGCCATTTTCACAATGCGCCGTCGACTACGCCGGTCCTATGTTTCTACGTCAGGGCGGGCAGCGGTCCAAATCTTTTACAAAGGCTTATATTTCTCTTTTCATCTGCATGTCCACCAAGCCTATTCACCTTGAATTGGTTACAGATTTGTCTGCAGACGCCTTTTTGGCTGCCTTGAAACGTTTCATATCCCGTAGGGGCATCCCCGAACAAATATTTTCTGATAATGGTATCAATTTCCGTCGTGCTGGCACTATATTACACCAACTGTACAAGCTCTTCCAGCAGGACGAATTCCAAAAGGCCGCTCAAGACTTCGCCAGTCTACATGGAAATAAGTGGTCTTTCATACCTCCGTCAGCGCCTCATTTCGGTGGTTTGGGGGAGAGCGGTGTCAAGAGCGTTAAGTTCCACTTGCGGCGCGTTATACGCCCCTTAACTTCGAAGAGTTCTCCACTGTCTTGACTCAAGTTGAAGCTTGTTTGAATTCGAGTCCCTTGTTCACCATGTCAAATGATGCTGGGGATCCCGAGCCTTTGACTCCAGCGCACTTTTTGGTTGGCTCCCCCCTTACCGCGCTCCCGGAACCAGATTACTCGGATACAAATATGGGTCGCTTGGGGAGATGGCAGCTCTTGCAGAGATTTACCCGCTCTATATGGAAGAGCTGGTCTAGAGACTATCTGCACCAGCTGCAGCAGAGAAATAAATGGAAAAGGCATTTTAAAAATTTGTCTATAGGACAGCTAGTCCTTATCTTAGAAGACAATACACCACCATTGCAGTGGAAACGCGGTATTGTCACTCAGACTTATCTAGGGCAGGATTCGTTAGTGCGCGTCGCGGACGTCCGTACTGCTAACGGCACACTGCGTAGACCTATTCACAAGCTGTGGCCACTTCCGGTGGCATCAGACTGATTGACATCTCGGTGCTTCATGCCCGGGACATTTCCGGACGAGCACATGCTCCACCTTTTACTAAGTACAATGTTAAATGTACTTATTTATGCATTTGTATTTACTTGTATCATTTAATGTACGCTATGTAGCGGTGCATTGTTGAACGTTTAAACGTTTTTCCTTTTTTATTAGTGTGATGTCAGTTTTTGTGTACTGTTTGGTGCAGTGTCTATTATTATACTAAATTTTTTGGGTATATTTCTATTGTATATTATTATAGTAAATTTTTGGGCATATTTCCATTGTATATTATTATACTAAATTTTTTGGGTATATTTCTATTGTATATTATCATAGTGAATTTTTTAGGTATATTGCCTTTTGTATTATTGTGTAATACTGCTTATTATGCACTAAGTGTCACGCTGTTATTGTTAAATTTGTTGGATTTCTCTAATGATTGTGCAATGCTACCTACGATGTCCTTATTACCATGTATTATTGTTATTATTCTTATTATGTCTTGCCACATATTCAAGCCTTTAGGCTATTATTACATATTATTTGGTGAGCATTGATTAATAATGTATTTACACTTGTTTATATTATATTTGTATTTTTGCCAATATTCATGTACCATGTATTGTCGCATCTCTCAGATTTTTAACTTATTCATGTATACTTGCATGTTTTGAATAACTTTTTTTTTTACTGCAAACTATGTCAAAATCGCCCGATTTTGGGCGGGCAGTATGTTAATACATTGTACATTGTACTTGCTCACGCGCAATCAGCCCAGCGCACTTACGTCATACGTCGCGGTGCAGCTCTCGTCGGCTCGCCGCTGCGTTCTTTAGTTAACACTCAACCTTTCAGCTGTGCACTGCACCCTTCCTTTCTTGCTAGCCGCGGCAATGTAAATTTAGTAATGTAACTTCTTATACGATCGTTTCTCGCTTCTACACATTATGAATCTTGGCAATTTACGCCATACGTATTTGTATTTTGGCTATGTACGCCTGACGTAATTGCGTGGGCCTGCGCTTCTTCCTAATATTCAAATAAACGCCACTTAAATCTGATCTTACAGTCCACTAATTTATTCAACAACATATTCTGACTCCTTACCAGCATCATTCAGTTTGCTATACTAACTCTAGAAAATTTCGAGAGCGTTAAGCATTCAACACTCGGGATCTCTGTATTTGCCACTGGGGTTAACAGAGTTTATAGATATGATTCCCTCTCAAATTATCTCACATGCTTGTGTATCCTATACGTACTCATCGACAGTATACACTACTACTACTATTATTACTACAACAACAACAACAATAACAACTACTACTACTATTACTACTACTTCTACTACTACTACTGCTACTACTGCTGCTGCTACTACTACTACTACTACTACTACTACTACTACTACTACGGCTTGTGTGTGTGTGTGTGTGTGTGTGTGTGTGTGTGTGTGTGTGTGTGTGTGTGTGTGTGTGTGTGTGTGTGTGTGTGTGTGTGTGTGTGTGTGTGTGTGTGTGTGTGTGTGTGTGTGTGTGTGTGTGTGTGTGTGTGTGTGACTAATCATATTAAATCTCCTCTCTGGTATTTTAATCGGCAGTAGGCCTACTTGGTTTTTTGACCCTGTTTGAGTATACAGTAAATATTGAAGAAAACATTAAAAATTAGGAATAGCTGAAGTCATCATAATATATTTAAAATTACATTGAAAAAACTGTTTTAAGGAAATAATATTTTTCAATTTTTGGTGTAAATAAAGCATAATTACAGCCTATATGGCAATTTTGAAGGACATTAGAATTAATCTAGTAACTGTAAAATTTTCATGCCTGAGAGCACAGACTATAAAAACAAGCAAAACAGTATAATATAATTCTCTTACTACATTTGAGTGCATTGAAATATTGTACTTACTTGTTTAAATACAAATTGTGTGTGTGTGTGTGTGTGTGTGTGTGTGTGTGTGTGTGTGTGTGTGTGTGTGTGTGTGTGTGTGTGTGTGTGTGTGTGTGTGTGTGTGTGTGTGTGAAACATCACTGAGAGAGACAAGCAACATGGGTTACGTACGTATTCATATTTAATCAACTCAAAAGCGTTTTCTCTTTGTGTTTCTGTTTATAATTTGCAGGTCGCGATAATTAAAGTAGTTCCAGTTAGGGAACTGTTTGTGAACTGCAACTATATTATATACTGTTGTTACGTAGTTCTGCTTCTTGTGAGTGTAATATTGTAGTGCTTAATTTTGCTGAAAAATCTTGCAGAATTTAGTTCTGTAAGGAATAAAGCTAAAAGGTAGGAAGTATATTTGCAGTTATGTTACGTTGGTTTCTAGTTTCTCGTATACAAAATCACTTTAGGTATTTAAATTAAACTCATGTTTTCCAAACTTTGAATAAATGTCACTATAATATTCAGAGTAACTAGTAAAATAACTAGTACTCTTCGTGAGTTGCAAGAACTTTTACTAATTTGAATAAAGTTGAAACATTATTAGATAAAATTAAATTAATAAATTTTTTTAAAATATTTTATTACAGTTGTTCGTATACGATTTTTAGCATTAGTTGGGCAATACTACGAATTACTAGGTTGTTTCTTCTACGTTATGTTATTTATATACTTAATTTTGTTTAATTATATATATTTTTTATAAATATCCTAGTAATGCGGTTACAAATAATATGCTAAATATTAGAGTTTATTATTATATATACAAAGCAAACATCTTTCAGTGTTAAAGGTAAATACTGTCATCTTTTCCACATGGCAGAAAGATGTAATCAGTTTTACCGATTTAATGCGTTGAAACCCTCAAACGTATGAGGCTTATTTTATAAATTTTATCTTATTTTCTTAAGAGTCAAAAGCGTTCTAACCTAACCCATCACTTTTATATTTCAATATTTATAGATTAAAATCCTTTCACGTAAATTTAAGGAATTACATTTTTGATGTCTGTGATCAGATTTCCATTTTTTTTTATAGGTCTAACACTAACTTCAACACAGAAGGAACAATACAAAGTAATCACATTTTCCAGTGATCCATATATTCATAACACGCTAGTTTAAACACCCATATAGTTTTTTAGAATCTATCGTACAGGAAATTTAAAATGTAATTAATAAATTTGTTTCGTGACTTTTTTATAGATTTTTAATTATAATAATCAATATTTTATGTTTAAATTACTTTTTAATGAATAGTGTTTTGTAAATGAGGTAACTGACTCAGCTTCATAACTTTAGTTCTGAATTTTCGTAATAATGTTGTAATGACATATGGAAAACTATAGCAGTGTATATTATAAACTGTATAATTAATTTTTCTTAATCAATAAGAATAAAAATTACACTCTATATTTTAAACATACAGTAAATTATTTTTTATTTGTTGAATTAATTGATTTTACTGCTTTGTTTTTGATTTCACTAATTTGCATTATTTAATCAATAAGCTTAAGGAACAAAATTTTTGTAATGTGCACTGTTAGATGTAAGAAATTGAGTGACTACATGAGACTATACGACGCGTATAAAAGTTATGTAGAATCAAAACATCAGTTAGGGGCATCGTTAATGTGTTTTTAATAGTTTGTCAGTTTTGCAACGAACTAACTTTCTCTGGTCATAATTCTGCAAAAGTTGACTTACGTTTTCTCTTCTTATATTCACACTTTATTAAATTATTTCTCCTGTTCAGTGTTTACCACCCACTTTTACGCTCTGTCTGTCTGTTTGTCTTTGTCTTTCTCTCTCTGCTGGCTGTCTGTCTGTCTGTCTGTCTGTCTCTCTCTCTCTATCTACGTCTCTCTTTCTCTCCCTCTATCTCTTCACCTCTTGTCTCTCTTTCTAACATACAAACTCTATACAACTCAAAGATTCACGTAAGCAGAAATTGATAATGTACATAACAATAATGTTTGTACTCTGTGAAACGAAGTTTCGCCAATTTTAACAAGTATTTAAAGAAACTGCTAATATAAAAATAAAAGACTGCCAGTGTACGCGAGTAGTGGCTATAAAGGCGCATAGAGTGCGAATGAGGGCTTTCTGGCAGGAGAAGTAAAGGAAATGATACGCGCGTGGTCCACGGCTGGCCTGTTCGTGTAAAAAAAAAGACTGCTAGTAACGCACAAAGGAATATAATATAATGTCAAAGGTGCTTAATTAAGAGAAGAAACGGGAAACGGCACTGGCAAATGAACTTTAATGAACTCGTCTTATTAATAACGTTCTACCTTTAACTCGTCAAAGGTTGTTTCCTCAGATTATCAAAGAAAAAAACACCCTTTGTAAAAATACGTTGTACGGTATTATAATTATGTCTACAATGTTATACTTCTAGCAATATTGTTATAAATCTACAAAGTAATTAAAAAGAATAAGTACATTGGTTTTTAACTTTATTAACTCTTTTGTTTAGTATTGCAATTATTTGTTTTTTGCATATGTGTATGTTTGATCATTTACAAAGCACTCTTGTAAGGAAGAATCATCAATATACGTATAATAATTTGCTTATTTATAGTTTACTATATTAATGTACTAGTAAACTGAAATGTTGCAATAAAAATATATACAAATAATTTCAATTAATTCAATTAGCTCTGTCAGTCCTTCTGTAAATTATTCGGTTTTTCTTTAATTATGTTTTACTTTCGTATATTTATCTTACATTATCTCTTACGTTTGACCTACAATACCGTTGCCTTAAAATATAATTAGAAGAGATAACTATGCCAACTGTACAAACTATACTCATAACGACACTCAACTATACTCACTGTCGACAATGTCTTAAGTAGCGTAACATTCGTAGCTTTCCACACTTGACAGGAAGTGTGTGTTCCGCAGTTAGACGCAATATTTAGGAGTCGTTCAGATTTATCTGGCAAAAACTGCCAGCTTTGTTAGCATTTCTTACTCCACCTCTAACATTTAAAACAGTTTCGCTACTCTCAAGGGCCAAAAGTGACCTCGCCTATTTCTATAAACACAACACGAAAAAAATCTTAGCAGCTAGTAATAGGTTTTCCGATTTCAATGAAAAAAGGAGACAACAAAGTGACATCTAGTGTGACAAAAGAAGACGTGAAATTAAAAGTCACGTGTTAGAGGCCAGTACTCGATCCTGAGTCTGAGGAACCGTCAGTGAGAGGAGCCATTGGCGAGAAAGCAAATTGGCCGAAAGTAAACAAAATGTACAAGGTAAATAAAATATGTACTAGATATATAAGAAATTGAAGATACTGGAAACATGATGGCTCTTTAGACAGGTTCAGAAAGGCTGCTGACATGAATTACACATTGGAAATTGAAATGAAACTTGGAAATGAAAATAGGAAATAAAAATAGAACAAAGAAGAAGTGTTAGTGAGAGCACCACGGCCAAAGTGCCGAAGTAGAAACTGGATTGACCAGAGTCAAACCAAAGTTAAAGTTTACAACACAATTTGCCAGCTTCGAACGGACAGGCTTAAAAACATGGAGCAATGCTACGCTGAAAAGCCAGGTAATATGAGTGATCATTGTGATGCTTTGCACGCGTTGTATAAGCGACAGAAGTATCACACAGGTCTCAATCTTTCCAGACATTGATCAACTAATCTACCAGCATTCAGGTTAATTTTGTCACGTACTACACCGCACGAGCGACGTAGCCTGTAAAAGCGCGTTTCGAAAGCGGAGAGTTAGTCTGAGATCGCGAAGCGGAAATGTAAAGATCTGACTTGTTGTGGTGTGTGGTGTTTCCTATAAAGTAGTAACTGTCAATTATTCGTGTTCAATACTGTGTTTTTTTCTGAATAAGCAATATAAAATATTTCAATATAAAACATAAGCAATATATTTATGTTGCTGTTTGACAAAATTTAACTTGATGGTAATTAGTTTGTATTATTATTAATACAAATATGGATTTTAAAGTAGGCAATTGTGTATTTTTTCGTCAATGCCAGAAATACGAATATGCAGATATAATGTGCAATATAGTTCTAATATAATCTGAGCCAATACAAAAATTTGACAAATAAAAGTTTAGCCCTGCATGCGTTTAGGTGCCTACGCGTCTAGTCTCCCTCGCCGCATACTTTTGAATTGACCATTTTGATTGGCGGGAGGGGGTCCCACTATTCCTCCCGCCAATCCGCGCCTGAGTATAGTATTAACGATATGAAATGTCTCATACTTAAAAACGGGTAGATGTGGAAGACAGAGAAACAGAAACGCAACGCCTCTGTGTCTAGATGAGACAGAGCTACACGGGTAATCAGAACAAAATGAAAGTACAACTCGGTCGCTTCTTTTCAAATAATGTCTATTAAAGTATTGGCAAACGATGTTCTTTAAATCTCAAAGAATAATATCATTAATTAATACAAACTTTCTCTCATTTTAATTCAATGCGATTTGAAAACATCACTTTAAAGAAAATTAAATGGGATAAATTAATTCAACGTATTGAATAAATATATTACAACGTTATTTTTAGACACTTACTTTTACACATATGCTCTTACTCATTTGTGCGCACTTACCCACGTCTCGAAGGTATACTGTTCTTCTGCAGTATTTACCTTGATGTTCCCCGGCTGGGTCGCAGGCTTTGGTCGTTGATTGAGTGTGGATAAGCACGTGAATATCGTTATATAATTTTAATACAAGTAAAGAGTACAGAGGATTTAGTACTGGTTGTGAAATTAGTACGACTGTGTTAATAAAATCATATTCATTAGATTTATTATTTAAAAATTCAAATTATCTTATTATTAATTGTTTTGTGTGTGTTAATTACTATTGGAACCCTTATATTCGATCCGAATATAATGCAAATTTAACGTGTTTAAATCTTATTTCTTATATTTCTTATTTCTTATTATACATAAACATAAAACATATATGACCTGAAATATTTATACAGACATATAATACATAACACATATAATTATTATAAAACGTGATTAACACGTATAAAATTTAATATTCATCTTGTCTTTGCAAGTGTGGTTTTTAATATATACCACTTAATAAAGCTTTTAATTAATTAAATATTAAACCACTAATAGAGAACATTTATTACTTTAATTGATTCTATTATTTAATGACTCAATTAATTAACTATCTTCAAATTACGTAACTCTCATACTTGAATTTAAATTATCTAATCAAATACAAAAATATAATAAAAATATGGTTCTTCCTTGACCATTTATTTATGAGATTACTACAGTTATATTCTCTATTATCAATTATAATTTGAACATTTATTTATTCATTATGAAAATTTAAAATTAAACTACTTTCTTTGTAAACTTGTATATGGAATCTAGAGCTTTCTTTCGATAGACCTCAGGGTCATTTATAATATTAAATAAATGTCTGACTTCACCTGCATTTTTCTGCAACCATCTAACTTTGTCGTTACCGTCATCTGGACTCTCGAGTTTGTTGATCCTCTTCGGTATCACCTTCTCTGTCTCTGCGTCGTTGAAATTCCTCGCTCCGTCTCCTGGATGCTGAATTCTGATGTGGACGTCTGGTCGTAATGATGTACGGCTGGATGTAGCTGCATGTGGCTGTCCCTGTGTCCTCTCGTCTTCTGCTATGTTTCCTCTCCTCTTCTTATTTTGTCCCTCATGGATGTCTCGATGTTCTGTGTTACTACTTGAAGTTCATCGACGACACGACTTCTCGTAGATTACGATTTTATAGTCTTTTAAAACAATCGTGTTTCACTATTACTTGCACCGACGTAATGCCGGTTCCATCGCACTTCACGTTACGTAATACTGTTAAAAAACATTACTCGACTTGTAAAATTCGCGGTTGTGAGATGCGTGGATTATCTGAGTCTGAGTGAGTTCATCTGAGAAACAGTATGTCGTTCGCTGGGGTTTTATACTGCTGCCGTCGTCCCATGCCTGTTGGAAACTGTTTTGACAGCATTGAACAGGTCGGCGCGCCGATTTAATTGCTAATTTCAACCTACGCGTCTTTGAATGAAGCGCACACTTTTTTACAAATATTATTTCACCAATCATTATGTATATTATTAAACCTTGTTTATGCAACTTATGAATGTTAAGGTGTGTAAATTATGGCAGTTATGGCAAAATTTCACACGGTGGCGGAACGGTTCTCACGATCAATGACCACTTAACGCCAAACTGAAGCGCCAGGCGCCAGCGATGTTTTTACAATTATGTTGCTGATTCGTGTGACTTCTGGTTTTCGTTCAGTATTTAAAAAACTGTGTAAAATCTTCCACCCTCGTTTGCGTAATTCAACCTGTCTTTCGTTTACACATGTACACTCGCACACACACGCAGTCTGATACACAAGCGGTTGCCTGTCACTACGACGTCACCTCTGCCGGTCAGCGCGTGACAGTTTCTCCCCTTCGCTACGATTAAAAACCAACGAAGCTTTTAATTCCATATGCAGGCTCACTTACAATATTTGATTTATTTAAAATTAAATACTACGTTTATTTCTTTTATTATCTCTTGTACCTAATGCTTAATTATTACATTATTTTTATTATTTACATCTTATATATCTCATACGTGCGTTCGTATGTTATCATACCTCAGTCAGGTGTTGATACATATACTTATGCTAAACGTATCGTTGCAATATATATGGAAAAATTTAATCTCTCTAAAATAATTTACTCTTTGAGATAGCACTAGGTAACAAAGTGTTGAACTTAAAGGCCAGAACCATAAATTAATCGTATGTTTTGTCTGAGTTGAGGTTCTAAAACTTCAGAAAAAATAAAAATATACAAACAAAAGACAGCATCAACTAATTAGAATTAATATTAGGCATTACCTGTATTAACTTCCCGTCTTGTGACATATCTGTTTTAATTTCTAAAACGACGCGTTTCGAGGATAACTCCTCATCTTCAGGTTTTAATATTACAAAAACATCAAATTCACCCGAACGGGGTCGTAAATTAATTAAAACACAAAAACACCACGCATAATTTTACATTGATGTAGTCTCGGCACAGTCCGATGCGCATCGTCTGGTTGCCAACGATTAACTGTTGTTCTGTATCCTGTATGACCGTTATCATTTCCCGTGGAAACATCGATATCGATGGCTGTGTTGTACAGTAGATTAGATCGAAATGAAACTTTATCATTAAATACTTGGTCCGCTTGTAACTTAGAAGCCTTGTATACCTCATATTCCTCCACAGTGTTCATGTATGCACCTTTTTTGCAATTATGAAGCAGTTTAAAGTTTGTGTGGAAGTCTGAGTACTTATGATTATACAGTAATAAATGGTGAGCGTACCTAGATCTTGTTTTCGAGATATCACTTTTGGGTAGGTGTTTCTTAAAACGTTTGGCTGATTGTCTGTCCGTTTGTCCTATATAAAATTTGTCGCAGTCATCGCATTCAAGCTTGTATACTCCAGTTTTCTCTTCATCCGGGATGTGAGTTCTTTGTCCCAGACGTTTTTTGATGTTATTTGTGGTTTTGAAAGCCACTGTTATTTACGTTTCTTTAACTCATTCTTTACAATGACTGGTAGTACATTCGTGTACTCAGTTACTATAAACTTAGTATCTTTTTTAGCTGGGCCGGTTAATCTGCTTTTACTATTGATTTTTACTGAGTGTTTTCTTAATAGCTTGTCTACGATTTCACCGTTATACCCATTAGCGATAGCTATACTTTTGATGATATTAGTCTCTTCTACTCTGTCTTTTTGCTCATGGGGAATAGCAAGCATTCTATGAACAAACGCGTTGAAGGCTGCCATTTTTTGGGAATATGGATGGTACGATTCAGCATGAATAGTGATATTCGTAGTTGTGTGCTTTCTATAAATTTTTAATCTAAATCGTTCATTATATTTGCTAATAGTGAGATCAAGGAAGTTCAGGCAGTTATTGTTCTCCATTTCCAAGGTAAATTGGTTTTCATGTTTATACTGTTCATATATCCTTTCAAATTTTCTATTTGTCTACTCGTTCCATTGAATATCATAAAAGTGTCATCAACGTAACGTACGTAAAATTTAATTTTATCTCGCTGTTTATTAAAACTAGACATTAAAATCGTATTCTCAAAGTGGTTCAAGTATAGGTCCGCTAAAACTCAACGAGTTTGTTTATTTTACTTTTCTAGTCAGTATAATGGTTGATTTATCAAAGTACAAACGGATGTTGATTATTACTGCTGTTAGTGATTTCGTGAGTTTGCTAACGCTATTGTAAGAAATACAAAACGAAAATGTGTAGGTGTCAGTGTCGAACAAAACCATGATGCCTTAGAACTTTTAGACATAGAAGAATCGGCACAAATAATATGTAACGAATCAAGAGTGGGAAAAAGTACTGTCAACGATTGGCGGAGAAATTGAAAGTCACTGCAGGATTATTGTATGCAGTTTGAGTCGCAAAAATATTTAAGTCCAGGTGCACAATCAACAAAACGAGATCGTCGATGATGTTCTTTGAGTATCGTTTGTCCAACAACGTTTAAAATGTACGTCGATTAATGAGCTAACATTAAAGGAAAAAGTGTTATATTTTCACAAAAACTTGAAAACCAGGCCGAATTTGTTTCTAGTGATGGATGGTTATCGTGGTGGAAAGAACGGTATAGAACACATATGCTTTATGTGTGTGGGGAAAAAATGTCCGCTAATTCAGAAGCAGTAGATAAATTTACAACAGAACATTTATATATCATAAACGAAAAAGAAAAACTAGAGAAGATATAAATTACAACAAAGATGAAACGGGCTTAAATTTCAAACTTCTATCAAAAAACTTTTTCTACAGCTGATGAAAAGTCAGCGCCAGAAATGATTGAAGAAAAATATACTTTCGCTCTTAGCAGTAATGGCTCGGGTACACTTCCTTTGTGATCGGTAAATCAAAGAAATCTCGTGTTTTAAACGTGTTAATGAGTAATCTCTTCCGATCTACTATAGATCTCAAAAATCTGGGTGGATGAACTCCCTTCTTTCCAAGAAATGTTTTATTACGCAATTCAAAGCCAAAGCTAAAAGCAATTTAATGAATCTAAAATTGCCTGTAAAATCTCTACTCGTCATTGACATTGCACCGACCCTCTCCGATGCTGATCAATTAGTATATGATAAAGTAACTGCAACGAGACACACTGCTGACAGCCCAGAAGTCGATGTAATTGCTATACGACTTAAAACCGGAAAGGTATCTGCTACACCCAGCATTGGTAAAGTCTAGCATTAGTTGTAGAATTCATTTCATAGTAAATTTCCTGCTGTTGAACAGTCCGTAAGTGGCAAATGGCACGTTATCCACCTCCTCTGAGCATACGAAACTGACACAACTACCATTACACTAGGAAAACAAAAAAGTTGTTTCCACATATGGTGGACCACTTACGCTGAAACACATAATTGAAGATAACTTTAATGCTCTGGCTGAACTGAGACAAAGATATTGAGGAAAAGGTAACCTGATAAGAGACCCTCGCAATTAAACAGTTAGCGGACAAATGGATCTCTGTTACTTGTAAAAGTAGCACGTTTTGTATAACGGCACTAGCAAGATTTTTTGGATATCTATGTCTGCGTTTTATTTTGTTAAGGTAAAATGTAGGTGGCAACTATGAATCATGAAATACTCCTGGGCAACGTCGTCAGGTTAAAGGATTTAGTTGCCATGCCATTACATACATTTAAAGCCCAACAACAGCCAAAATGACGACGAAAACACAGCACTATAATAAGAACTACAAGTAATATAATAAAAATTAGGCCTATGTCACCTGAAAAACGAAGCCTTCGCCCATGTCTACAATACCTTGATCTTCTAGAGAGCAACCAACTGCTATCTTTTAAGCTGGCTAAAAGGAAAATGGTAGAAGAGTTTGACAAAACGTGTAATTCTCTTAATAGCACACCAGAATCCGCAGTGGAACCTGTCCGTGCCAGTGGGTAGGATGGCGCTACGTTAGTGAGTCACTATTGCTGGGCTCATGGCATCAAATGCACTCTGTTGTGTTTAGTCCGAGCTGCGACATGGAATGGTACTGGTGAGTTTGTGAGTTATTTACTCGGAACTCGAGAGGTCTAAATCAAATACTTAGGGTGATGCTTTCTTAGAAACCCTTGTTTTGAGAAAATCCTCCTCAAAGGCCAAAGATAAGGGATGTTTTGGCAAATAAACTGTTACAACTTGTGTTGGATCAGCTGTCCAAGACATATAGATAACTGCAGATAATGGCCCTGATAATGATGATGCAAGAGACCCTGAACAGCCAATCTGTTACTAAGCTGTTAATGCCAAAGAAAATAGAGGAGACCGATGTAGAAGTGAGTAACCATGTCACTATGAAAAACACAAAGGTAGTGGTAATGTCCTGGAGTTTGCTCAAATGTACAAATGATGAAATTTCAACGCAGATGGGCCCTCAATATGGTATAGCATATTGAAGGCTAACTACGATGAACACGGACAGTAGTATGGTAAGGGGACCCCTAGAGCACCTCCACTGGCTATGACTTCATATCAGCTGAAACTGAGGGGGCTCCTAGAACAGCTAGCTCTGACGTCATCGTGACGTCACTGGCTATGACGTCATATCAGCTGAACCTGAGGGGTCTCCTAGAACAGCTACCTCTGACGTCATCGTGACGTCACTGGACGTGACTGTGTTGGGGTGGTCACGTGACGGTGGTGGGGTTGTCACGTGACAGTGGAGGTGAAAGATCGGCCAAGATGGGAAATGTCGTCCATGTTGGGAAAGTCGTCGACCATGTTGGAAAGCAGTGTGACGTGTATTGGCGGGAAATGCGTTGATTGGTCGTGCATGAACGGCAGTGGTAAATATGAAATTAAGACGTGGACGCCCTCCGCCATCCGCCGCCGCCGCCGACGGGGAACAGCGAACGGCGAACGGATTTGAATCGGTGTGTCAAAATTTGGAAGGCTGTGGTGTTATCCGGTTCGCCGTTCGCCGTCCGCCGGCCATCCGCCGCCCATCCGCTGTCCGTCCGCCAACAGGACGCCGTCGATGATTGGTCGGGCTGTAGATTTGAAGAGGCCGGCTCGATGTATCTGTCGTAAGTATATTGTAAAGAAAGTGTAATGTGTTCGGTATCGTTGTAAAGATACACACGATGACCTTCACTTGTATAAATTGTATAACGCGCATTATGCATGAAAAAATTATTATCATTTATATTATTTTGTGGGGTATGTAATAAGTGTATGTTCAGAGGTGAAAATTATTTCGTACAAAAAATATTTAATTATATATTGTGGTAGTAAGGAAGTCTGGGCGTTAGCTGATATTCGGTAGTGGTCGACCTTATGCTCGGGCGTAGTTAGTCAAACAGGTCTCTAAAGATTCGCCTCCCGTGTCGTTGTCTTTTTTTTTTTTCATGACTGCATATATTCATTTACATAAGCGGGCTGTTCAGCAATGTATAAAAGTTGATATATTTGATCCGTTGAAGTACAAATCATCGCTGGATTCTGCTTTGACATCTTCGGTGAAACACAGAAGTTCTCGTGCAGGGTAAGCTTGTTTAAAATTATTCTCTAGTTTCTGTAGTGTATTACCATCATGCAATTATTTAAAAAAATTGTATTTAATTTTTTTTTTTAATTGATTGTATGTAATAACATATGAACGGTCGGTGCGCAACGGCTGTTCGAGCTTGTATATTGAGTGGTCTACTGTTATTTAAAATAATGTTCAAAAGATTTTTTGAAATTAAATACAATGAAATGTTAAGGTAATATCGTTTAATTTTATCAAATTAAATACAGATGAGCACAATATATTACAAGTTAAAATATTTAAACACACACACAATGAAATGAATTGACCATTGCATATAATTAAAAAAAAAGGAATACATGTATGCACACTAATTACAAGTTAAAATACATAATATGTAAACACATGCACATTGCTAATTTTATACAATTAAGAAATATATGTAAGCACAATATATTACAAGTTAAATACATAATATGTAAACCACACAGTAGTGTTAATTGTGTATAATTAAAACAATGAAATATTTTTAAGCATAGTAATTACAAGTTAAAATACATAATATGTAAACACACACAGTAGTGTCGATTGCGTATAAGTACACTGATTACAAGTTAAAATACATAATATGATAAATGTATGCACAATGAAAATTGTGTAAAATTAAGAAATATATGTAATCACCCTATACTACAAGTTTATGAATGCATTCAAGTTAAAATACATAATATGTATATGCACTCACATACACATACACACCACACACACACTCACACACACACAATGATTTGTAATGACAAATGCTTATAATTAAAACAAATGAAATAAATGTAAGCGTTATATATTACAAGTTTAATAATGTGTACATTATGGAATAAAATATATAATTGTAACTTCATAAGATGTCCATTCAGTATTACATTAAAATGTCCACCAGGTAAGCCCTGTTTTCTACTCCACGGTAAACGAGATATAGCGAGATCGGCGCTAAATGTTTTAACTCATCGTCTTCCCAAACGCCTGCGTCTCTCTTCGAAAGATAAACGCGATATTTCAATTTATCGTCCGTATAGTCCCGGATAGTGGCGAGTACGGCATTCCCGTATTTACTGTCTACATTTTGAAGTTGCACTATGGGATAATTAACCCCCATTAATTAGTTCTTTAATTTTCTTTGTATTGTATAGCGCTAACGTCCGCGAACTTAGCAACGAATGAAGTCATTTCTAATGAAGAATCACTATTCGCTTGCGCGTCTGTCAAGGTCTGAATTAAATAACATTCGTTCACGCCGTTATAAGTAGGGAGGCTGTTTGAGGATGGGGAAACCGGACAGCGCGGGGCAGGGGGAACAAGACGACACGCAGAAAACGGTTATTATTAACCCTGTGAAACAGGATGCAAGCCCCTTTCACACGCCATGTTCAGCGTGTGGGGGGAGGCGACCAGACGACGACAGTTATTTATATCTCTCTAGACAGGGTGATGTAATCGACTCCTGCCGAGCGCGGAAGAGGGGTAGGCGACCAGACGACGGCACTAATTTTTTATGTGTCAAGTCAGAGCGATGTCATCGACTCCCTTCGAGTGCGGAAGGGGGGATGCGAGCAGACGGCGGTACGAATTTTTTTATGTGGCTAGACAGGGTGATGTAATCGACTTCTGTCGTACGCGGAAGGGGGTATGCAAAGGCAGTTATTTTTATGCAAGCGAAATGATGCTAAATAAAACAAAAATGTTAATAATTTACCAAAATCCTACTGATGAGTCTAAAATCTGATACAACCAACTCGCATAAACCGTGTACACTATGTTTTGTACATATTTCTGAAATAACCGGTGTTCACACAGGCTGTTCCGTGTATCGAACGTAATTGTTCGAGTTTGGATCAACCGAAACCTTCTAAATTTATAATATTGAAATGTACGATACGCTTCTCCAGAAATCTTTTTTTGTAATCCTTTTACGAACACATAGTTAAATGGAAACGTGTACTTTACTAATATCGACACAAGATGTTCGTACGATGACTCCCCATCCGTCCACACTAGTCAATGAAAATGCTCCGTTAACCATCGTTTCGTCCTCGCATGTTTGTGATTCGAAACGATCGTGTCCGCTGGAGGTGCAAATATCCAATGCCTGCTGGCAAATGTGGTGAACTCCATAACGACCTGTTCCTTGACGAGTTCTTTCCGTTATCGTCCACTAAACAGTGAAAGTCGAGTATGACTGCTAGCTCGTCGACTGCCATCCTTTTCCGTTACAAGCAATGTGTTCGGTGCCACTAGGAACGCTGCCGATCTGTCCGTCTCGCGGAACAGGCATGTTGTATGTTGTGAAACGTCCGTAAAGAATTTCTTCGGAACATTTACTTTGTACCTTGTCTCCTCGTCACCGATGAGTAGATCAAATTTTTGTGTCAAAACGATGTATACAAAAAGTTCTACAGGGTACAGTACTGCGTGCTTTAAGTCAGTATAACATCTGTACTTGTACGAAGTTAACAGCTCCATGCTTTCGTTCTCGACGCGTACTGTCGAAACACTGAGGTGTACGAAATTACGGGAGAGGTAGTGAGATATGGATTAATTATAAACACTTCCGTCATAGCAGCAGCATAGATTATAAACACTTCCGTCACAGCAGCAGCATAGAATTTTAAACAATTTTTACTGGTTTATTTCGTGCATTAGACGAAACGTTCTTGACCTTTTATTAACATCTTACAATGTTATTATGCCACGCGTTGGGCACCATATACAATGTTATTAATTATGCTAATTTTATTGCATAAATTAATTTCACTATCTTTTTAATTAGGTCGTAATTAAAGTGTAACTAACTCCTCAATTGGATGCCATAAACAATGTAATTAAAATGTATTTCTTTAGTTAATTGCATGAGTTTAATTATTGTTTATTTATAAACCACAATCAAACTTGTTAAACATGAAGTTGATTCTGACTTTAACTGCCAACTAAGCTTCTAGTCTTAGTATAATTGTAAGCAAGGTAATTGATAAATTATATTTAATTGAATCATGAGTCATAGATCCTATTTAGTGAGAAGTTAACTTGTGAGTCAGGTCTTACACAAATCAATAGAACACAAACGAATCCATTCTAAAACACGTTTATTAAAATATCGTAACTCATCCTTATTCATGTCATAACATAAATCATATAATAAGAACACTTACTAATCTTCTAAAAGAAAATAAAGTTCTATACCACATTTAAATAACTGAATGAACAAGTATAAAATAATTAAAAGAACAATCAAATATAGGCACTTATTCGTGCGTAGTGACGTTACTGGCTACCAATGTGGTGTGCTCATACTTTGCATTAAGTGGTTTTACGTCAAAACACATTAAACATTTATATACGTGAAATACTCATATACTAACAATACACATACTAAGCATATACATGGTTAAGATCCTGTTCCTGCAACAGACATATTAAAACGCATACATAGTTACAATAAACATAAATATATATTAACAAGAATACATGTGCAATACTCTACAACATAATGATCCCTACCTATGTATTCGTATTCTATCTGACTCTTGTTTATAAAATTCTCAGGTGGTTTGGTTCTAAGTGTCAGGTCAGTGGTAATTTGGTAAATTAATAATTATAATAAGAGATTAATTTTGTACTTTACTCGTTCTGTCGTGATGTATCGCTCCCATGGTGTATCCATGCGGGTTCCTCCGTTGACGGTTGATGTTAATCCATATAGCACTCGTGATTGACACTTCCGATTTCTATACGTACATCGTTCGTGAACACTGATCCACACTCCGCGACATTCGCTATGAGTTTTGAGATTACCACAGTGCAAGTTGCGGTATAGCACTTGGAATCTGTCGACTTCGCGTATTCGCGTGAGTCTATTGACGCGATTCACAGCTTGATGCCGTTACGCACTTAATAATCTTTCATCTTGCGCGTTTACTCTCCTGCGGCGCCTAGATTGCTTTCAAGTTCATTAAGCAATTATACACATTGCTATTACTTGACTCTATTACAAAATAGTGTAGTATCACTACTTTATGTAAAGGTTTAAGAATGTCACTGCTAAATACTATCACCTTTATGGCAGTGTATTACATATAGTTTATAAAGTTCGTTATTCGCGCGTCATCGCGAACACTACCGTTCCGTTTCGGCGTTCTAAGTTTTATTCACGCACTTCCATTAAGTCTGAGCAAAGCCTTTATAGTATCTAATAAAAATACTGCGCATTACTGGGTTACTGAGATACGGAAAATAACAATGTGCTGAACCGAGTAAAGTTTTTGAATGAATTAAATAATAACTTCGAATGACTGAAAACTGTGAACTGAGTAAAATTTCGAATAAACTGAGCTAAAAATTGAAATAAACTGAGAGCGCGTCCCCTTGCGTATACAGTTTTTATTCCTTTCGATCTTCCCACACTTGTAACTCCGATGATCGCTCCAACGTCCCACCAAATCATCTCTGATAGGCTTACTGCCTGGACCTCCCTGTGTCCTCTCATCTCCAGTCTGTATTTCTGGCGAATTCTCCACCCAATGCCGTTTGGAGAGGGATGTTCTTACACGAGATTTGCTCTCTGGTCGCCGGCTCCTGTCAGTACCATCCCTTTCAGTAGCTCCCTTCGGAATTCTCGTTCCTCATTGGCTGGTTGGCTTTCTTAACTTGGGTTTGACGCAGTCCACGTGGACTCGACGAGTTGCTGTCTTTCGTCCGTTGCCCTGTTCTTGGAATCCGTGTTAACGCCTTGCTTCCGAAATCACATCTGCTGCTTTTGGTGTAGCGTGTCAAATTCCCTTATTGTTGAGACACTATCGACTTCCTTCGATGAACTACGGGTGGCATAACATCTGTGCCCTCCACAAGCGTCACTCAGTCGCATGCCCCATTGTCTGTGCACTAACTATTGTCTTACTATAAGTCGCACACATGGTTTCGAACAAAGCTCTTACCGTTGGCTATGTATTTTTATCGTTACTGGACAGATGTAAGGGTAGCCTTTCTTTGTTCTAATTGTGGAGTCAAGCGTTCCCACGCATGGTCCAGTTTGTCGCAACGTGTGCTGTACTGCTCATTGTTCGTTAATGGTTTTTACGTCGTTTTAACGGAAAGGAAATGTTTGTTCCTTTTCGTCGCCCACCCTCGAACAAAGCTGACATGTGTCACATTTGACGGGCTCTAATTGCTAGTGTACTTCTCTCGCAATACGCAAAATTTCAAAAAAAAATTTCGAAATGATAGTCACATTATAATCTGGTAAACGCGGGTATAAATTTGCTGTTCGTTTTTTGACCGCACGTTCTTTAGACGTTCTCAGTAGTCGTTGTAACAAAAAACAGACATTTGTATCGGTGTAACCTGAATAAAAGAAACCCGCTTTGACTAGTTCTTTGGGCGGTATCGGACATCCTATAAAATTTAAATGGTTTCCAGGTGGAAACGCTGACAAGAACTTTGCTATCATAACGTGTTGTACTTCTTCATCATCCGAAGCAACGTACTCGTACGTTTCGCTTTCTTCGTTATAACTCATCGTCTCGATGTAGTCGATTCTGGATTAAAACCAAAGAAGGAAATTCGTAGTAGTCACTGTGCGTGGTAGGTTGAAACTGATGTGTGAAAACGAACTAGAAATACGCTCTCATGTAAGCGGTGTATGTGGCTCTACATAAGGGTCACGTACTTAGAGTGATGGCGCAATTCACACATGTGACAAAATGGCGACAGAGAAGAATTACGACTTCAACGATATGTGCGTAACAAACTTTGCACAACGTATCCCGATCCGGTCCCCTTCTTCTTTTTTATAATATTGGTTAGTAACTTCTTGTTAGCTTTTATTCGTCTTCTTAGATCCTCTGTTTTAAGTCACAGTATTTTTCCGCAGGTTGTCCTTAATCGTATCGTTATCACGAGCTTGTAGTTTCTCCTCCTCGTCCGTATTGACAGATGGTAGTACACCGACTGGTGGATTGACTCCGGAAAGTGTGTATTTACATACTCTGACACCCTTTTATGCAAACGGTTAACAGCTGTTTTAGTTAAACACTCGTAACAGTTATACCCGTGTATGCGGACAGTACATAACGGAAAAATAAGTGCGTGGTATTTTTTCCGTTGTCCTTTTGCAGGTATTTCATTTCTGTTGGTCTTGAGTATCGGTTCAAGTGCGCGTCATTAGTCGTCAGATACTTGTAGCCTTTGGCACAGTAGAGTGAGTATCTCCATCAAATCCGCTTGGTAAACTTCGTAAAGTCCTTCAGCTCCACCGCACGTATCACAAAATTCCTTCTCACCGGTGTATGCAGCTCCGTTGCTGCTGTCTTGCAAACTTTTTCCAAACTTTTGTTGCTGTTCTTCTTCTTTATTTTCATTGTTCGCTGCATAGCCGTATCGTCATCTTGTGTGTTAACCAAAACATGATTCACAATAGTACGGTACGAGATAGAACGTTAGGTTATCGCATAAACTTTAATCTCGTCTTACAACGTGGTGTGATACGCTTACATTCCACTGTGTTAATGTTTTGAAACGTCCCCTGTCTCAAGGAGTTATACCCTCTCGACCAAACGGTAAAATAACACTTTTTTGTGCATGCGCAGGAATGTCAGTACATGAGTTAAACTGACTTTCTTTCGTCCGTTGCGCATTACACCTAATCTGATGTAACACCTCATTAACGCATGTTGTGCCTTATCCAGTGTTGCTACCATCTTTATTGAGTTCATCTCATTGTAGATAAGGCTACATATAACACCATTACGGTACTCGTACATTTCCACAACTAGTACGTTATTGTTTTCGGGTAAACCGTAGTTCACGTGGTTTGCTTTGAGATCTGTTATAGGACAACGGTCGCGAGACTCTAAGTATGAGTGTAACATTTATGACTTTAATAATCAAAACTCATCGGTCATGACGCCTGCACACACTTGCCACTGATCGTAAAAAACGTTCGTTGGACACTGTTTAACTGTGTTTTTCAGAATATCGTGGTCTGAATTATTTACAGTACGTATGAAGCATCGGTAATGCTTCCCGGAGATAATGTAATGAATCCAGTCATTGTGCTTTGTTGTTCACCAACTGGAACGCACTTTCCAGTTTTGTTAACGGTGACGATGGAGGGTCTGAGACAAAACTACTTATTACTGATGCAGTCCGTTTACGGATCAGTTGTTTGTTGTTATTTTCGATGTATGCCGAATTACGCTTTCGCGACGCGCGAACCGAATAACACTGGTACGTTGAATATTCTCTGCTTCCTCCACTTCCATCTCGGACTCGCGAATTCTATAATGCCCATACGCTAGCGTTCTCTGACCGTCTTCCAGGATATACCGTTTATTGTCGTACGGCGGTAGCGAGAGTTTGACGATCTTGCGCGTGTAGAGTTGGTGGTTTTCACTGCCGATAATCTGCACCGACGTATATGTTTGTCGGTTACTCGATTTCGATGATGAAAGCAAACACTGTTTGTAATCAGCGTGCGTTAAACGGTTTTGTATTGCCACTCGCGGTACCCCTTTTGCTACACGCTTCTTATTTTTATCCCCGTCGTCTTGTAACACTAACAGTGAGTACGATTTTGCGCGCAACCCAACGAATTCTACAATAGGTTTTCCATGCGTCTCGTCCTTAAAATTACCCAGCCGTTTTTTATTTACCACACTATAACACGGATGCGTCACGGGATATTTTGATGTATCGAAAAGATGAAGGTTTTTCTTAATGTCTGCGTAAACGTCATCAGTCCGTATAACATACAACAAAGAGTCCTTATCTCTCATACACAATCTAACACGAGATCCATATTTCGCGATTATGTAATCGTAATGAAAGTTGTACATAACATATTTACTAATGACCAACACTGTGAACCCCACGTACAGCGGACAGTTGAGGTACACGTTTCTATTTTTCATCATGACACCGAACAAGTCTTCGTTGTACACCTTTACGCGCTCAAATCTTGTGCTCGCCGTCAGTTTTATCAAATCGCGTTCGTTGGACACCAAACGAAAATCTATCCGTTTTCAAACGTTTTCCAATGGCTTTCCGTAAACAGCGTTAATCATCAATTTAAAAAAATCCTTTTCAATTTCGTTCGCTGCAGCTTTCCGTTTTCCCGTATTGAAAACTATATACGGCTTCATCCAAGCGCTCTGTCGGTACGCCAACACGTGATTAACGGCTTTCAGCTCCATCCCGAGTTTGAGGTAAAGCTGCAACGTTCTGTAATGCACGATATAATTCTCCTTATCTTCGAGGCTGGTGATGAGTCTTTCGACTGTACCGGTGGCAGACATTTGAAAATTCTTCAAGTAATTGAACCGTTTGCTGTAAGGTGAAAATTCGTGTTCGTTGACTTTCCTGCGTTCCGGTGCCAGTGGATAGTCGGAATGAAAATCATGTAAATTACGAGGATAACCAAGATCAACATCAAGAATATATACGTTTCGTATTCCACTCCAACTGTACTCAAATCTAACGCATCAATTTCTTTGCGTTCCATCCAACGGAATCCGGAATGAGGCAGCGGTTGATCCATCGCTGTGCCGTACAGATTTGTACAGTCCAAGTAAAGAAGATAATTATTTTTACGTTCCCGATCGTAGTCCCACACGTAAGGATTGTTGGCCTTGGCGTATCTATTAGATATCATCACTATTCCACCACGGACTCCGGTTTCTACGAACAGATGCATGTCGATATCCTTCAACAATTCGAGTCGAATTCCTGTCATTTTCATCTTAGCGTTCCAAGCCAGTCCCGACTCGGGGTACACGTTACACGGATCTATCCCGTAGTACTGCAGACTTGTCTTGCGAAAATTTTCGAAAACGTCAGCCAAAAGCAATACATCAGTTTTCAAATAGAGGTTATGGTAGTCCCCCAATGTTTGTATTCCGAAACTTGTCCAAACCTTGTGCGCATGAGTGTTGTCTTCGTCAGATACGTGTGTCTCGGCTAATCTGTTGTAAAAGTGTTCCTGTGCGGGCAGAGACGTATCCTCGAACTTAATTTCGTCCATCACATACTCATACGAGTAGACCCCCTTTCTAAATAATAAATCGATACTATCTCTATTTACACTGGTTTGCATGCACTGTCGTAATATTTAAAAATTTTCTTTCCGCAAATTTTTTACCAGCTTCTCTAACGACGTGTTCATGAACTGCGCGGAATCGGGAAATCACAAGGGGCCGAGTGACACAGACACGTAACGCTCGCTGGTCGTAGCGATACATTTAATGTCTATACGCTTGAATTTTCCGAAAGCCTGCACCAGATGGTGACAATCGTAGCCTCGCAAGTTGTGAAAGAACACGGGAACGTGCTGCGGTACCTTGAAGTTCAAATTACAAGTGTTATGCGCGGCTCCCAAGTACTTGCCCGTCACATGATCATGATTTCGCACTTTGTCCCCTTCGTGCTCGAGACACTTCTTACATAGATGACATATGGTAGCGTTTTGAAACTCGTGCTCGGCTTCTTCAGTCATGCAAATGGGTTTGTTAAAATCACGTTCGAGCCGACTAACGTCTTCTAACAGAGTTTGAAGAAACGTCTCAGCAACGTCTTTACCGCGATACAAAACCGGTTCTTTAACAGCTTTTCCGGTCCAATCAACCATTACATAACAAAAACTACATGGCACGTGATGCGCGTTGTCGAGCGAGTGCGATCTATCGATTTTGTGTTCTTAACTATGCATGGGAAGAAGGAAGGATTCAAAATCTGCGTACACCGTGTAAGGTACTCTGTGGCACTTTGTGTAATCCTTGAAATACATAGTACTATATTTTCCGCTCGGTAATTCGACTTTTTGCGCTCCGTACGGTGTGCAGAGTACCTCGTGATCCTCAAGTCGTTTTTGTGCATTTTTAGGATCTGTGTCATCTCGGCAACGTTGTAAGCAATAGTTGCAGTAGAACGAAGGGGTCTTACTTTTAGTTAAAGCATTCAACAAGCGTGACATGTTTCTAATAAGACAATAATGTTCAACACCTTCATTGCTGACTAGCAGTAGAAGATTCACATGCGTTCTACCTTTGTTATCGGTTATCCGTATGGGGTACACTTCGTCATTGTGTAACCGAACTCATTAATTTCTCTTTCGTAACCGAACACGTTCACAGAAATATTCACATTTAGTTTTTCAAATTTGTTAATTCGATTCACTGGTACCGGATAATCTATCCCTTCCATATTCAACTCGTTTTCATACTGTCTGTAGTGAGACAAACGGTGCGGGTTAGAAGCGATCGGATGTAAACCGGTTAGAACGGACCAGAGGAAGCATTTCTCATCCTTTAGATTCTGCACGTTTACTATAGCTTTCTTACGTAATAATTTTTTCGGAGTGGAAACGAAACTTGATCCTGCCAAATTGCGATACTTTATCAAATGTACTTCAACGGCTACGATTCCGTTTACGACCCATCCGCTACCTTCACGAGTAGTCTTCGATACCGAATCCAGCACTTTTTCGATACACTCCCTATATTTTTTGTACACGTCTTCCGCGTCCACAGGTCAAATGAGCTGCGTACGCGAACGAAACACTCCCGTCTGCCCCAGCTCGCGATCTGCTGTTAATTTATTGAACAAGACGCGCACGGTCAAGTACCACTTGTAACTAACTTTCCCCCATATCGCATGATTCCGCAAGAACTTCTTCTGGAATAACCTCCACCATTCTCTCCAATAACATGGATACCGTGTCCACTCCGTCTTGAAAATCATCGTACTTTATTGTTTTTACACTTCCATTGAGAGCAATGGTACGAGTGGAGTATACTGCCATGATTTTACGATCACTTTAACGTTTTATATCATCACACAATGTAAATTAGAATAACAATTTGTAACACACAATTTGTGCCCACCAGTGTTCAGCAACATGAACGTCTGGTTAATGAGGCGCTGTTGCAAAGTTCACAGGTTATATAGTGCATGAGTCGATGCGCGCGCAACTGTTCTAAAAAACCGTTATGCGCATGCGCAGGTGATTGAAAAAAGGGATGATTTACATAGTAAATGTAAGCTTAGGCCAACGAAATGATCTTTAACGTATCCGTGTTTCTTGATCATGAAAGAACATTCGTCTATCTCCCCGTAATACATATCGTCATACAACAGAAGAGTAAGACCCGTGAAGGTGTGTATCGGTACGTTTACTTTCGACAGCGTGCGAACGCCGAAGCTAGTGATCGGTTGTGGATATCCTTTCACCTGCTGCAGATTGTATATATCCATCATGTAAATGTATTTGACTATAAAAAGCGCTATTTCTTCGGTCCGCAGTCTCTTGTACATTACCATAACGTTGACGGTAAGAACGTACGCCAAGCCGTTTTTATGACCGTCAGTATCTATCGTCGTCATCTTCATCGTCGTAGTTGTCGTTGTCGTCATCGTCGTCGGGTGGATTCGTCGTCGTCGTCGTCGTCGATCGGAGGGTGTCGTTCCAAGTCGCCGTCGTCGTCGTCGTTGATGATGAGGTTATACTGTTGCTCGGCTTTTCGTACATGTGTTGTAGGTTAATCCGGTATTTTTTCACAGTCGTCGGTGAGGTTAAACTGAATTTTAGCGGTGGACTCGATTAGGTTTGTTAGGTTAATTCGGTATTTTTTTCACCGTCGTCGGTGAGGTTAAACTGCGATGAAGTCGGTTAGGTTTAAACACCCACCTACACACACAGACGTCCACCGTCCGCCGTCGCCGCCGTGTTTATATTTCGTTAAATGCAGCTGCGGCGACGACAGAAAAGAACTTTACACTGCTCTTGAAGAACTGGGCATACCAAAGAAATTAATAAGATTGTGTAGGATGACAATGCTGACAGTGAAGGGCATGGTGAAGATTCAGAATGACTTATCAGTAGAGTTTGAGTATGGAAAGGAAGTCCTCCAGGGCGATGCTCTTGCTTGCCTCCTCTTCGTTCTTGTCTTAGAAAAAGCTATGAGAGATGCTGGAATAGATTCTTTCAGACTGTATTCAACAGGTTGGTGCAGGTCCTACGATACGCTGATGACCTAGATATAATCGGAAGGTCCCTTCGACCAGTCACTGAAGCCTTTCTTGCTCTTGAAGGTCCCGCAAGGAGGGTGGGTCTCATAATAAATGAAAGCAAGACAAAATACGTGGCCAGAGGACAGGAGGCTTGAGAAGGAGAGCACATCAAAATTGTAACGGCTCTTTCAACTTTTAGACTTTATTAAAAAAAAAAAAACTTTTTTTTATTTTTTTATTTTTTTTATTTTTATTTTTATTTTATTTTATTTTTTTTTTTTTGAAAGAGGGGCCACTAGTTATTTAAAACTAGGCCAGAGCCTAGGGAAGCCAAAACTGCGCTGGGTCCAGTATGACGGGACTTGCAATTAAACTCGTGGTTAAGCAACAATAACAATTTTATTCAGCTATTTCAAATAACATGCAAGTATCACTCCCAGTATACAATATACTTTCATAGGATTGGAAAAACTTTTGTTACAAACTTTTACTCCCAGTCATTACAATCCCCTAAAAATATGCACATATCATCTCATCAAATTAGAATACATGTAGACATCAGCATAATAATATCTCCCAAACATAAATAAATATAACATCAATCAATATAAATACATAATTACACATAAATAAATAGTTGCACAAATACACATAGCGCACACATATCGATATACACACATATATACTACACACATGTTCACCTGGCAGGCAGCTCATAGACATTTCACAATGCCGTCGAAGAATACCATCTTCAGTATCAGTGACCTAGATCCCCATCCCAAACTACTGTAAAAGGGTAAAGTTCCCAGCCTCCATAAAAACTTTCATAAACCAATCCATTAACCCGTCCGGTTATGACTGCTTGCAACCAATGAAATTATTACAAGTATTCAAAATTTTAGAAAGGTTCCCCCAGATAGGACTGTGCCATGGCCAGGTCAACATGGCTGCACGGCCGTGCGAAATGTATAACAGAATTTATGGTTGGAAGTAAGAATCAATCGTGTACTCATATTAGCAACTGAACTAGTAATACACTGGCTATGGCAGTAAAAGAACATAAATGAAATTTCACTTATACTGAATTATTACTGAGTTAAGATAATTTTTATAAAATATATATAATACGGTTTATGATAGAACCAATAGTGTGCTCATATTAACAACTGAACTAGTAGTACACTGGCTATGGCAGTAAAAGAAACTGAATGAAATTTCACTTATACTGAATTATTACTGAGTTAAGATAATTTTTATAAAATATATATAATACGGTTTATGATTGAACCAATAGTGTGCTCATATTAACAACTGAACTAGTAGTACACTGGCTATGGCAGTAAAAGAAACTGAATGAAATTTCACTTATACTGAATTATTACTGAGTTAAGATAATTTTTATAAAATATATATATAATGACAATTTTAATTAAAAAAACTTTATAACATTAGCCCCTAATGAAACACATTTGAGGTGTTCCTACAGAATTGGCTTGGCCACAGGCGAGGCCATGCGCACCACCAGATCCAGCAACCTAAAACATGCTATAGACCTGTTACTAACGGCACCTACGGGTGACGTCCACAGGTTACAGCACCTCCCCAAACCTTTAAATCAACAAAAAAAACGAAACGCATAAAGCTATGAATACCCTTAATCAATGCAAGCATAATTCACCCCCCCCCCGATAAATCAGTAATCTTAAGTCACACACAATTTTACCATTAAAGGAAATTTCCCAGCAAAATTCGGTAACGCATGACCCCGTCCGGGCTCACACTTACTCAGGGGGGGCTTAAGCCTTAGTAAAATACACTGACAAAATTTAAAAGCACTAATTGTCTCGCTGGACTTGTGTCCCAACAACTTTAACTGGAGATGTTCCAGGAAGAGAATAAGATGTTCTACATTGTAGAGGCCAAAATATATATAAATGGGTTAAATGTCACCTGGTAAAATCCGGCACAAAACCTGATGTATTGTCCATTTCTTCCTCCCGACGGCACAGACGGAGAATCACTCGTGTAATACCATTGGTGGCAGATGTTCGGCCACCCGCTGAAGCGAATCGAGAATCGTCTTAGGTCGGGAACCCGGGGAGTCGCGTAGTCGATTATCTAATCATGATAGATTTTAGCAGACAAAAAATCAAACTGGTGGCCGCCGGGAGAAATTGGTTGCTGTTTCGTGTTCAGCTGCCTGGCGAATACTGCACACCGCAGCCACAAGAAAAATATTATGTATAACTCCCGACAGAGAGCGCGCGGATCGGCAACAAAGCATGCAGATAACAGCTTATACTCCGCTCAAATAATTAATTCACAAACCCCCACAATGACAGTCACATAATTAACTGGGAAAGGGCCGAGTATTCCAAGACTCCCCACTCCAAAAGGGCAACATGGTTGCCCCAAATGGAACTCAGCGGTACCCTGCAGTGTACCATCCTTATATTCCATACTCGAGTTGGTATCGGTTTTCCCATCAGTCATGGCTCCCAGGAGAACAGAGAAACCTCACAACTGCGTCCATTCCCCATGCGACCCTCTCATCCCTGCCAACCCCACGGGACCGCCCCAAAACGTCACCCTCTCCGGTGACCATCACCTACTCCCACCGGTCCCACTCACATACCCGTCCTAAGACCAAACAAGGTATCTCCCACCTTGGTATGTGAGTGACCGTACTTCTTCTCGTCCATCTCTTGGACCGACCAGCCACATGCACTAACAAGGCATCTCCATCCTTGCCACATGGCTGGCCCACATCCCTACACAAGGGCGGACGGCCCCGCCTAGCCAGGCAGAGAAGACCGCATCAAGGGCTCGCGAACATTAATCTCAACTCTTACTTTTTCAAAAACAGCGTAACTAGCGGGGGGGGGTTCACTTTTCCACCGACGTCGATACAAAACAAATACAACTCTCTCTCTCAACAAAAACACCCGGGAAACAACCGGAGAATGCGGCATGGCACGACCCTACACTTACCAAAAATCGAAATCAAACCACTATGAACAAGGAAACAACAGCACATTATCACTCTCTATCATAACCATTTAAAGCAGGGGAAACACGATCTCCAACTCTCTAACTTTCTCCATGATAACCTTCCAGAACAGGGGAAACTGACAATCTCCAGGACCACAATCAAATCACTTCCGGCAAGTCTCTAACTCCTTATTGATAGTTTTTTTTCCTAAGGGGAGGGATAGGAAAATCGGGAAGATGAAACGGGGCAAGGATCATTTGGCGGTCAATAGTTAGGACTAAGGGTAAGGACCTGGTTCCCTCCGAAAAGGAGAATGACTGACTGGAGGAAACCAAGGCTCGCGTGGGCAGGGGCGCAACCCTGAAATAGGCAACACCACTGGGGGTGTGGTGAACATCTACCCGCTACCCGTTAACCTCTTCTTCTTACCTTTCTGTGCCGGACTTGGGTACTCGTTCCTTTCGGACACCACTCTCTGAGAACCTATTTCGTGTTGAGCTGTGCTGGCTGGTTTCCTCTGAATCAGAATCAAGGCAACTTACCTCACTACTTTCACCCCGATTTGGATTATCCTCATCATCTAACTCCTCTACTTGTCTTTCTTCCAATCCTTCCTTCTCTTCGTCCTCTTCTACAATTTCCCCCTTTTCATCCCCATAATCCAAATCAACCTCATGACACTGCACCTCCTCATCATCTTCCAGTTGCTCGTCTGATCCATCTTCAACAGCATCCTCGCCCAGCTCCTCAACAATTTCTTCATTGCACTCATTTTCGTCCTCCTTTTCGTCAACACGTTCATCATCAACATCGTCGCCATCACGTCCACTACCACCATCAGAACACTGCACATCCTCGTCCTCCTCTAGTTGCTAACCTGGTCCACCTGAATCTTCTTTTCGTTCTTGGGAATCCTCAACACTACCTACAGAAGGCGTCTGCACATCTTCACACACTACATCATTCTCACTCACACACTCCACAATGCTGCCCCCAAATTTCTCCTCAACTTCTACCTCATCTACTTCTACCACACTTGCAGCATGGACATCCCCCTGCCCATCCGCAACCTCAGAAACACTTGCAGCCTGGACATCTTTGGGTCCATCCGCAAACTCAGACTCTTCAGTCTCTCTAACACCCACAACTATACTTTCCTGTGCAGCATCTGCAGACCGCTCTTCTGCCTCTTCCTTCGATTCCTCTCCTTCACCACTCTCAGCAACTACCACCTCCTCGACATCTTCCACCCTGGAATCCAGCTGTCCAGGTTCATGTGCAATGACTAAATTAATTTCTACTGGCGATGGTAAAGCTACACCATCAAGTGACTTCTCACCTCCCTGCGTAGACGATGATGATGTCACAGAATCTGGATCCCTCACGAACCGAGATGGAGATACCGGAACAAATTACACGGCATCTGGATTCAACCATGACGTCCTCACTGACGCAGTATTAACAGACGTTTTCTTGTCGTCTTGTATTAATCCACAGAAGTTATTCCGCTTTTCTTCTTTCTCTTCACCTTCTTCATCCACAACTCTATTAGGCACTGGTACCTCCTCTGGAACCTTTAAAGTTTCCTTACTCTCCAAATAGGAATAAATTGCTACCGGCTCCCTACTTACCGATGTTTGTTTACTAACGTAATTTCTTCTTCCCCTGTTACTTTCATACTTATTTGTTTTCTGTGCTGTAGCTGCTGTTACCGTCCTCTCTCTTGCCTCCCCCTTGTAGCCTCCATTACTTCCGGAATATTCAGTTTTTCTGACCGTCTCTTGGGTTCTCCTCCAACCACCATGTTTGTCTTCTTTGGCTCTTCCTAATGAACCACTGGAGTATTGGACATCTTTAGCAGCTCTTCCCCGGGACTCGTCATTCGCCTGGACAGTCCTAGCATGCGCACACCACCGGTCCAGGTCCGCAAAAGAACGTGGAGGTTCTGCGAAAACCAGCCGGGATCTCTCTTGGGGATTCAGACCTTCTCGTATTACCTGTATGACTTCCGTCTCGGGCAACCCCAGTCTTAATATACGGGCAGCTTTCCTTACATCATGCACGAAGTCCCCCAATGCCTCTCCGTTGGCCTGTAGACGATAGAATATCTTAAACTTCAACTGGTCTTGTCGTCGACGAGATATGAAGAAGTCCAACACCTCCGCATGGAAAGTGTCGACACTGCAGCCTCGACGCAGAATGCTGGTGACCAGCCATGCCAATGAACCCCGGCAATACGGGTATATAAGGGACAAGACCTCCTCATCAGACACACCTGGGAAATCTGCCAACTGCAGGACTAGGTCGAAGAAGACCAATAACCTGTCCTCATCTACTCCATCCAAAACCGAAAATTTCTGGAGAACTCCGGAAAGGGGGTGGGGCAGTTTCTGGTAGCATACCCCCGCCAGAATTGCACAATTCAAAACCCACAACAACAAACATAAATTTCCACGAAACACCTAACACACAAACATGACTTACAAAAGGAAAATCTTGAGTACTCTCTCTTCCATCAAGAGGACCCCCGGGTTCCCTAGCGCTGCGAAAACCCGTTCCACTCCAGAACCAACTCTCCGTCAGCCGCCAGACTCAAAGAAGAAACGACATCAGACACTAACACTAACATACAATCCACACCACCGAACAACAACCACAACATATAACAATTCAACAAGACATTTATTAGAACTTCCGCGACTAGGTCGGGTCAATGACAGTACCGACTTCCGGTCAGGCCCTACCGCATCTAGCTAACCTCTCGCGCTATTACTTCATAACTATTTATATTAGGCAGCCCATTCCCCCGGCAATCCCCCATACTCTCCGGTAAGGTCCAATCTCAACAACAACAAAAAAAACCCCAACTAAAACGCATGCCACGTGGCGGCACCAGGTTTATAATTGAAATCCCATAGCATCTACTAATTTTCATTTTCAAATATTGCTGATGTTTGATGTTCTTTCCAAACTATTTCCGAGTTGCAAGCCCCGTCACACCACAGGACCCAAGGGTTCGACCAAAGAATCAACAACGCTCTGCTACCATTTGTAACCCCTCTTTCAACTTTTAGACTTTATTAAAAAAAAAACTTTTTTTTTAATTTTTTTTTTATTTTATTTTATTTTTTTTTTCAAAGAGGGGCCATTAGTTATTTAAAACTAGGCCAGAGCCTAGGGAAGCCAAAACTGCGCTGGGTCCAGTATGACGGGACTTGCAATTAAACTCGTGGTTAAGCAACAATAACAATTTTATTCAGCTATTTCAAATAACATGCAAGTATTACTCCCAGTATACAATACACTTTCATAGGATTGGAAAAACTTTTGTTACAAACTTTTACTCCCAGTCATTACAATCCCCTAAAAATATGCACATATCATCTCATCAAATTAGAATACATGTAGACATCAGCATAATAATATCTCCCAAATATAAATAAATATAACATCAATCAATATAAATACATAATTACACATAAATAAATAGTTACATAAATACACATAGCGCACACATATCGATATACACACATATATACTACACACATGTTCACCTGGCAGGCAGCTCATAGACATTTCACCATGCCGCCGAAGAATACCATCTTCAGTATCAGTGACCTAGATCCCCATCCCAAACTACTGTAAAAGGGTAAAGTGCCCAGCCTCCATAAAAAACTTTCATAAACCAATCCATTAACCCGTCCGGTTATGACTGCTTGCAACCAATGAAATTATTACAAGTATTCAAAATTTTAGAAAGGTTCCCCCAGATAGGACTGTGCCATGGCCAGGTCAACATGGCTGCACGGCCGTGCGAAATGTATAACAGAATTTATGGTTGGAAGTAAGAATCAATAGTGTACTCATATTAGCAACTGAACTAGTAATACACTGGCTATACTAGAATGAAATACCAAGAAAGGCACTCACAGAACAGATCTATGGCACCAGGAGAGTTGGTAGTCCCAAACTACGTTGGGAAGACGGTGTGAACTACAATGCGCCCCATATCCTTGGGACCCGGAACTGGAGAGCAGCTGCACTTGACCGGAACAACTGACGGAGGCTGTTAAAGGAGGCCTTGACTCAGTAATGGGTTGTTGCGCCGCTGAAGAAGTATCGAACGTTAGAAAATGGACATGGAAATTCAAAGTTATCCAACTAGACCACCTGGCGAGGTATTACTGCAGTGACGATTGCCATATCGAGGGAAACAGCCTTCGTAAAGGTGCAGCCTTCCCCTGTAGTATAGAAAAACTGCGTGGCGTGTACAATTTATTACGACGTTTTCCAGTGTTTTCGATACTTCAACTACGTGTTTGTTCGCGACGTATGATCCAAAAAGCTGTAGATTCATCTCAAACCTCAGCAGGGTATAAAAAACAAGATTCAGTAGCGGCCAGTCAGTAAGTTCTGAATTTCCGGTTTAGTGTGTGTTATTTTGTTTACGGTTTCGTGTAAATGTTTACTGGGAATTACTACTCGCGGACACTTATTATCAGTGACTTGTATTATTTATTGCAGACGTATGTTTATTGAGTTGTTTTGTTTACTTAAATTCTCATTGCGTAAGAGTCGGTGTTTTGTCAGGTGTTCAGTTATTTGGATTCCACTGTTCCACGACAAGCCCTGATACCGTTGTAAAAGTATATAAATTATTCACTCATATTACTATTTGCGAATTGTGCAATCGTATAACTAGAAATATTGCAATAAGAATGCGTTTGTTTTGCAAAAGGTATTAGTAAAAATTGTAGAAACGAATTTATGTTAATTAATTTATTCCACTTATTGAAGTTTGCGATTCATGCAACCTTTGTAGTACGGTCCTTGGAATAACGATGTTGGAAGCCTATTAGATTGTTTCTATCACTGTTGAGTCGGTTGTGAATATTTTGTTATTTATTATAAAGCAGTTTTATATCTCCTTATCCTTTCTCCGTCTCTACATCCTTCTGTGACGTTTGGCATTCTCAAAAATCCTAACCAATCCCTCCTGTTCTTAGCAATACTCTTTCATTTTTAAATATCCTTCCATTTTCTCAAATCATATGAATCAACTTTCTTCTATTCACTATCGAAGGCTTGTGTGAAGTAAGTAATCAAGGTGTGGTTGGTTATTCCCTAATCATAATGTTTTTCAAAAATGTTTCTTATCAATTGTATATTGTTAGTAGTAGAACGGTTTCGTCGGAATCCTACTTGCTTGTCGCTTGCTTGGTTTCTTCTTCATGTACATTATTCTGCATCTACATTGTACTGTAAAGAAGAGAACACATTATTACAGAGTTTCTCAACTTATGGGGCGCGACCCACTGGTGGGTCACGCGGGATAATTTGGTAGGCCACAGAGTCTGGCTCGAAAAGTTATTTACTGTATATTACATAACCTATTACATATTTACTTTTCTAAAGTTAAGTACTCGATTTTATCAAAAGTATGGTTATAAACTGGGTGCATACCCGACAAGTAATTCTGCTAGTGCCTGTACTTATGTGTCCCATGAAGTGTAATGTCCATCCAGGTGAGTCCCGGACTTGAAAAGGTTGGGAACCACTCCATTATTACGTTTAATAACGTAATTCCTCTATAATTTTTTCAAACTTGTTCATGTTCTTTATTATGTATATGGTACATAAAGAATGTTTCCCTTCTTCCCGCGTGGTTTCTTTCTTTATTCCACATTAGTTCTAAATGTATGTGAATTTGCTTACATAGATTCTCTCCTCCATACTTTAAAAGTTCCGCGGTGACTGTGTGACACCCAGATGCATTATTATTTTATAACAGCTTTATTATACCGGTGAATTTATTTAGCAAGGGTTCTTTTAGCATTGGTTCTACAGTTAGCCTATATACTTATCATTGTCCCGTTCTTCACTACTTTCCATATTCAATAACTCATAAATGTAACCTTCTTTATCTTTATACGAATATTCTGTTGATTTAAATTCTTTAAACAGCTGCTTCTTTAGCATTTATACAAAACTTTCTGCATATACGATTGTTACTACTTTCCTCAATTTCTCTTATTGTGTTATTGAAGTCTTCCCTTTTATCCCTCTCCAAGTTTTGTAGCCATTCTTCTTTTATTGCAGTACTGAGGTCTGTTGTCTCCACTCTTTTTTCATGTCATTAACATTATCGCATTTTGTCAGTAGTGATTTTATTGCTTCTTGGTATCTTGTTACCTGATTCTCATTTGTAATTTACTGATAAGCAATATCTTCTGCACATATTATTTGCGCTTTTGAGTATTATAAATCCTTCGTTGTATGAGAGCTACAACCAAGAAATGGCTAAAGTTACAGTTCAGTCTTCTATTAGACTGGACATCCTGGACAAAAAAAGCCCATGATATGGATATCAACACATAATCAGTTTGGCTGTGACTTTGATTTCCTAGTATTTTGATGTATCTTGTAATTTTTGAGTGGGGGAGAAAGTGTTACCTTTAGATTCTACATTACATCTATGTGGCAAACACTTTCACTATTTGGGCTTGCTCCTTGATGTAAACTGTGCTTACCGACGACTTTTTCAAATTGTTCCTCTTACCCTACTTGAAAATTACGGTAACGAAGAACTATCAACAGGTCATGTTTGACCCGTTTGTCACACAGGGTCTCATAGTACATATCCACGTTTTCATATTCAGCATCTAAAATTGGGGCATGTAGATAAATTTTAGAATTTTCTTGCAGGTGGAGCATATATATTCGGTAATGAACAGGTTGAAAGGGCATCATTGCCTGTCTAGCTCTTTTACTTAAAATAAATCATATACCATACAATGATTGTTTAGCTCCGCGACTGTAGTATTGTGAGTAGGAGGATTTTAATACATCAGCATGACTCTTCTATTGCCATGATGTCACTCTATGAGGAGCCGGTTTATCCGCAATTTCTTACAAATTCTCTGCTTAAGTAATGTTTTTACATTCCGTGTAACATTTTCTAATTTGCTGTTCTTGTTTCTTATTTTTGCCGGGTTCGTATTCATGTTACCAATCCAGTCTAACCTTCTTCAGTGAACGTAACAATGAATGTGTGTGCATGAATAGGTCATTAGGCTCCTATACAACCCCCGACGATCAGGATCAGGGACTTTGTTTTGATCTGCCCTTCTTCTAGAGAGTTGCTTTCACCTCAGCTGTCGAGCCAAGCGCCGTTTGCGTGTTTGGAGTAGGCTGCCTAAGTCACTTGAGGCTACTCGGCCTCCTCTGTAGATCCACGCCTTCTGTCGATGTTCACATGTTCGCTACTGGTTTCTTCCATACCATCCCCAGATCCTAGGGTGCCGTCGGATCCGCCGTACCAAAGCCAACCTTCTCCGTCTTGATAGCCGTTGAGGTCTTCGTCCGTATTCCTGGACAAAGGACATAATAGTATCCAGCTACGCCAAGTCGTCCTCAGTAGAACATAGGCACGACACTTTGTCAAGCTCACCGTCGTGACGTGGACGCGCCTACTGAGAGCTAACCAAGTGGAATAGAACAAAGCATGTGGCAAGTTCAGGTGTACACTACATTGCGTAACTATAATGATACATTGCATTTAACTGTACTGGTCAGGGGCCAACAGCAGGTATATATATATAAGATAAAAGTAACAAAATGGTCATTGATGATTCTAAAGTCAATAATAATTATAATATTAACGAATCTACACTACATGCACTTACCCAACGTAAAAACTGAAAAACTGACAATCCCAACAGCATCAGTGTTAGTGTAAATTGAATTAAGAGCATTATGAATCTGCTGGAAAAGAAACAAACAAGAAATATAATTTTACGTATGCTGTAACTGAAAACTTTTACACATCTTAAATTGTTAAACAGTTAAGTGCCTGATAGGGATGCCGGTAATGCGTTTAAAGCTTTTTAAAATTCTGATTTTAAAGGGAGGGGGTATCGAAATGCACACATAAATCAAAGGGGTTTAGTATAAGTAAGCCAGTTTTTGACATTAACTGAAACGAAACAATTCTCGGACTTTCACGAGTCGTTCTTAGTAGAGTGAAAAGCAGTGAGATGTAATCATTTAGCCTTCTTTCAATTTAAACGATTCAGTCAATACCGAAATCAAAAAACTTAAATATTAAGAGCAGACATAAATTGATATAAAATATTATGTGAAATAATTTTTTTAAATACATATTCTAATTCATTTTCAACACATTGTGTGTATTTATTTTGATTTTCGCGCAGTCTTTAGACTTGAGAGGTTCTAAAAATGTATTACTATCGACATTGTAAAAAAAAATGTTTAATTTATTCACTGAATTTCGGTTATATTTGAATCACGACTGAACGTTCGCTGAAAATGTTATATTTTATGAATATCTCTTTAATATATAAAAGTATTAATTTCATTCTTGGGACCGCGGTCGGTTGCGACCCAATCGTATAAAACCCGGTCAGTTGCGACAGAGATAGAAATTTAAACCCTACCAATTGCGATCAATTCCATTATCATGTAATTGTTATAATAATACAGAAATTACTTTTATAATTCTATTGATTCCTAGTCTAACCTAACCTAACTTTACCTAACGTAACCTGACCTAATAAAAATATTGGAAGAAATAAGTTACTCGCACAAATGAAAAGTTGCAGAAGTGAATTCTCATGGAAATTCTGATTAGCAACGTTCTAAATAACAGATTCGGTCAGTAAGTGAAAGTACAGGGTGCAATTGGCATCGTAAGAATAGTTAAAACTGACTATGATTAAGAAGGCAACAAAATGGAGGTACCTTTGAAAAGAATCAAGCTGAAAGAAGGAGCTATTCCAGTAATAGTTTCTAACTGCCCTGATTATTTATCAGCGCCATCCACTTTTAGGGAGAGTACAGAAAGTTATTGTTGACTATTAATGACAACAATAATTTAAAAATTGCAATACAGGAAAGCTTCACAACAAAAGATAAATATTAAAAAATGTTGTTTTAACAATTTCCCTAAATTTTTAGTGTGCATTAAAAATTTGACATTCCCAAGTGAATAAAGTGTAATCGAAAAAGAAGACTGTGCAACTTTGTTTTACTTGAATTGTCAACAGTGCCCTGTATATAGCTTTCTGCAAATTTAGCAAACAGTTTGCAGTTAAGTATTCATACTATAAAAGTTGAAATGCATCTAGTCATCAAGGAGAATTTTCCTTTACGAATAAACAATATAAATAAACTTTTTGACGTATTGAATACATTCCTACACCAGTATTTACCTACAAATGATGATGAATTAATGCCACTTAATGAAATAATTTGTGTTATCAATGATTCCATTAATAAAATTTTACAGGTGCTATGATAGAGAAAACAAGGTAAATAGGGGTTTATGAAATACAAGTAAAAATTATTATCTATTAGAAAACGGTGTAACCAGTTGCCTTTAAATTAATAATAATTCTTTAACAACATATAAAATACAAGTAGAATAAGATTATAAGTTCATTTAGTGTTCATAAAATAATCGTCTGATTCGTTATTGGGTAAAATTAAATCAGGTAAATTGATAACTCTTGTAAGCATGGCTAGCTGTTGTTAAATATTTTTTAACAAGAAACAAATGAATTAACCTAGTAAGGTTCAATAAGGTAAATTTCTTAGAGTTCATTATAAATTATCTTATGCACCATATCTGGTAAAGTTTATCAGGTCAATTGACGACTCTGACAATTATAATCACCTATTGTTTTTAATTTTAATCTTTTTAATTTTAAATAAATTAACTGCTATCATCATGTTCAATGCACTCTCCTATCGTAGTGTTCATATTACATCTCCTTCATTATATTTGATGCAATTTAACAAATAAGTGAACAACTGTTATAAGTAAGGTTAACTGTCTTTAAATTTCTTAATAATAAACAAAATTATTCATTTTATAAGGTCCAAAGCCCTTGTTGTGTTTAATTGAAATCATCTTATTTCTTATACTCGATAAAATTTTTATCGTAAGAAGTCTTATTTACTCTAAGTATTGGTTAATTGTCACTATACTTGCTTGTAGTGCCCTTTTCCTTAATTGCACTTTTAATTTATTATTAATATTTAATTCACCACCTATGCGCACATACTCCGTAAAGATTCACAAAGGAAATGTTAACTCGACTTTTGTTTACTACCGGCATAACCTAACTTCCACTTTTGAGGTTATTGCTTCTCGTCAGCTGGTCGCGGTTAGTTCTTAAAATTGGTCTCAGAAGCGGCGTGGCTTCCCCGTCGGAATACTGTGATGGACTGTGTTCTCACCTCTGTCCGAAATTGGCTTCGAATGCTAGGTGATGATCGCTGATTGGTTGATTTTCTTAATTTTCGTCATTCTTCGGTATATCTCGGCAAAATAGACGCTTTCAAAGCGTCCTTTTGCGTGGTTTGAGATTATGATAAATTGTTTGACACAAGTATTTCCAAGGGCTTGTAAACTATTATATCTTTATAATTAGTACTGTTCCCTTATCTTTGCTCTAATATATAATTCATTATTACCATTGCTTAGGATTTCCTGAGTCGAGCAATTTGGTTCCCCATACCATATGGGTTTGATCATTATTTACAAAAATAAAATCACTAACATTTCTTATTGGCTATGTACATATAATAATGTTTGTTTTATTTATTTATATAATTTAATTTCAATTAACATTGATGATTACTCCCTAATAATCGGGTATGAACTCTTTACAATAAGTTATAAAGTTGTATTTTGATAAAAATCATTTTTGGCTGGTTAGGCCCAACTCAATATTAGTTACTACATCTTAATTCCCCTTTTTTATTAATATTACTTCCTTTTATTATAATATTATTATTCACAATTGCTGTCTACAACTTCTTATCACTATTACCATATTACACATGACCTCAATAAATACTTATTTCTAATAAACCTTATAAATAACTTGGCTAGGCATATTGGCCTATGACGCTACCAACTACTTTCACTTATTGCATTTTAATAGTCGTTTCTGAACCATTTATATTATGACACAATTACTCTGAGACGACCATTACAACTTCTGATCATCTCAGTTTTAGTTATTACATTGTTATTTTATTGTATTTATTCTTTATAACAGCCCATAGCTCTGTACTATTAGGTGTCACATTATTTGTCTTCATTGTATATTATAAAGTTGTTTTTGAGTCATTATTTCTTACATAAATTATCAATACAATGACTATAACGTTTTACAATGTTTTTTGGTTTGCACCAGGATATTCCCATTTGCTGTTAATTCCTTAATAATTCTTGCATCTAGTGCTACATGATAAGTATTTTTAATTTTCATTATTATGATTCAATTTCATGATAATAATTATTGCTTTACATTATATTAGTTGTATTACACATCACTGATTCTACTGATATCGACCTCTTTCTCTTTTATTAGTATTTCTAAATGTTATTTAGATTGGTTATTGTGTAAAACCTATTCTGTCCATTTCAGTATGTTAATTTACACCAATCACAAATACAAATCTCTCCTTGGCAATCAGTCTTGCTGCTGGTATGGTCCTTATAACATCTAGTTTAAGTACAGTATAATATAATATGGTTTAATAACATTTTTGTTATTAATTCTTGTCACTATAAGTGCAAAATGCTTGTTGAGCTAGATTATGTGTGTCCCTATTCTGTTTTACAACAATGGGTTCATTTGATAGTTGGTTTCTAAATATTTTGCTTAATTATTTAAATGTACTAATACTATTATTTACTATTTATTGTTTTGTTTTTCTTTTCCAGTTTCTTTATATTATATTTACAACATTATTGGTGATTATCAGTTTTTCTGATATCCCTGTGTCTATATCATTTACATAAATAGTAGATAAGATACAATCTTGTTGTTATCTTTTATACATTATTAACTCATACTAATACAAGTTTTAATCTCGCTCTTCTGATCATTTTTTCTTGTATTATTATTTTAACTTCGGGTGATGGTAACAATCAAGTCACCTAGAATAGTCTGTTAATGGTTTCATGTCATTGTTAAATCATTGCATAGGGTTTGCATATTGCTTTAAACTAATTGTTTTTCTCAATCATGAGCACTATTTTCTATTCTCTTTATTTGTTATAAGGATATATATTATCTATTTATTCTCTTGGTTGAGTTAATTCATTTTTTCCCTACTTAACTTATTCCCTTAATATCATTTGATTAATATCCTTATGTGGAGGTTTCAGTCTTCTCACTGTTTGATCTATTGGGTATATTGGGTAAACGTTGGTCTTCTCTCTAGTCCGTTGTCTTCATTCCTTTCATAGTCCATTATTTATTAATGCTAATCTTTTTATTCTTCTCTGTTAGTTTATTATTTAGTCTTCTTCCTCCTTTAAAGTTCAAGTTTGGTTGTTTTGATGGTCTTTGACTGATTATGATGGTTTCTTGTTGATGTTTGTATTTTGGTAATAATATGTACTGTTACAATATTAACATTTATTAAGAATAATACCTTTAGTTACTTGTTTCGATATTAAGTAATTAATGTCATTTTTATCACAATTATAGTACTCTCTTAATTTCACCTTCTTCTTGTGGCAATTTATGCTTTCAACTGGATACTGCTTTTTGAACAGATATTTGTTTGGCTTAATAGAGTTATAAAAGTCGACACACTTGAGCCTGGAGTTGAATATATGTTTAAACGTTCTCTGACACACGTACTGCTCTCGTTCAGACGATCAAACAGACTATTATACATTGTCAAGAAAACTTTGTCGCTAGAAGGAGAAGGCGCATGGAGAACTTATCGAATTTGTTCATGTTTTACATAATATAGGCCTACAGCTTTTTCTATTTTAATATATTTCTCTTTTATATTGTATAATTTATTGGACGAATAACAAAGAATGGCGTTTCATTGTGCACAATTTTTCAGCAGATATTAAAAAAGATATTTGACAAATGCTATTCCCGGATACAGGTCAATAATACCAGTCTTTAAGGAAGTAAAACTGGTCGAAGGGAACTTTACACATGTGGCTAGTGTTATCCTATGTGTGCAAAAAGTCCTGGGTTACCTCCATGGGCTCCCATACGTGGGGGCAAGGGGGCGCTCCACCCCTGGCTCAGAAGAATATCTGCTGCGAATGCTCCAGATGTGACCGAAGTCGTTCTTGAAATATAATTTCAAGAACTTTACTACCGACCGAGTGAATATGCTGGAAGCCGGGGTTAGTTTCACACGGCGCTACGCTCACAGTCTATGACTATTCGACAGCTAGAGATGCCTAGGATCAAATTCAACGTACAAATTTCTTCCCCTTTGGATTATTTCAGAATTAACATTTCCATTCTCTACTTGGAATTGCTATTAACTTCTCTGAATACAAGATTTGGGGAAACCAATAAAACTCCATTAAAGGCTGGTATTTTACATCCTCTTTATTTGAAAAAAGAAAAGAAAGAAGTTTATATAGAGATCATAAAATCATTAGTAGACTTCTACAGTATGTAAAACTGGAAGCAGAGGCCAGGACATGGTAAGACGTGTGGGAAAGCAAGGAATGAGGTGTAAATGTGAAAATTTCTGATCTTCTTCATGAAACTATATTTTTTCCAGCAGTAAGAAAGATGCTCGTCTACTACCAGATAATACCTCCAACGACTTGCAAAGTGGAGAGGTCTTTTAGTACACTTCGCCGTGTAAAAACTTGGCTTAGAAGTACAATGTCAGAGGATCGTCTTTCAAATCTCTGAATCCTTAGTGTTCATAGAGAAAGAGTGAAAGGACTGAACTTAAAGGAGAATACTTTAAACAGATTTGCTGAAAGCCAAAGAAGCCTACAATTTGTATTTTTTGAGAAATATTAGTGCAATGAAAAATATGTTTAACATTTAGTACTATTTTTATTCAGTTAAATTCTGCCAAATCCAGATAATATTTATAATGATAGCTACTATTCTATAATATTTATAATGATAGTGTTACGATTTAAATGGTAACCATTATAAAAAAAAAAAAAAAGAAATAAAAAAAATTAGGGTTGCGAGCCATTAACCATTTAAATCTCACAATAATAAAAAAACTTGTAGGTACTAAGTGTGAAAGGAATAAGTAATTAATAAGGGCAAAGAAACTGTAATAAAAAGGCATATTGTAAATAATTATTATTGTCGTATTTAACCCTTGCTTGCTATCAGGCGCCTACCTGTTGATTCCGGACTCGACATGTTTTCCGAGTCTTCTGTAATTAAGAATAAAATAAAAAACTAATGTTAATAATTAAAGAATCTGAAGACACAGATAGTCAGTAAAACAACTCATTTAAATTATGTATTTTTATCTAGGGATAGTTTGTATAAATAAAAATGTTTATTTAGAGAGAGACAGGGACTATATTCTCGCGGAATAAACACCCCACTACCCCGTGCAGTACCAGTGGAAGCGGGCGAAAAATCTCTCTCTCGCTATGAAGACTCCAAGCAGTGCACACGCACGAGCAAAAGCTCTGTTGGAATGTTGTGTGATTTGTTGTTAGTTTGGCTTATTTCAAATGTAGTTTATTTTCTGCTACACTAAAGAGTGTAACATGTAACATTAATTAAAAATCTGAAACGTGGTAACAAGAAGAAATACGTGACAACAAAAGTACGAGTATTAATAACGATGACTGCTAACTTCACCAAGTGACGACACTTTTCAACATCCTACCTGGAGATGTGAGCTACCAGAATTTACAACTCTAGTAGACCCGACAGAAGATGCAGTTCGAGACATCAGAGAATCGACGCCTACCATCGTAGAAGGTTCGACCTAGACTGCAGACGTTTAAGCCTTTAATGACTAAGACCAGACCTAGATGAGGACGACGCTTTTAAGGATTCCCAAGACGGACACTCCCGGAGGAAATTTCTACATACCAAATTAAAGGTGACTCGATAGCACGTCTATCGAGGAATAAATAATAATTATAATTGTAACACAATACACTTTAAAAGAGAGACTTTTCAGAGACGATTAAACTTGTAAAGATTAAAAAGAATTAACTCTAAGAATTTAATGTAACTATTCAGACATAATACATTGTAAAAGTTAAATCTTAATGTATCGTAGTATAATTAATACCATTCTTCAAATGGAATAATAATGAAGCATAAAACTAAAGGTCTTGCAAGCTAATATCATGAAGTGAATATAATTAAAAGTTTGATGACTAAATACCTAAGGTTACCCGGATCCGTGGTACAGCTAAATAAAATCTGTTGTGATCCCAAAGTTTAATAAAGAATTCAAATAACTTTAATAATTCAATTAGTAATGTCATAAGATCTATCTTTTGAGTAAATGTTATTTTTTTTTTAAAGGTTTAATAAAGAGAAGTCTTCTTGTTACACACATATACTGAGTACATAAATCAACAGTTTTCCCTTTCCCTGATTCCTTTTATTTTTACTCTGTGTTGTTCTGATTAAATTTCAGCTCGTCGAATAAGGCAGCCTGAATAATTGGCAGACCCAATTATTTCGGGTTCCCTAAGTTATAACACTAGAGAAGATGTTATAATAGATACTATTTTCGCAAATCACGATGATAATATTAACATACATTCTTAAAATATATTACTACCTCTTTTTGTTATCCATGACCAATACGTTTCTTCACTAATATTTATTTCTCAGTAAAATTGTTAAAAGCTACAAATAAAAAGCCTAGAAAAATTACACTTCTCTAGAAGCTAACCCTTTTGGTGCTCTGTGTTTTCTTCTTATATATATATATATATATATATATTGCGACAATACAAGCATAGGCTGTAATGCGCATATATAATATAAAATAAATATTTAAGTTAATTTCAATAATATATAATAGACGAGCAGGTGTGAGATTGGAAGCAGGCTTTCAAGCAGGAACCAACAGGTAAACATCACGCGATTACCACTGCATGTGTGTATACAAGTAAATAGTGTGTGTGCGTGAAGCCTGTTTGATCCTGAAAGTTTGCAACCTCACCCCAAGTCAATGCTAAATTAAGAATATATTCAATATTAAGCAAACCATAAATGTTAGCGAGAAGGTAAATACTTCTAAAAATGTGTAAAAATCAGACACAAGTGCAGTGCGAATTTTACGTAATTCGGACAATCAGTGCGAATCCAGTGCGATTTTTAAGCATTATAATTACACTAGTGGTGCGAGCATCATGATAATTGCACATCACATAGGTCATTAAATTAGACAATATTTTATAGCCGTGAAATCTGCGTTAAACAGTGCGATTGGCGAAAAAGTGCAATTATGTGAAATGAGACGAGAGTGGGGGCTATCATGCCATGGTTCAACTGTCGACAGGCTGATTCCTGAATCGACAGCTGCAGTTTTCTTGGTGCATATAAATAGAAGCCCAGGAGAGCTAATCTCTCTCTTCTAAATTACCTCAGTCGCGGCGGTACGCTATGTCCGTCCGAGACGCTAAATTTTTAACTACTTTGGACAAAGTTAGACGCTAGGTCTAACATCAGTATGATTTTCTTTTTAAGCTTAACTTATAAAGTATTACGGCAAATGTTTTGATTTAAAGTATGAATGAAAACAATAATTAAAGAAGTACCTAACAAAGTAATCGTCGGACGTCTACAGTCAGTCGACAACTAAGAACATCAACTCCTGACAGAGGACGAGAGAACGACTAGCAGAGGAACGAGACGCAGAGGACTAGAGATGGTTCTATCATAACAGCTACATATCCAGAGCAACATGTCATCATAATCTACAGCAGCCAATGTACCATGAAGGACGAGAGACGAGAGGACGAGCAGTGAGGACAAGAGGACATCCAGGAGGATCGAACCGACGGAATCACTGGAGGATATGGGACAACTCTGCAGAATTTAAGGTGACGAAAATCGAATATATAATTATCAAAGAGAAAGACATTGAAAGACTTAAAAAAAAAAGGAAAACAAAAACAAAACATTTTTGTAAGAGTAATAACAAGTATGTAGATAGAGATAAAACCAATGTAATTTATGTGTAATCAGAATATTCTTTAATTATTTTTCTTCAATGAATGAACAATCAATATAACGATAAGTTAAATCCTTGCTTGGAAAATGAACAAGTAATTAATTTATTTAACTTTTTCTTAGTAAAAGCACATAACGTAGAGTCATTGAAAGTAATCAATTAATTGTGTTAAATGATTATAAAGCCGTAAAAAGGTATAAAGATAGTATAGAATAAGAATGTATTATCAATGTTTAAAAAAAAATCACACATTTCGACTGAGTAGTCAAGAAATCATAGTATAATGAAGAAAAATTTTTAATTAAAATGTATAATATAATATCTAGAATATAAGATATATGTTTGTGATGATAACACGGCAAGTAAAGAAACTTTGAAACCTTAGATAATGGATATCGTATGGCGAATTAATCATTACTTTTATATTATTATTTTTGTATGTTTGTTTAAAGTAATAAATGAAACATATTACGATTCCTAAAAAGAGTTACTCTTATTATAATAACACCTGAACCCCAATTATACACACACATTGTTAGTAATATTATATATAAATGTTATGTGAGTATAAACACAGCACTAAATCAAAATACATTAAATACAGCAACGTGTACCGTTGTATAAATTTTGGCGCCCATGAACGTGGGACCCGACACGCCTACATTTAATAAATAAATATATGCTCTATTGTTAAATGGGTGCATAGGATTTATGTATAATAATTGATGTGTATTAATGGATATTTTATGTGTTTAATTTTGTTGTGTATTTTGTATTGTAATAACGCAACTGGCGCCCACCCCAACAAACAGGTGTAATTGTAATATAAGAAGATAAGAATAAAGTAATAATAATAACGAAACAATAATTAAATAAAATTAATAAGTCGGTTCCATAAAAAAAGTATTCTTAAATGTTATAAATAAATATTTTTTTATAATTCGACATGACGACTCCGGGAAACTTAGATATGGAGGCATTTCAGACGATGACGCGTGCCTGGGTCGATGAAATATGTACAAAGCAGACAGAAAATTTGAATGCGTAAATAAACGAACTAATAGAATTAAATACCAAACAAACAGATAGTTTAGAAAATAGAATAGAACAACAGTCTGAGAATTCTAAACAAGACACTAGAAGAAAAATTGAAAGTTTAGCAGAATTGAAGAACGGTAATGTTGAAAAAACAAAGAATAATAGGCAGTAATGCACAGTTAACCGAAAAAATTGTTGAGACCAACTCACATATTGACACTCTTGGAAAAGATATATTTGAAGTAATTGGTAAACAAACGGAGCTAATATATGAAGAATTCATAATAGTTGAAAATACGTTCGTAATTACTAACGATAATCATAAAGAAGTAATTAACATTAAGGAAGAGAAGAAAATAAAGGTTAATAAAACGTACCTTATTAATAGCGATATCCCAATTGTGAGACACACACACACACACACACTAGTAGATCACATAAGATAAAAACACGTGTGAAGCACAATAATTATCACGAAAAACGTCGTACTATACGAAACACTACGCAAACTTGTGAGAAGTATGATGTTAGATCTACGCACGATAATTATAAAGCAAACGATAATTAAAACTGTAATTATAATAACTATGGTGAGTATTATCATAAACGACGAATGAAAAAAACGTCGACAGCTGTTCAGGTAAGTTCACTCCACCGAACTAATGAGAAAGAGCGAAGCGGTTGTAAAGACAGAAAGAGGGGAGATTTTGTGTGGTAAACAAGTAAGATGAAAACGTTGCCCTATGAACAGGTGACTTCCACGGTCAAACCGAACGTCGCAGCAATACAATGGAAATTTAACGAGGGAGTAATACAATGGAATGCGGACGATGTTTACACGAGGGTGAGAACAATGGTAAGCACGGCGACTATACGGCAAAGGAAACATTGTCCGGCAGCTGGTCAAACAATACAATGCTTTGTTAACTTAAACTAGAGACGGTGTAAATTGAACCACACTCAATGCCCGAAAATAAATAATTATTTTTAAATGAAAAATAATATTAATATTAATTATTAATAATAAGAAAATAGTTAAATTAATAAGAAATAATATGTGTAAAAAGGTAAGAGAATATAATTAAGAAATGTTATTTATTAAGTTTATGATTGCAAATTAAAAAAAAATTAGTGGAAAGAAATAAGGAATTAAATAATAAAGATTGTTATGCTAAATAAAAGTGTGTTCAAAGAAATGTAGAAAATGTATTATAAATGGTAAGGAATGTTAGTACTCAATGTATAAGAATGGCAAGGAATGTAAATGTTAATGTTAGTGTAAGGAATGATAGTAAAGGAATGTTGTTATCAATGTTGTTATTAATATGAAGAAGGATTAGAGATGAGCAATCAATGTTATAATTGTCAGAACGGCTGATCAAGCGAAAACTTCACACTTAATGGAGATACAAGGACACAGAAGAAAGCGAGAGTGAAAAGTCAAAGGGCAGAGACTACTTAGGATTAAGGACTTCGAGAAAAATATCGTTGTTTTCTAAGGTAGTTCATCTGTAACCGATCATGTGACACACTACAAGCTGAAAGAGTATTCTGTTACGGAAGTGTATTTCAAGTAAGAATGAAGAAAATTATTAGCGATCAGAAAGGTAATGTTAAAGAAATGTAATAAAAGGTAATGAAGGTTAATGTAGTATATAACTAATGTAAGAAAGGTTAAGAAAGGTAAAGAATGTTCATGTAAGAAATGGGTTAAAGAACGAAGGTAGGAATGTATAATTAATATAATGTAAAATTTCAGATTGAAGAACGGCATAATATATTAAGACGCAAAATGTTTATCACTGCAAGAATGCAAGTTCACTCAGAAAGTTTTACACGTAAAAATAACTAGGTTAGTGGAACCAGATGAAGTAGAACAATGGGGAGAAGCAGCTACGTTTATGCATTGTTAGCAACTTGTAGGGAGGGGAAATAGAAACTAGACTTGTAATACCCTCCAACTAAGGGAACTTGAACAACTAATATTCATTATCATGGATAGTAGTGTATAAAAAAAAATATATATAAGTAATATGAAATATAAAAATGTAAGTTGTCTAATGATAGAAAACAAATATTTTAATAAATATATTTATTAAACTTTATTTAACAAGTAGAGGAATAATGCGACAATACAAGCATAGGCTGTAATGCGCATATATAATATAAAATAAATATTTAAGTTAATTTCTATTATACATAATATACGAGCAGGTGTGAGATTGGAAGCTGGCTTTCAATCAGGAACCAACAGATAAACATCACGCGATTACCACTGCATGTGTGTATACAAGTAAATAGAGTGTGTGCGTGAAGCCTGTTTGATCCTGAAAGTTTGCAACCTCACCCTAAGTTAATGCTAAATTAAGAATATATTTAATATTAAGCAAACCATAAATGTTAGCGAGAAGGTAAAAACTTCTAAAAATGTGTAAAAATCAGACACAAGTGCAGTGCGAATTTTACGTAATTCGGACAATCATTGCTAATCCAGTGCGATTTTTAAAGCATTAATTACACTAGTGGTGCGAGCATCATGATAATTGCACATAACATAGGTCATTAAATTAGGCAATATTTTATAGCCGTGAAATCTGCGTTAAACAATGCGATTGGCGAAAAAGTGCAATTATGTGAAATGAGACGAGAGTGGGGGCTATCATGCCATGGTTCAACTGTCGACAGGCTGATTCCTGAATCGACAGCTGCAGTTTTCTTGGTGCATATAAATAGAAGCCCAGGAGAGCTAATCTCTCTCTTCTAAATTACCTCAGTCGCGGCGGTACGCTATGTCCGTCCGAGACGCTAAATTTTTAACTACTTTGGACAAAGTTAGACGCTAGGTCTAACATCAGTATGATTTTCTTTTTAAGCTTAACTTATAAAGTATTACGGCAAATGTTTTGATTTAAAGTATGAATGAAAACAATAATTAAAGAAGTACCTAACAAAGTAATCGTCGGACGTCTACAGTCAGTCGACAACTAAGAACATCAACTCCTGACAGAGGACGAGAGAACGACTAGCAGAGGAACGAGACGCAGAGGACTAGAGATGGTTCTATCATAACAGCTACATATCCAGAGCAACATGTCATCATAATCTACAGCAGCCAATGTACCATGAAGGACGAGAGACGAGAGGACGAGCAGTGAGGACAAGAGGACATCCAGGAGGATCCAACCGACGGAATCACTGGAGGATATGGGACAACTCTGCAGAATTTAAGGTGACGAAAATCGAATATATAATTATCAAAGAGAAAGACATTGAAAGACTTAAAAAAAAAAGGAAAACAAAAACAAAACATTTTTGTAAGAGTAATAACAAGTATGTAGATAGAGATAAAACCAATGTAATTTATGTGTAATCAGAATATTCTTTAATTATTTTTCTTCAATGAATGAACAATCAATATAACGATAAGTTAAATCCTTGCTTGGAAAATGAACAAGTAATTAATTTATTTAACTTTTTCTTAGTAAAAGCACATAACGTAGAGTCATTGAAAGTAATCAATTAATTGTGTTAAATGATTATAAAGCCGTAAAAAGGTATAAAGATAGTATAGAATAAGAATGTATTATCAATGTTTAAAAAAAAATCACACATTTCGACTGAGTAGTCAAGAAATCATAGTATAATGAAGAAAAATTTTTAATTAAAATGTATAATATAATATCTAGAATATAAGATATATGTTTGTGATGATAACACGGCAAGTAAAGAAACTTTGAAACCTTAGATAATGGATATCGTATGGCGAATTAATCATTACTTTTATATTATTATTTTTGTATGTTTGTTTAAAGTAATAAATGAAACATATTACGATTCCTAAAAAGAGTTACTCTTATTATAATTACACCTGAACCCCAATTATACACACACATTGTTAGTAATATTAAATATAAATGTTATGTGAGTATAAACACAGCACTAATTCAAAATACATTAAATACAGCAACGTGTACCGTTGTATAAATTTTGGCGCCCATGAACGTGGGACCCGACACGCCTACATTTAATAAATAAATATATGCTCTATTGTTAAATGGGTGCATAGGATTTATGTATAATAATTGATGTGTATTAATGGATATTTTATGTGTTTAATTTTGTTGTGTATATTGTATTGTAATAACGCAACTGGCGCCCACCCCAACAAACAGGTGTAATTGTAATATAAGTAGATAAGAATAAAGAAATAATAATAACGAAACAATAATTAAATAAAATTAATAAGTCGGTTCCATAAAAAAAGTATTCTTAAATGTTATAAATAAATATTTTTTTATAATTCGACATGACGACTCCGGGAAACTTAGATATGGAGGCATTTCAGACGATGACGCGTGCCTGGGTCGATGAAATATGTACAAAGCAGACAGAAAATTTGAATGCGTAAATAAACGAACTAATAGAATTAAATACCAAACAAACAGATAGTTTAGAAAATAGAATAGAACAACAGTCTGAGAATTCTAAACAAGACACTAGAAGAAAAATTGAAAGTTTAGCAGAATTGAAGAACGGTAATGTTGAAAAAACAAAGAATAATAGGCAGTAATGCACAGTTAACCGAAAAAATTGTTGAGACCAACTCACATATTGACACTCTTGGAAAAGATATATTTGAAGTAATTGGTAAACAAACGGAGCTAATATATGAAGAATTCATAATAGTTGAAAATACGTTCGTAATTACTAACGATAATCATAAAGAAGTAATTAACATTAAGGAAGAGAAGAAAATAAAGGTTAATAAAACGTACCTTATTAATAGCGATATCCCAATTGTGAGACACACACACACACACACTAGTAGATCACATAAGATAAAAACACGTGTGAAGCACAATAATTATCACGAAAAACGTCGTACTATACGAAACACTACGCAAACTTTTGAGAAGTATGATGTTAGATCTACGCACGATAATTATAAAGCAAACGATAATTATAACTGTAATTATAATAACTATGGTGAGTATTATCATAAACGACGAATGAAAAAAACGTCGACAGCTGTTCAGGTAAGTTCACTCCACCGAACTAATGAGAAAGAGCGAAGCGGTTGTAAAGACAGAAAGAGGGGAGATTTTGTGTGGTCAACAAGTAAGATGAAAACGTTGCCCTATGCACAGGTGACTTCCACGGTCAAACCGAACGTCGCAGCAATACAATGGAAATTTAACGAGGGAGTAAATACAATGGAATGCGGACGATGTTTACACGAGGGTGAGAACAATGGTAAGCACGGCGACTATACGGCAAAGGAAACATTGTCCGGCAGCTGGTCAAACAATACAATGCTTTGTTAACTTAAACTAGAGACGGTGTAAATTGAACCACACTCAATGCCCGAAAATAAATAATTATTTTTAAATGAAAAATAATATTAATATTAATTATTAATAATAAGAAAATAGTTAAATTAATAAGAAATAATATGTGTAAAAAGGTAAGAGAATATAATTAAGAAATGTTATTTATTAAGGTTATGATTGCAAATAAAAAAAAAATTAGTGGAAAGAAATAAGGAATTAAACAATAAAGAATGTTATGCTAAATAAAAGTGTGTTCAAAGAAATGTAGGAAATGTATTATAAATGGTAAGGAATGTTAGTACTCAATGTATAAGAATGGCAAGGAATGTAAATGTTAATGTTAGTGTAAGGAATGATTGTAAAGGAATGTTATTATCAATGTTGTTATTAATATGAAGAAGGATTAGAGATGAGCAATCAATGTTATAATTGTCAGAACGGCTGATCAAGCGAAAACTTCACACTTAATGGAGATACAAGGACACAGAAGAAAGCGAGAGTGAAAAGTCAAAGGGCAGAGACTACTTAGGATTAAGGACTTCGAGAAAAATATCGTTGTTTTCTAAGGTAGTTCATCTGTAACCGATCATGTGACACACTACAAGCTGAAAGAGTATTCTGTTACGGAAGTGTATTTCAAGTAAGAATGAAGAAAATTATTAGCGATCAGAAAGGTAATGTTAAAAAAATGTAATAAAAGGTAATGAAGGTTAATGTAGTATATAACTAATGTAAGAAAGATTAAGAAAGGTAAAGAATGGTCATGTAAGAAATGGGTTAAAGAACGAAGGTAGGAATGTATAATTAATATAATGTAAAATTTCAGATTGAAGAACGGCATAATATATTAAGACGCAAAATGTTTATCACTGCAAGAATGCAAGTTCACTCAGAAAGTTTTACACGTAAAAATAACTAGGTTAGTGGAACCAGATGAAGTAGAACAATGGGGAGAAGCAGCTACGTTTATGCATTGTTAGCAACTTGTAGGGAGGGGAAATATAAACTAGACTTGTAATACCCTCCAACTAAGGGGACTTGAACAACTAATATTCATTATCATGGATAGTAGTGTATAAAAAAAAATATATATAAGTAATATGAAATATAAAAATGTAAGTTGTCTAATGATAGAAAACAAATATTTTAATAAATATATTTATTAAACTTTTTTTACCAAGTAGAGGAATAATGCGACAATACAAGCATAGGCTGTAATGTGCATATATAATATAAAATAAATATTTAAGTTAATTTCTATTATACATAATATACGAGCAGGTGTGAGATTGGAAGCTGGCTTTCAATCAGGAACCAACAGATAAACATCACGCGATTACCACTGCATGTGTGTATACAAGTAAATAGAGTGTGTGCGTGAAGCCTGTTTGATCCTGAAAGTTTGCAACCTCACCCTAAGTTAATGCTAAATTAAGAATATATTTAATATTAAGCAAACCTTAAATGTTAGCGAGAAGGTAAAAACTTCTAAAAATGTGTAAAAATCAGACACAAGTGCAGTGCGAATTTTACGTAATTCGGACAATCATTGCTAATCCAGTGCGATTTTTAAAGCATTAATTACACTAGTGGTGCGAGCATCATGATAATTGCACATCACATAGGTCATTAAATTAGGCAATATTTTATAGCCGTGAAATCTGCGTTAAACAATGCGATTGGCGAAAAAGTGCAATTATGTGAAATGAGACGAGAGTGGGGGCTATCATGCCATGGTTCAACTGTCGACAGGCTGATTCCTGAATCGACAGCTGCAGTTTTCTTGGTGCATATAAATAGAAGCCCAGGAGAGCTAATCTCTCTCTTCTAAATTACCTCAGTCGCGGCGGTACGCTATGTCCGTCCGAGACGCTAAATTTTTAACTACTTTGGACAAAGTTAGACGCTAGGTCTAACATCAGTATGATTTTATTTTTAAGCTTAACTTATAAAGTATTACGGCAAATGTTTTGATTTAAAGTATGAATGAAAACAATAATTAAAGAAGTACCTAACAAAGTAATCGTCGGACGTCTACAGTCAGTCGACAACTAAGAACATCAACTCCTGACAGAGGACGAGAGAACGACTAGCAGAGGAACGAGACGCAGAGGACTAGAGATGGTTCTATCATAACAGCTACATATCCAGAGCAACATGTCATCATAATCTACAGCAGCCAATGTACCATGAAGGACGAGAGACGAGAGGACGAACAGTGAGGACAAGAGGACATCCAGGAGGATCGAACCGACGGAATCACTGGAGGATATGGGACAACTCTGCAGAATTTAAGGTAACGAAAATCGAATATATAATTATCAAAGAGAAAGACATTGAAAGACTTAAAAAAAAAGGAAAACAAAAACAAAACATTTTTGTAAGAGTAATAACAAGTATGTAGATAGAGATAAAACCAATTTAATTTATGTGTAATCAGAATATTCTTTAATTATTTTTCTTCAATGAATGAACAATCAATATAACGATAAGTTAAATCCTTGCTTGGAAAATGAACAAGTAATTAATTTATTTAACTTTTTCTTAGTAAAAGCACATAACGTAGAGTCATTGAAAGTAATCAATTAATTGTGTTAAATGATTATAAAGCCGTAAAAAGGTATAAAGATAGTATAGAATAAGAATGTATTATCAATGTTTAAAAAAAAATCACACATTTCGACTGAGTAGTCAAGAAATCATAGTATAATGAAGAAAAATTTTTAATTAAAATGTATAATATAATATCTAGAATATAAGATATATGTTTGTGATGATAACACGGCAAGTAAAGAAACTTTGAAACCTTAGATAATGGATATCGTATGGCGAATTAATCATTACTTTTATATTATTATTTTTGTATGTTTGTTTAAAGTAATAAATGAAACATATTACGATTCCTAAAAAGAGTTACTCTTATTATAATTACACCTGAACCCCAATTATACACACACATTGTTAGTAATATTATATATAAATGTTATGTGAGTATAAACACAGCACTAAATCAAAATACATTAAATACAGCAACGTGTACCGTTGTATAAATTTTGGCGCCCATGAACGTGGGACCCGACACGCCTACATTTAATAAATAAATATATGCTCTATTGTTAAATGGGTGCATAGGATTTATGTATAATAATTGATGTGTATTAATGGATATTTTATGTGTTTAATTTTGTTGTGTATATTGTATTGTAATAACGCAACTGGCGCCCACCCCAACAAACAGGTGTAATTGTAATATAAGTAGATAAGAATAAAGAAATAATAATAACGAAACAATAATTAAATAAAATTAATAAGTCGGTTCCATAAAAAAAGTATTCTTAAATGTTATAAATAAATATTTTTTTATAATTCGACATGACGACTCCGGGAAACTTAGATATGGAGGCATTTCAGACGATGACGCGTCCCTGGGTCGATGAAATATGTACAAAGCAGACAGAAAATTTGAATGCGTAAATAAACGAACTAATAGAATTAAATACCAAACAAACAGATAGTTTAGAAAATAGAATAGAACAACAGTCTGAGAATTCTAAACAAGACACTAGAAGAAAAATTGAAAGTTTAGCAGAATTGAAGAACGGTAATGTTGAAAAAACAAAGAATAATAGGCAGTAATGCACAGTTAACCGAAAAAATTGTTGAGACCAACTCACATATTGACACTCTTGGAAAAGATATATTTGAAGTAATTGGTAAACAAACGGAGCTAATATATGAAGAATTCATAATAGTTGAAAATACGTTCGTAATTACTAACGATAATCATAAAAAAGTAATTAACATTAAGGAAGAGAAGAAAATAAAGGTTAATAAAACGTACCTTATTAATAGCGATATCCCAATTGTGAGACACACACACACACACTAGTAGATCACATAGGATAAAAACACGTGTGAAGCACAATAATTATCACGAAAAACGTCGTACTATACGAAACACTACGCAAACTTTTGAGAAGTATGATGTTAGATCTACGCACGATAATTATAAAGCAAACGATAATTATAACTGTAATTATAATAACTATGGTGAGTATTATCATAAACGACGAATGAAAAAAACGTCGACAGCTGTTCAGGTAAGTTCACTCCACCGAACTAATGAGAAAGAGCGAAGCGGTTGTAAAGACAGAAAGAGGGGAGATTTTGTGTGGTCAACAAGTAAGATGAAAACGTTGCCCTATGAACAGGTGACTTCCACAGTCAAACCGAACGTCGCAGCAATACAATGGAAATTTAACGAGGGAGTAATACAATGGAATGCGGACGATGTTTACACGAGGGTGAGAACAATGGTAAGCACGGCGACTATACGGCAAAGGAAACATTGTCCGGCAGCTAGTCAAACAATACAATGCTTTGTTAACTTAAACTAGAGACGGTGTAAATTGAACCACACTCAATGCCCGAAAATAAATAATTATTTTTAAATGAAAAATAATATTAATATTAATTATTAATAATAAGAAAATAGTTAAATTAATAAGAAATAATATGTATAAAAAGGTAAGAGAATATAATTAAGAAATGTTATTTATTAAGGTTATGATTGCAAATAAAAAAAAAATTAGTGGAAAGAAATAAGGAATTAAATAATAAATAATGTTATGCTAAATAAAAGTGTGTTCAAAGAAATGTAGGAAATGTATTATAAATGGTAAGGAATGTTAGTACTCAATGTACAAGAATGGCAAGGAATGTAAATGTTAATGTTAGTGTAAGGAATGATTGTAAAAGAATGTTATTATCAATGTTGTTATTAATATGAAGAAGGATTAGAGATGAGCAATCAATGTTATAATTGTCAGAACGGCTGATCAAGCGAAAACTTCACACTTAATGGAGATACAAGGACACAGAAGAAAGCGAGAGTGAAAAGTCAAAGGGCAGAGACTACTTAGGATTAAGGACTTCGAGAAAAATATCGTTGTTTTCTAAGGTAGTTCATCTGTAACCGATCATGTGACACACTACAAGCTGAAAGAGTATTCTGTTACGGAAGTGTATTTCAAGTAAGAATGAAGGAAATTATTAGCGATCAGAAAGGTAATGTTAAAGAAATGTAATAAAAAGTAATGAAGGTTAATGTAGTATATAACTAATGTAAGAAAGGTTAAGAAAGGTAAAGAATGTTCATGTAAGAAATGGGTTAAAGAACGAAGGTAGGAATGTATAATTAATATAATGTAAAATTTCAGATTGAAGAACGGCATAATATATTAAGACGCAAAATGTTTATCACTGCAAGAATGCAAGTTCACTCAGAAAGTTTTACACGTAAAAATAACTAGGTTAGTGGAACCAGATGAAGTAGAACAATGGGGAGAAGCAGCTACGTTTATTCATTGTTAGCAACTTGTAGGGAGGGGAAATAGAAACTAGACTTGTAATACCCTCCAACTAAGGGAACTTGAACAACTAATATTCATTATCATGGATAGTAGTGTATAAAAAAAAATATATATAAGTAATATGAAATATAAAAATGTAAGTTGTCTAATGATAGAAAACAAAAATTTTAATAAATATATTTATTAAACTTTTTTTACCAAGTAGAGGAATAATGCGACAATACAAGCATAGGCTGTAATGCGCATATATAATATAAAATAAATATTTAAGTTAATTTCTATTATACATAATATACGAGCAGGTGTGAGATTGGAAGCTGGCTTTCAATCAGGAACCAACAGATAAACATCACGCGATTACCACTGCATGTGTGTATACAAGTAAATAGAGTGGGTGCGTGAAGCCTGTTTGATCCTGAAAGTTTGCAACCTCAACCTAAGTTAATGCTAAATTAAGAATATATTTAATATTAAGCAAACCATAAATGTTAGCGAGAAGGTAAAAACTTCTAAAAATGTGTAAAAATCAGACACAAGTGCAGTGCGAATTTTACGTAATTCGGACAATCATTGCTAATCCAGTGCGATTTTTAAAGCATTAATTACACTAGTGGTGCGAGCATCATGATAATTGCACATCACATAGGTCATTAAATTAGGCAATATTTTATCGCCGTGTTATCTGCGTTAAACAGTGCGATTGCCGAAAAAGTGCAATTATGTGAAATGAGACGAGAGTGGGGGCTATCATGCCATGGTTCAACTGTCGACAGGCTGATTCCTGAATCGACAGCTGCAGTTTTCTTGGTGCATATAAATAGAAGCCCAGGAGAGCTAATCTCTCTTTTCTAAATTACCTCAGTCGCGGCGGTACGCTATGTCCGTCCGAGACGCTAAATTTTTAACTACTTTGGACAAAGTTAGACGCTAGGTCTAACATCAGTATGATTTTCTTTTTAAGCTTAACTTATAAAGTATTACGGCAAATGTTTTGATTTAAAGTATGAATGAAAACAATAATTAAAGAAGTACCTAACAAAGTAATCGTCGGACGTCTACAGTCAGTCGACAACTAAGAACATCAACTCCTGACAGAGGACGAGAGAACGACTAGCAGAGGAACGAGACGCAGAGGACTAGAGATGGTTCTATCATAACAGCTACATATCCAGAGCAACATGTCATCATAATCTACAGCAGCCAATGTACCATGAAGGACGAGAGACGAGAGGACGAGCAGTGAGGACAAGAGGACATCCAGGAGGATCGAACCGACGGAATCACTGGAGGATATGGGACAACTCTGCAGAATTTAAGGTGACGAAAATCGAATATATAATTATCAAAGAGAAAGACATTGAAAGACTTAAAAAAAAAGGAAAACAAAAACAAAACATTTTTGTAAGAGTAATAACAAGTATGTAGATAGAGATAAAACCAATGTAATTTATGTGTAATCAGAATATTCTTTAATTATTTTTCTTCAATGAATGAACAATCAATATAACGATAAGTTAAATCCTTGCTTGGAAAATGAACAAGTAATTAATTTATTTAACTTTTTCTTAGTAAAAGCACATAACGTAGAGTCATTGAAAGTAATCAATTAATTGTGTTAAATGATTATAAAGCCGTAAAAAGGTATAAAGATAGTATAGAATAAGAATGTATTATCAATGTTTAAAAAAAAATCACACATTTCGACTGAGTAGTCAAGAAATCATAGTATAATGAAGAAAAATTTTTAATTAAAATGTATAATATAATATCTAGAATATAAGATATATGTTTGTGATGATAACACGGCAAGTAAAGAAACTTTGAAACCTTAGATAATGGATATCGTATGGCGAATTAATCATTACTTTTATATTATTATTTTTGTATGTTTGTTTAAAGTAATAAATGAAACATATTACGATTCCTAAAAAGAGTTACTCTTATTATAATTACACCTGAACCCCAATTATACACACACATTGTTAGTAATATTATATATAAATGTTATGTGAGTATAAACACAGCACTAATTCAAAATACATTAAATACAGCAACGTGTACCGTTGTATAAATTTTGGCGCCCATGAACGTGGGACCCGACACGCCTACATTTAATAAATAAATATATGCTCTATTGTTAAATGGGTGCATAGGATTTATGTATAATAATTGATGTGTATTAATGGATATTTTATGTGTTTAATTTTGTTGTGTATATTGTATTGTAATAACGCAACTGGCGCCCACCCCAACAAACAGGTGTAATTGTAATATAAGTAGATAAGAATAAAGAAATAATAATAACGAAACAATAATTAAATAAAATTAATAAGTCGGTTCCATAAAAAAAGTATTCTTAAATGTTATAAATAAATATTTTTTTATAATTCGACATGACGACTCCGGGAAACTTAGATATGGAGGCATTTCAGACGATGACGCGTGCCTGGGTCGATGAAATATGTACAAAGCAGACAGAAAATTTGAATGCGTAAATAAACGAACTAATAGAATTAAATACCAAACAAACAGATAGTTTAGAAAATAGAATAGAACAACAGTCTGAGAATTCTAAACAAGACACTAGAAGAAAAATTGAAAGTTTAGCAGAATTGAAGAACGGTAATGTTGAAAAAACAAAGAATAATAGGCAGTAATGCACAGTTAACCGAAAAAATTGTTGAGACCAACTCACATATTGACACTCTTGGAAAAGATATATTTGAAGTAATTGGTAAACAAACGGAGCTAATATATGAAGAATTCATAATAGTTGAAAATACGTTCGTAATTACTAACGATAATCATAAAAAAGTAATTAACATTAAGGAAGAGAAGAAAATAAAGGTTAATAAAACGTACCTTATTAATAGCGATATCCCAATTGTGAGACACACACACACACACTAGTAGATCACATAGGATAAAAACACGTGTGAAGCACAATAATTATCACGAAAAACGTCGTACTATACGAAACACTACGCAAACTTTTGAGAAGTATGATGTTAGATCTACGCACGATAATTATAAAGCAAACGATAATTATAACTGTAATTATAATAACTATGGTGAGTATTATCATAAACGACGAATGAAAAAAACGTCGACAGCTGTTCAGGTAAGTTCACTCCACCGAACTAATGAGAAAGAGCGAAGCGGTTGTAAAGACAGAAAGAGGGGAGATTTTGTGTGGTCAACAAGTAAGATGAAAACGTTGCCCTATGAACAGGTGACTTCCACAGTCAAACCGAACGTCGCAGCAATACAATGGAAATTTAACGAGGGAGTAATACAATGGAATGCGGACGATGTTTACACGAGGGTGAGAACAATGGTAAGCACGGCGACTATACGGCAAAGGAAACATTGTCCGGCAGCTGGTCAAACAATACAATGCTTTGTTAACTTAAACTAGAGACGGTGTAAATTGAACCACACTCAATGCCCGAAAATAAATAATTATTTTTAAATGAAAAATAATATTAATATTAATTATTAATAATAAGAAAATAGTTAAATTAATAAGAAATAATATGTATAAAAAGGTAAGAGAATATAATTAAGAAATGTTATTTATTAAGGTTATGATTGCAAATAAAAAAAAAATTAGTGGAAAGAAATAAGGAATTAAATAATAAAGAATGTTATGCTAAATAAAAGTGTGTTCAAAGAAATGTAGGAAATGTATTATAAATGGTAAGGAATGTTAGTACTCAATGTACAAGAATGGCAAGGAATGTAAATGTTAATGTTAGTGTAAGGAATGATTGTAAAAGAATGTTATTATCAATGTTGTTATTAATATGAAGAAGGATTAGAGATGAGCAATCAATGTTATAATTGTCTGAACGGCTGATCAAGCGAAAACTTCACACTTAATGGAGATACAAGGACACAGAAGAAAGCGAGAGTGAAAAGTCAAAGGGCAGAGACTACTTAGGATTAAGGACTTCGAGAAAAATATCGTTGTTTTCTAAGGTAGTTCATCTGTAACCGATCATGTGACACACTACAAGCTGAAAGAGTATTCTGTTACGGAAGTGTATTTCAAGTAAGAATGAAGGAAATTATTAGCGATCAGAAAGGTAATGTTAAAGAAATGTAATAAAAAGTAATGAAGGTTAATGTAGTATATAACTAATGTAAGAAAGGTTAAGAAAGGTAAAGAATGTTCATGTAAGAAATGGGTTAAAGAACGAAGGTAGGAATGTATAATTAATATAATGTAAAATTTCAGATTGAAGAACGGCATAATATATTAAGACGCAAAATGTTTATCACTGCAAGAATGCAAGTTCACTCAGAAAGTTTTACACGTAAAAATAACTAGGTTAGTGGAACCAGATGAAGTAGAACAATGGGGAGAAGCAGCTACGTTTATGCATTGTTAGCAACTTGTAGGGAGGGGAAATAGAAACTAGACTTGTAATACCCTCCAACTAAGGGAACTTGAACAACTAATATTCATTATCATGGATAGTAGTGTATAAAAAAAAATATATATAAGTAATATGAAATATAAAAATGTAAGTTGTCTAATGATAGAAAACAAAAATTTTAATAAATATATTTATTAAACTTTTTTTACCAAGTAGATGAATAATGCGACAATACAAGCATAGGCTGTAATGCGCATATATAATATAAAATAAATATTTAAGTTAATTTCTATTATACATAATATACGAGCAGGTGTGAGATTGGAAGCTGGCTTTCAATCAGGAACCAACAGATAAACATCACGCGATTACCACTGCATGTGTGTATACAAGTAAATAGAGTGTGTGCGTGAAGCCTGTTTGATCCTGAAAGTTTGCAACCTCAACCTAAGTTAATGCTAAATTAAGAATATATTTAATATTAAGCAAACCATAAATGTTAGCGAGAAGGTAAAAACTTCTAAAAATGTGTAAAAATCAGACACAAGTGCAGTGCGAATTTTACGTAATTCGGACAATCATTGCTAATCCAGTGCGATTTTTAAAGCATTAATTACACTAGTGGTGCGAGCATCATGATAATTGCACATCACATAGGTCATTAAATTAGGCAATATTTTATCGCCGTGAAATCTGCGTTAAACAGTGCGATTGCCGAAAAAGTGCAATTATGTGAAATGAGACGAGAGTGGGGGCTATCATGCCATGGTTCAACTGTCGACAGGCTGATTCCTGAATCGACAGCTGCAGTTTTCTTGGTGCATATAAATAGAAGCCCAGGAGAGCTAATCTCTCTCTTCTAAATTACCTCAGTCGCGGCGGTACGCTATGTCCGTCCGAGACGCTAAATTTTTAACTACTTTGGACAAAGTTAGACGCTAGGTCTAACATCAGTATGATTTTCTTTTTAAGCTTAACTTATAAAGTATTACGGCAAATGTTTTGATTTAAAGTTGAATGAAAACAATAATTAAAGAAGTACCTAACAAAGTAATCGTCGGACGTCTACAGTCAGTCGACAACTAAGAACATCAACTCCTGGCAGAGGACGAGAGAACGACTAGCAGAGGAACGAGACGCAGAGGACTAGAGATGGTTCTATCATAACTGCTACATATCCAGAGCAACATGTCATCATAATGTACAGCAGCCAATGTACCATGAAGGACGAGAGACGAGAGGACGAGCAGTGAGGACAAGAGGACATCCAGGAGGATCGAACCGACGGAATCACTGGAGGATATGGGACAACTCTGCAGAATTTAAGGAGACGAAAATCGAATATATAATTATCAAAGAGAAAGACATTGAAAGACTTAAAAAAAAAAAAGGAAAACAAAAACAAAACACTTTTGTAAGAGTAATAACAAGTATGTAGATAGAGATAAAACCAATGTAATTTATGTCTAATCAGAATATTCTTTAATTATTTTTCTTTAATGAATGAACAGTCAATGTAAATATAAGTTAAATTCTTGCTTGGAAAATGAACAAGTAATTAATTTATTTAACTTTTTCTTAGTAAAAGCACATAACGTAGAGTCATTTAAAGTAATCAATTAATTGTGTTAAATGATTATAAAGCCGTAAAAAGTATAAAGAAAATATAGAATAAGAATGTATTAACAATTTTTAAAAAATCACACATTTATACTGAGTAGTCAAGAAATCATAGTATAATGAAGAAAAATTTTGATTAAAATGTATAATATAATATCTAGAAAATAAGATATATGTTTGTGATGATAACACGGCAAGTACAGAAACTTTGAAACCATAGATAATGGATATCGTATGGCGAATTATTCATTAATTTTATATTATTTTTTTATGTTTGTTTAAAGTAATAAATGAAACATATTACGATTCCTAAAAAGAGTTACTCTTATTATAATTACACCTGAACCCCAATTATGTACACACGTTGTTAGTAATATTATATATAAATGTTATATGAGTATAAACAGAGTACTAAATCAAAATACATTAAATACAGCAACGTGTACCGTTGTAATATATATATATATATATATATATAATCACGTTTATCCATCATTAGCTAAACATGCAAGTTCTGACCAGAGAATTTCATCTTTTTGAGACCCCATATATAAAAGTTACGAGTAAGCTTAGACATTTTATTCTTACATATTCGTAATCAGCATAAAAAACCGTAAAAATATATAACCGAAAAAAGTTGAATAATAATTACCCTGTTAACTTTATCGTTACAAACCACTCACACGTTTAAAAAAATGCATTACTATTTTATCACGAATATCGGTTTAGCTTTTAGTGATGAAAAATATGCACAGTGTTGCCACAAAATGTATATAAAGTCACGAAGGTCACAACGTTGCCAAGTCTACTGAACGTAAGCAATTCCTGCAGCTGCCGTCTCGGCTGTTTATTCCAGTCGCCTACGTTTAATTCCTGTATACGATCTTAGTTATTTTTAATTTCAGTACCGTAGTAAAAATAATCTTTGAAAGACGTAATCAGCTATTTTTCAACGCTGTTATTAAAAAGTGGGTTAATCATTCAATGACAGAAAACATATAAGGTATAAAATGTTTTGATCACTTTATTCACACGTTCTTTTCTTGACACGTAAATAACTATATACTAAATAAAGATATAATAAGTATATCTTCATTGTACATTAGTATAATATGTAGTTAAGAGTACAGTGTACAAATGCAAATGCTAAACCAATAGAAACGTCTAAAAAAACACGTTCTTCTTCTGTGTATCTTCTGTAATTGTTAATTATATTAATTGAGATTTTGGCTACTTATAGAGATTTAATTACTGAACACAATGCAGTTTTCAGAATTGCTGTATATTTATTGGTTTTGAAGTTATCGCAGGTTGAACTGCAAAAATGGATTGAATAAAACTTACTCATGCGGCCGCGTGTTTGACGACGAAGCTAGAGCGAGATAGTTGCTTATTATACCCTTTCTGTCTAGCGTACGGCGCAGCGCACAGTGTCCCTTTCAATACAGTATATTTAATGTATCTTTTAAATGTCAATAAATTTCAATGTAGATAATGTAGAATGTAGAAAATGTAGATAAAGAAAATGATTATGATATTGATTATAATTATAATAATTGGAAGCTTGTTTCAAATATATTATACTACATAGAAATGTTTATACACGCACTCATGCGCGCACGCGTGTGCACGTACGCGCACCCACCCACGCAGGCATATTATATATATATATATAAAATTTGTGATGTTTTCAATTTGTTTCTTCTGCAAGTAGTATAATTTCGTATATTCTTTTTAACACCTGACGCACGTTTCACTGAAAAATATCAGTATCATCTGAGGTTTCTAAGTAAATTAATAACAATCGAAATAATTCTATTAATATAAAATTAACGAATAATAAAAAATTCCGACTTAATTTTACATCTTGTGCCATTTTGTCAATGTTATATGTGGACAGACTTGCTTACTTTTCTATTAAATGTAGAAATAGATTTTACCATTATTTTTTGCCGCAAACCATTTAATCTTGTTGTTTAATCCTTTTTCTATATGAATAGCTCATTACAATTATTGTTAATATTTCGTGTAAACAGCAGAGAGATGCTAAGTAGGACATTGCCTCAGGTAAGATTGCATGGTAAATCAAGACTCGCGCGTATTTCTTCCACCAGTCGGACGTCACGCGGCAAAAACAGCTGATCGCTAGGTTAGCGCGGGAAGCCGGAATGGCCCCCCTGTGTTGTGTCTATTCAGCGCTAACACCACAAGATTTCTCATTCCCGTCAACATGAGTACCTACTCAAGGTCAAATAACATTCTTAATGTTGTAATGACAGACGTGTACGTTTACAAAACACTGTTTTGGCTGACACATATATACACATCTACGTCTGAACTCGCAACCTCTTATTTATCAGCTGGCCGGTTTTACGTTTCCACCAAACGTGTTCCAGAAAATCATATTAAAATAATATGAATATTTTATAGTAAAAACATAATAAAAATAATAATAATATACAATTTAAAAAGTTAATACACTACCTCTTGCTTATCCTAAGTTTTGTGCCGTATCACTTTTCCAAGGATTCATAAAATTGTTATCTCGAATGATACATGGATCTTGTAGAGCTCGTAATCCTAATGTTCCTTGCATGATTGATGGAATATGTACACATAATAACCGAGCAACATTTTACGTTAAACTATTGAAAATAACAATGGTTTTCCAAAGTACCGGAGACGAGATGACGGAATTGTTGAACTAAAAGGAATACCGTATATCATTTGATAATCGTGATTCGTTCAATACAATCGCTTCCTAATTCTACAGTACAATGCTCACATCAATATTGAAAACCGATAAATACATGTATAAATAGACTTACCATACGTCCCGGTTTGACCGGGATTGTCCCGGTTTGACGACCTGATCCCGGGGTCCCGGCCAGTTTGTCAATTGTCCCGGTTTGAAAATTGACGAGAGTAGTTTCCGTCCGGGCGAAGACGTTGTGCAAGCTAAGCTCCCGATTTTTGGTTAAATCAATAGAAAAGAGAGTTTGAAAGATTAAAAGTAATTTTTCATGAATGGAAAATTCAAAAGCTGCAGTAGTGACTTTGCACGAGTATACACATTCAAATGACTTAGGGAGCACAAAAATCCTAATGTGTGCTACACTTGCTTTCCTTCGAAAATATGTAGAATGTGGCTGGTAGTATATCCATGGTCAAGTTCCAGAGGAAGAGAAACTCGATTAATTCTTTAATTGTTTCGTAGAACAATAGCTAGACAATGATTAGTGCCACAGGAGTTACGGAACTGCTACTTCCGACGTCATACAATGAATAATACCGTACAAGCACGCATCAGAAACTAAACAGCCACGTTGGAAGACCACATCCAAGAATAAAAAACATTATCAAATGTTTATAATCTGAGGCAGAGAAATGTATTCAGAACACGAAGTAACGATGGAGTGAAATTTTTAAGCTATGAAAAGGACGAAAAAGTATACTGAATTGGATAAACTAAAAGATATGAAAAAGATTCTGAAGTTGGGATGTTTCTCAAGATCACGTCGTCCGTTCTACAAGTTGACTAATAAAAATAAATAAAAAATAACCTTCCTTTTTAATTTAGAGAGAGAGAGAGAGAGAGAGAGAGAGAGAGAGAGAGAGAGAGAGAGAGAGAGAGAGAGAGAGAGAGAGAGAGAGAGAGAGAGAGAGAGTGAGGGAGCGGCTATGCAAGTGTGTGTGTGTGTGTGTGTGAGTTTTATAAAAATTGTAACTTGGTAAACGTAGTTGGTAACAAAAAATACATTTAACGAATTATAAAAACATAAACACAATACAGGGTGGATGTACATACATCGTTGTTTGTGTGTTCGCAAGTGGGAGGTGCTCTCACGTATCAAAAATTAATTACGTGTCTTATCTACTTGAGTGTTCGCAAGTGAAACGAGTTGCAAGTGCCACTGTTCGTAAGTGGGAGCACACCATCGTCGGCCGGATACGAAAAGCAGATTAATTTACCTGGTTTCTTCGAGACAAAAGCATCAACATGAATCAAAAAATTTAACTTGCAACCATTATTTTAGTAAAACGTAGATGATTGTGGGTATCATAGCTTAGGCTTTCAGAGCATAGGCTTGTACATTTATCTAAGATTTACATTATGTAGCTGATGATAGAAGTTCAAATGCGAGTTCCTGGTCCCTAAAAACATGGGTATCTCAGCTGGGAGAGTGAACTCCAAGACAAAATACTGATCCTTCAAATGTGTGCGTGTCGGGTAGGTATAGGCCTACTCTGGGCTCCTTAAAAAAGCTACTGCTAAAATAACAGTGATTTGTTCTAATTTTGTTTGCTGCATAATAAGGTGACGCCGTATAACATTAAAATTTGGGTTTGGCAAAGATTATCAGAATTGGCACATTCAACAATTAAAAGTTTTGTACGAATGAGCAGAAAATAATGGTATTTAAAAGGAACTATAAAGACATATCTTATGGTCATAAACAAACCGTAGAAGAAATTACTATTGTAATCAGTATAGTCATATTTGGACAGGTGTAGAAAAATATGGAGAAGCCTATACAGGTGTGTCGGTGCTGATGGGAACACACATAAAAACGTTTGTATGAGATTAAACGTATGTATCCAAGATAAATACCGTTTTATCTACAACAGGTGGCTTCGAAATATGAATTTGTGGATTTCCCTTTTATTTAGGGGGAATTGTTATAAGGTAAATACAGTACAACCTGTCACATCCGGACCTGTGATATCCGGAACCTCCCATATCCGGACGTATCTCCAAACTAATTTTTGAAATTCTGTAATTGTTAATTATATTAATTGAGATTTTGGCTACTTATAGATATTTAATTACTGAACACAATGCAGTTTTCAGAATTGCTGTATATTTATTGGTTTTGAAGTTATCGCAGGTTGAACTGCAAAAATGAATCGACTAAAATTTACTCATCCCCCGCGTGTTTCACTGACTAAAGTAGAGCGAGATAGTTGCTATTATACCCTCTCTGTCTAGCGTACGGCGCAGCGCACAGTCTCCCTTTATGTACATAAATATGTAGGAAAAATAAGGAAAATATGTCGCTAAATATGTAATATTTAAGAAATATGTAGTATTAAAATACTTTCACATCAACAATATAATTTACATTTTACGAGAACATAACAGTGCCCTCTTTGAAAGGTTTTGAAAATAATAGGTGCTTCATTTTAAACTTTTTAAAATCACTTTCAAAACATGCAAATATATTTTGAGCAAAGTCAATGTAATCCATAAAATACTAATCAAGTTCGGGGCTGACACTAATCACCAGTTATATTACCACTTCTGTTACAGAAAATAAGTTAACCCTCAGAATACACAGTATCTGAAAGTTCAACTCTTTGTTGAAGAGTTTACAATAAGACAGCATGCATAAGAAATGAATTACTTTTCAATTGTTTATTGTACTTTAGAAAATTTATGAAAACATATTTTAGAAAACAGTATTAAAAAAGAAACCTTGATATTATAAAATTAACAACAACAAAGTATTTTACCTATGGATTTCTGTAGTATAGGACATGAGTATAAAGTAAAAAATTGAGAATTATTAACTATTTAACAAAGTATTTTACTAGGAGAGTTGAAATTACTATAAAATTAAAGGTAGATTTTTGACTTGAAAATCTATATTGTATATATATATATAAAACTCTACTATAACTCTGCATAAGAATAAAGTGTCCATGTAAGTTTTTTTTCCACTGTTTAGTTGCACAATTAATTATTAAATACTTTTCTATATTGTCTGTTGACATGGACAGTCTTCGGTCTGAGAGTATGTTTTTATATATAGAAAAGGATCTCTCGACATCACATGTCGTCACCGGCGCATGTTTATATAGAGGAATCGTACTTGGAAGAATATTCTCAATCGATTCTACAGTTTCGCCGTTACATATGCGATAAATGGTATGTAAAGTTGTGTAACCAGGGTTTCTATTCAGCACAGCATTTAATTTAGTAGAAACTTTGTCACCGACTTCACCCTGCACAGCATTTAACTTGTTAACTGCTTCTTCAACTATTCCTATGGCCTCTTGGAGAGTCAGACCTGCAGTCTCCAGTTTCTTGATACAACTGAAATGCGTTTTGATGTACGAAACTGAACATATCACCTTAGAGTTGTTGAATGCAGACAAGGATTCGCTCGCTGACACTGCAGAATCGGGAGATAATGTTTCCACCACATACTTCACAGCTTCAAAGTTGTCACTGTAGAAATTTACGGCTTCGATCCAGGTTCCCCATCTTGTAATTACGGGTTCTGGAGGCAGAGGTGTGTCAGGTAGCCTTTGTTTGTAGCACTGGATACGGTAAGGAGCTTTCAAGGACACCTTTTTTGTTGCTGATATTAATGTATTTACTTCGGGGAAAAGGTCTCTGACAGTTTCAGCTACTCGATGCAATCCATGAGCCAGGCATGTAACATGTAGTAGGTTGGGGTAAAACACATTTAGAGAATTACCTGCTTTTAACATGTATGCTGCTGCATCTGTATACAACAGCAGTACCTTCTCTTCTTTAACACCATTTGGCCATAACAAACTTGGCAAAATACAGCTTTATCGTCAGTTGTAAAAGCACTGTCAATCTGTACCCATGATTTTAACTTAGATGACAAAGATGATGCGGTCGGTGCCATGATAAAACAAGGATATTTGTATTTAAAACTCTTAAGAACTTGCGTTGAACAATACCGCACAATATATTATTTAAGACGTCTTTTGTCCAACAACGAGAATCCGCCAAGGCAAGAAAAAGCAAGCGCGAAGTGTAGGCGAAAGACAAAACACTGACTTGACAATAACATCAACACACCACACTGCACACCAGATTGTTATTTACGTGTAGGCTTACACTCCGAGAGCGTCGATAATACTGGCGTCAAAAATCACATTGTGCCCTACAATAGCATAGAGTTATATAGATATTTGTTTGTTTAGGTAGATGGAATCCGTTGCGAGAATTGCAAGATCTGCGAAGAGTATTTATTTACCGCGGACAGCACGTTCTTTCCCCAACGACCCCGCTGAACGTGCGAACAAAACGTAAATGAGTGGGGCCGCGCATACCATTCTCATCTAACATCCCGTGCAAAATGCCTTACTTGTCGCTTGAGCTCGTAAAAAATTTTACTTCTTGAAAGTAGAATCTATGTGTGCAATTGCAACAGATGCAATATTTTGCCTTTTCTTGTAATAAATTTAATTGGACCTGATTCTGATTAATTGCACATTTGCGCATCTGAGTAATGTTGTTATAGGCCTAACTATTTTTTGCCATTTCAATTTTCAAATTGAAGTAAAGTATAGTAAAATATGTAGAAATATGTAAGATGGAGTGAAATATGTAATATGAACAAAATATGTAAAAATATGTAAAATTAAACTCGCGGATAAGACACCTATTGGTATGATTCGCCGATATCTGGCTTTTCCGTGTAAATGTGCACTCAGCATTCAAATATGTAATTACATAAAAATCCGGGCCTTAATCATCACCTACACCTGCATAAATATGAATGTAGGGGCTACTCATTACAGTATTCACTTCCCCTTCCTTTGTATTTTGATTTGACAGCATTACAGGATGTTTACACTACCTTGTAAGCACGTATGTTTCCCCTTCTGTTTTGTCCAATATACAGTAGATTTGATAGAAATTTTAAATGAAGAAGGAAACTGCTACTTGGTAAATTAATATGTATTGTGCTTTTAAAAGGAAAAGAGAGATAGCTACCGTTTTTCTAATTCTATCAGTAGGATAGAAAACAGATATAATATAAAATGTATGAGACCCCATTAATATTAAGTATTTATCTCTAAATCACCAGTCGATTGTCTCAAAATAATGCGAAAAATTGCGAAAGAAACTACCGTGTAGTTATTTTTATCTCGCAAGGGTGTGTACGATGAACTATAGAAAAGAAACTTGTAGATAAATGTTTTTAAACAATGCCGTTTGGTTGCTAATCCCCGACCTTATAACTTTTTTATATACTTGCTTTTTTATAGAAAAGTCTTATGAATTGAAAAGAAATTAGTAAAAGAGAATGGAAAATTCCAGGGTGAGGAAGAATATTTAACGTTACGAATTATAAAACGAAGGAGATATTACAGCTGCAATAAAGAGCAGGCAACGAATTATATCAAGGGCTCAAGAGAGAAGTAACGCAACGGAAGGCTGATTGGAATTCCTCAACTTAAATGTGAAGGAGGTATTGTATAATATTAATACTACCTGTAACTACCGCAGACCTTCCTTTGTCATAAACCGTCTCCTCACCATTCCCGATGGACCTCCTCCCAGAAACCCCCGCCAACGGAGAAATAGAAATAATTAAGTCTCTTCGTCATACTTACTACACCTGGCTTCCTTATTGATAACTTAACATCTTAAATTTTCCTATCTACCTATCCGGTCTTTATCCCTCTCCTTTGTGCCTCCCCGCCTTACCTTGACGCCTCTCTGACACCTCCCTCCAGCTTTGGCGTCCTGCGTTACTCGACTTCGTCTTGGCTGTCGTTTGACTTATACTTTTATTATGGCTCTACCATCACCCATTTGGCTCTGCACACTACGTAAACACACAAATACACATCCATACACTACACTCTATCCTGAATGCCTCCACCTACTTCGCCACCGGTCCGCGCTGCGCTGGCGTGCGACTCCTCTAAATCTCCAATCGGCGGAAGGGTGCTTGCCCCAGATCAGCCTGAGTCTTATCCTCTGAGACAAGTCTCAGACAACGCAAAAAAAGGTATAATATTATAGCCTACTGTCTACTATGACTGTGAGACGCGAATATGACAGCAGATACGCAAGAATGTAGGAGGCTGCAGAAGAATAAAGGAACGGTCCAACTTCGGATATTATGGCTTAAGTAATCATATTAGAAAGGATTATTACAATTTATTTTATACACCACACAATATATGTGATAATTTTAATTTTTTATTTATCTATAAATTTTGAAACGAATTAAGACCTGTATTAACATCAACCGTTGTGTATATAATTCTTTTCACTCAGACTTTTCACAAAGTTTAGTGATATATTAAAACCATGTGTAAGATAATCAATTTTTGTGAAACCTATACTATACCCATTAAATAGTGTAGACTAGACAAGTATGATAGTAGCTTAATACAGTCTTTTTTCCGGGATGAAAGGGAAATTATAATATTGTGCGCTTAAGAATGAAACTTTTTTTGTTACTAGACCAACGTTTATGAAAATCTATTTGGCTTCATTTCTCAGATTGTAATAAAATTGGAATCAATTATAGCCTATATCAAATTAAAAATTTTTGCCAAAATTATTTGTTACTAACCAAGTTTACTTTATTTTCTTAACCGATGGATTTTTGCATATCAAATTCCGTTTATTAGACATCGATTTTTCAATATAAAATTGGTCTCTAGATTACTGATTTGCGTTAATGCGTCCAAGAAAAATAGTAGTTTGATAAACCTTATTACTAAGTTTTAATGTTTGTTTACATACGGCGTTTTCAAGAAACTGTAACAGTGTTAGAATAAATAGGCCTACTTAAAAATTTGATTACATACCTGCACCTAGTTTCGTATACAGAAGCAGTGTAAAAAGTATTTTGTAAAGCTTTCTTACAAAATTATAACATAACTGAAGCCCAAATGATGTTTAAGATTTTGCACGTTAAGTCATATGAAGTTTACTTAAGAACTTGTTACGTTCAGACTTCCTGAGATACAGTTATTGAGAAGAACAAGAGTAACAGAAAGAAAGAGAGAGAGAGTGAGAGAGAGGTCAAAGTACATGATGTTTACTACAGTTGGCTACTTATAAGGAACTTGAAAATAATTAAACTTATTGTAATGTAGAAAGTTAACGAAACATGAACCAAAAGCGAGGATTATGTGCAGCAGACTCAAGAGTTTTATTAACAGGATCCAAACAGCCTTTGGTGAAACGATTATTACGTTAAATAATTTATTCGCAATTAAGAAGTGGTACATTTTGAAGAAAGGAAAAAACCGAGGATGAGGAACTTATAAGTTGCTATTAAAATATGTAACTTACCTTTTGGATACCTAATTATTTTACAAGCAAGTTACGGAAACTATAAAAAAAAATTAATTCTTAATATATAAGCTTTCACGTATTATTTCAAAAAAAATTAGATTACTGCTCACTGTGATATACGAAAAGCAAAAATATAGTTAATGTAACATTACAACTCTTCAACTCTGTAAGATATAAACTCTTCTGCTTCTGCAGGTTGTTATTTATATTATTGGTACTTGTAGAAATTTTTATTAATCAGAATGGTGAATAAATTTCCAACGGATGGGAGTCAACTTGAAACATGTTGCTTCGGTACTACTGTATACCAATAACTGCATAACTATATTCTTACAAATGATATTCGGTATGAATGAGAATAATTAAAAATTCGTAATTCTCTCTCCCCCGTCTCTCTTCTCCCCCTCACTCTTTCTCTGTCAATTTTCCCCATCTACCTCACTAATAGGGGCATACCTCACTACTACCTTTAATTAAACATGACTACCTCACTATTAATTTCCTTTTATTTTCATTAAGTTAGCACGGCAGGTCCTTCTGCGACTGCACCCAAAGCGCGCCTCTTTAAGTGTTTGTTGAAATGTTACACTGCTACAAACAGATTACTCAAGTTTGAATGTGTAGTCTGTACGAACACAATGAATGATTAAACAAACAGGCACAAACAAACAGTGAAGGATTGTGTGTAACACTGAAATTGTTGACAAGAAAAGAAGAAACTGTAAGAGTTGGCGCGCGTGCGTGTGCGCGCGCGAGAGAGAGAGAGAGTGAGTGAGTGAGTGAGTGAGAGGACTGAAAGAGAGAACATGGGCAGAGGTAAAAAAATCCGTCGCATTAAATTCACGCCAACAACATTCTTAATGTCGTAATGACACAACAGTCTTTGTTTACGAAAATTACTACCGTCGTCACGACACAAATATACAGATCTAATGTGTGTTGGCAGGCTGACGCGTTCGTACTACTAATTCATTCGAAGGCTGTATTCACTCCTGTCTGTATTAAAATAATACAAATGTTGTTTTATAGTAATAATATAATAATAATAATAACAACTATCACGATTTGTAGGCTTAAGCATTCATAACATAAAGAGTTTTCTAACGTTCCCTCCACTCAAAAGACTTCTACGAACTTTTTTTAACCTATTGATTTTACTCCATTTTTAATAATTCACCAATCCCTTCAGTTTATAACTTACTGCTTACACGTCGGAGTCATGTGATAGTATGAAACTTTTATTGAGCAGAATTCAGTATGACGGATATTCGTGGCATACCTACGGAGATGTGAAAGTAACGTAGTTATACTTCGATTGCAGCTTGGATTCAGTAAATTCTGTTGCCTTCTGTACGAGCGGGTAAATTCTATGCAGGAATGGGAAAATTATTATGTAAAAAAAAGCAGTGATCATTAAAGACAGAGGCACTGAGTGTAGGAGATCAGACCGTTGTAGGTCAAGTACTAGTAAAACCTGGAAAAGCTTATCGTTCACTACTACATATTAAGTAGGTTTAATGAAAATTATGTAAATGGAACGGATGTAATTTCGAAACTGTTAATTTCCTTCAAGTGTGTACTAAAGTAAAGAATGTTACAATTTATAAGTTGGTAATTACACCAGGTAATGCTAACAACCAGTAGCCTACTGATTCGAATGTGTGTGTGAAGAGGGCTTTTGAGTCGATAATAACGCTATTACCTACTTGACACAGAAATTCCCGTGTCACCTGCATTTTGTATTATGCAAACGTTCGGAGGATGTAAATTTTTCAACAACATTGTTGGAGTGCCAACCTTTAGAATGAACCGTTGTGGCGGAATGCAAGATTGATTTAAAGAATTCAAAAATTCTTGGAGATAGTACACTATATTTTCAATATTAAATACGGTGTTAATAGATTCTTCGGACTTTTTATTATCCCCAGAAAATTTTTCCAAACTTGTATCATTATTTTCCTTCACAGATTCGATCCTTTGGGAATAACCACTTGTAATTTTTATCAAGTAAACACTTGACGTTTTGCACAGAATTTAGCAATTAATACAGTGTTGTACTATTTACTATGTCCCAGTTTTTCGTCAATTTCTGTGAAGCTATCGTCATTAGGAACACTACCGTCACCGAGGTGCAGTAAGTTTGTAGAAAAATCACCATCTCCTCCTCCTCCTAAATGGGCTCTCATATTGCTTTGCAAATTTAGTCTGAATAGCATTCCACATCGCCGAGGACTTTAAACACACTGAGACAATATCAGCGCGGGTTCCTCTTGCAGTTACCGGTAATCTCTAGCGAGAATCCTCTGAAATAACAAATGTTACGCTACCCACTAATTTGTTACAATTTCTTAAGTCTTGGAGAGTTTGATTGACCGTTTCTATACAGTCCACAAATCGCCTTCGTTTTACCGTTCATGATTAGTTTCCGTTTTGATCGCTCTTTCTTTTGTCATGCCTCCTCTTCAATACGAATTGCTTTTTTAATAGGAGTCAGTGAGAATACTTGACTTTTTCTTCTTGGCGCATTTCTATTTTATTTTTGCAGTCGCTTTCGGATAAGGGCGAATTTATTCTGGTGTCAATTGTGATAAGGTATTAGCAGATGTCTCGTTTATTTCCGACGTGGGAGGTCCGGCTACTGTGGTCTCTTGACAATCTTTTGTTGGTGTTAATCTTCCTTCATAATTACTTTTGTCTCCTATCTCTCTGTCAATTACAGGTGAACACAGAAACTCTTCGATACTGAATATATTTTCATTTAATGGCCAAATTCCAGTTGAACTAAAACCTGCTGTCAGTTAGATAGTGTAGCTGCCTTTGAAAGAGCATCTTTTGCTAGCCCAGGTATGTCATGGTTTTACCTGGGTTTATTGTCATCCAGCTCTCAGCGGCTGCACCGAAACAGGCCATATAAACACTTGTCTAATGGCTGAAGTCAGATTGTAACGGGTATGAGGTATAAACTGTTTCATAAATAGTAAAAAAAGAGAGGCTGTAATTTATCTTGATGGATGTGCTACTCCAATACAACCTGCTGGTCCATAAATAATCAAAGTGATATCTACATAACACTCTGTGGATATAACGATAAGTGGTGGTTTCCAGCTGCCATCTATGAAAATACCACTGGTTTCACCCTTTTCCAAAGGGGTAACCCTGCTGACTTGTTTATTTCCCTTCAAACTGACAACTTTGTTAGGACAGTGCACTGTCGTTATGCTGCCTGGTTTCCTTCACATTCCAAATATTGTGACAGTAAAAATGAAGGCGACTTATCACAGAATTCCAATATTGAAGAAAGTTTTATGTTATGTTTATTAAAACTAAATGCTATTGCAAAACTTGTTGCTTCAGCCTCTCTAAAAGACAACCTTGAATGTCGCTGCATGAAGCCAGTAAAACAATCTTTTACCGGCCCAGTTCACCAGAAAATCGACATTATTTGCAAACACGTATTCGGAGGCTAACATACGAATATTCTTAGGGTACAAACCATAATAACTAACAGAATAGTGCAGATCATAACACAGAAATCTGATTTTTCTTTTTGTTCTTTCCTAAATACAAGTTGTGGAAAACGCCGAGTCTTTGTAGGGTTTGTGAGCTACATCGCCCCAGAAAGTTTTTCACTTGTACGTTTGAACCAAATATGAAAAAAAGAAAACAGAACAAAATGTTTTACTTACATTGTACCAACATACCACTTTCCTTCTGGTGAAATTGAAGGTACACCTTTAATTTTAAAATTAGTGGCTGAAGTGTAGTGCTGCTGGCCACTCTACCTTTAGTGCGTGTGTCGAACACTCACTTTAGGCAACCTATTCTACCTCCTAAATTTCCTAGGCGGCATAAAAAGGAGCCATTATTACTATTATCATTTTAAAAATTTTAGTTTTTTAGGATTTAATAAACACGTAATCTTCATTATAGGATCACAAGTAACTGACACATAATTAATTCTGAGATTTGTTAGGTTATGAATTAATTTTCTTTTAAAAGTTATAGAGAAACATAACTTGCCCTCATGTTGCCACATTGCTTTTGTATAAGTATGATTCAATTGTACACTTACCATGGATCCAACAAAGTACGTAGCTGTAAACACCCATAGCAAATTAGTGACAAAAAGGTTGCTTTACACGTTCTAAAATACAAAAGGGAACAAAGACTCATTTTACTGTACACTGCTATAATCAGACTGGAGGAGCATGTACTACAAGCTATAACAAAAACGTTATACAGTTGCAGAGGTGCTGCGACTAAGGGACACTTGAAGAAGTACAAAGTATCAACTTATGTCTCTCTGCTCTCCCCTATATGGTAATACTGTCTTATAACGACTGTTAAACAAATCAAATGTATTGTATACCTTTATATGTGTATTTATACACAATATATCATAAACGTTTTTTGTGGCAAAAATACCTTTATATGTGTATTTATACACAATATATCATAAAAGTTTTTTGCTACAAAAATATCTGTCAAATTTTTGTATGTTGTAATGGTACATATAACACTACCAACACCAGCGTACCATAAATAAGTTGAAAGCCACTACAATTAAGAATACCTACAAGGTCAAGCATACGATCATGGATAAAAAAGGAAGTATCATAAGCCAAAACCAAGTGAATTAAAATGAAGAAGGAATTACCAGTAAATGTGCAACTAAAGAAGATAAAGCAAGACTAACGACGAGACGACATACATAATTACCCAATAGATCAAACAGTGAGAAGGAAACCCATTAAAGACAAAATCAAGAAGAAACCTATTAACCGTGAGAAGGAAACCAGTGAAAACGCCATGAAGAAACTTATTAAGAGGGAGGAAGGAAATCGGTGAAGAGAAGAAGAAAATATCCAGATCAAACACAAAAAATGGAGATAACATGACTTATAATATGGACTAATTATGAACTAACATATGGCAATAAAAGAATTATTATAAAAGAAGAAAGAATAAATGGAATAAACAACATGATTTAAACCCCTAAGCTGCAAAACAAATTGACACTTGACCAAAACTTATTAAGTGAATACCTTCCTTGACAATGTAATACAAACAATAATCAATAAGAATGAATTATTGAACATAAAAAGTAACAAAGAGAATGAATAATAATAAGTTCTTAGCTAAATTATGTGTAGACATGAAAAGAGGGCTATGTCCAAAACACCAATGACCAATTGTAAAGTGGAATTGATATTAGAAATAACCACTAATTACCAATAGTAAAGACTGTAAAAGATAAACAAAATGTAATCTAATAATAACCAATAGATATACCAGTACTACATAAAGTCAAATAAATCACATGTAATACAGAAACACAAAACCGACAATAATCCATTGTTGTATATTATAACTATATGCTTGCCATAGAATGGATGCATGATGAAAAAAATTATCTTGTAAACTTATCATAAAAGAGTAGGAACTAAACCAACAACATTGAATGAGGCAGAATACTATTCGAATAAGTAAATTCAAGGATTATAGCCACCCAAATACTAATAATAACCATAATAATAAATAAACCATGTTGACAGCTAGATGCAAGTAATCTTGGTTACTTTAAACCAAAGCAATTTTCAGTATAAATGCAGAATGAACTACTGCACAATAATAACAGTGCTATCAAAACAATGATAAGAGATATTCAAGCAATAACGAGAATAATTTGATAGGATTACAACCCATATAAAAAGGTAACTTCCTAAAGTATAGTAAACTCACTTAACAAACTATAGTTAAGGTAATAAAACCACAAGATGAAGAAAAAGGACACTATCAGAAGTGACAATGACCAATGCAGTATGCATAGGCCATAATAAAATGTTATTAACTATTAATGTTATAATAATATTAAGTATCATGTACATGTTGTGTTTATGTTAGTGTCTATACAGGAAAGTACAGAGCAACTCACCGCAGCTAATAATAGAAGAGTCAACGCAACTTCTTCAGAATCGAACTCATGAAATGGAACAAAAAACATTCTAAACTATTTAAACAAAATTAATAAACGATGTCAAAGAGTAAGTAAACCGATTTATTCATATCGGATTCAATAATAGATTGAAATGGGTAGAATAAATCAATAAACCAAAAATTAATAATAAAAACCAAAACGTTAAGAATAATAATAAAATAGACAATCTCGTCGTGCTAAAATGTTCATACACACTTTTTAAGAGAAAATTACTTAAAACTTCGAATCTAACAAAAAAATATTGTGTTGAGTATTCATAATACAAACCCTTAGATATCAAATATGAAATGAAAATATAAGAACCAAGTTAAATATATATTCTATAGCCGGCAGAATAAGGGAAGGACAAATAAAATAGAGGCAGGATATCAAGAGAATGGAAAACATGAGACTACCTAAACAAGTAATAAGATACAGACCTCAGGGAAGACGAGATATAGATAGGGCAAGGAAAAGAGATGCCTTCAGTGAAGGCAAAACGGGCTGTAATACTATACCTTGACGTGGAGAAGATTCATAATACTTAATAGCACACTTAAAAACAAAATATTGGTATGGAGAATCATACACGACTTCCATGTTCTAAGATTTATATTTAAAATCATTTTCGAAATATTTCCATTGAAACTACTTCTTTCTACTTACTGCTTCAGCCACTTACTGTGGTCACTAACGTATACCACCTCACGTTATCGCACTTGATTTTCACTGATGATGGAAGTCGATGGCACTGCCGAAACGTCTGGTTTTGCAGAAAACATTGGTCTACGGCCAAACAGGCCGGGAAGGAATTTTAAAAACAAACTGCTTCTTTGTTGCCAATAACGTAGTACATATATAAAAAAAAATATCAGTTAAACTATTACAACAAAAAATGTTTCAGGTAAACTACCCTTTCCCCTTCACCAAAATCAATAGGCCTTGAGTCCTCTATAACTCAGGCACATATGTAAAAAAATATCTGATTCTGTTTGAATTTACGGCAGTTATCGTTGGTCATGAAAAAATTTCTCTTGTTACAACATAAAATATTGCAGGTAAACTACCCCTTTATCTTAACTGATCTTCACAAAAACGAATAGGTCTTGAATACTCTACAATTCAGGGCTGTATGCAAAAAATTATTTGATTCTGTTTGAATTTGCGGCTCTTATCGTTTGCCATAAAAAATCTAGACAGACAGACAGACACAGGCACTTTTCGAAAAATTACTTTTTTTCATGTTGTGAGGGTAGTACAATCAGAATCTGCAAAAATCTCTAACACGATTTTTTTTGCCATCACCATTCTTCCATTTCCTTATGGAACATGAAAGTAAAATCAAAGTAAAATTCTGATGGCAAACAAAAATCATATATTCTATCAAAAATTGGAGATATCTTCTCTGCTATCGTTTCCTGTAACAAAACTGCTATCTACCAGAAATAATACACAGTCAATTCCCTAAAAGAAAGGTATTTATTGAATTTCTTTTAATTAAATGGAAATTATTGTCTCCAAATCATGAGTTTACAATCGATTATTTTTCGAAATCACATTTTTTCGATATTAGTTTTATCATACACATAACACAACAGATGTATTCAATTACAGTTATTAGAAAGAAATTAATTAATTATATATCTCAGGATTATTTGAGGGTTCTTTGAACTCTAAGAAAGTCAGAAATGCTTATTTATTAGTATCATACTTTACATTAATTAATACAGTATTTGTTTACTTAAAATCTGATTCAACAAGTTCGTTTTTTAAATTTTCTGGTATTAATTATTGTGGTTCCATGGATGTCTCAGATGTAGTGGCTGGTGCTGACTCGTTTCATTAATTTAGTATGGGGTTTATTCCGAATCTTAGTTATTAAATTTTTAAAATTTACTGGACATTATTTTTTTTTCATCTGCTCACTTCGAATACCATTTAACAATTACCTTAATTTCTTGTTGATTAGTTACTCTTAGTAACCATGAAATTGATGGTTTTTTATTGGCTAACCTAGGTACAGTTTTAGTAAATAGTCTAGTATAAATTATTATTATTTCTTTCCTTCTTTTAGAAAAAATACTTCTTTACAATTTTTAGCTATAATTAAATTTAATTTATATAAGGTTTTTCTTCACATCTTTACTTAAGCTTGGCTACTTGTATTTTATAATTTAATAATTTTTAACTTGGTTTATTTCCGACTTATATTTCTGTTAATATATTCTTACTCTACACTATTTTGTTCCCCCTCTCATCTCTTTATTTTATATTAATTAGCCATTATTAATTTCTGATATAACCCTGGATTCCTTAAACATAAACAAAAATAATATTTTAATTACAGTGATATTGCCTTTGTGGCCTAACAACACAAAACTACAACAACTTATTATTAAAATTATAGTTTATTACTATAATACTGCATGTTCACACATTTGTGATTGATGTCCTTTTCAGTTTTTAACATTTCCACATATCATACTATGTTGCACTTTGTACACACCGCACTTTTATGATAACACTTAGTACATTGTTTTTAATTGCTACAGTGTTTTATGGTACAAATGTTTTCATAGCATGATACTTAATCCTCCATTTCTGACTTCTGGAATGGGTACCTACTGACTTTTTATTACTATTATTATATAAATACTTCTTTATTTCTTATCATTACTGAGCACAGGTTATGTAATGTTACAACGTGTAGAATGTCCATGTTTTTGTCGATGTTTTTATATGTGTGGTTTGCTTCAATGGGGTGGTTTGCAAAGGTGGATTCTGTAGTGGAGTGGAGTGCCTTTGTGTGTTCAATGTATCTCTGTTTGAAGCTACGTCCTGTCTGGCCTATGTAGAATTTGTTGAAATTTGAGCAATTTAATTTGTAAACATAGGTAGATCGAATTTGTTTTGTGCTTTGTGTGTGTGTTTTGATAGTGTGTGTTCTGTTTTGTTAGTAGTTTTGTAAGCGATTCTGTATCCTGCTTTTTGGAATTCGTGGGCTATTTTTTCAGTTTGTTTGTTGATATAGTATGTTAGTGTTATGAATTTGTTGTTTTCTGTCTTTGTCTGTTGTTTGTTTTGTGTTTTGTGTAGAAGTAAAAAAGACTACAAAGACGAACTAAACACGATAAAATATCTAGCAGAATCTAATGGATACGACAGAACAATAGTATAAGAAGCCGTTTGCTTACCCCTTTGATTAAATTTAATTTTTTATTGTATTGGTGTTCAATTATTGTAATCTGTTTTAATTAATCTGGTTCACTGTGGAATCCTCTTGACGTTCCGTCGCAATTCCGCTGATCTAAATTGTCGTTGTACAGTAATAATGTTGTTTTGACTAGTTTATAATGTAATTACAACTTGCACATACCTTTGGTGTAGAACTGGTAGCTTATGTCTGTCTAAACTGGTTGTTCAAATTGTCTTGGTACGTTATAAAACAACTGATTCTTCAAAACAGTAGATTAGAACTGTTTAAAAGTACTGTAAGTGAGCTAAGTTTGAATTATTTGTGCGCCATATGGAATCTAGGTTGTTATTCCATAAAATAATTTATTAGATGAATAAACGAAATAATTTTAATGAATATCTATATAATGTTAAATTATTCACTTGACTGTACTATGAAATGAATTTAATTCAATTATTTTCTGGTTATTGTTTATAAATTTGAATGGTTGGCGCTTCACACGGCCATGCCGCCAACTTAACTGTTTGAGTGGCTTGAATTTACAACTCTTTTAAATAAAGATTAAATTACTACAAAATACGTCAATAAGTTCGTACAACGTTTGTTAATTAAGATATTATTGTTTTATTACTCACTGAATGCTCTTTTTAATTCTATACATACAACTAAACAATGATTTAGTTGGCATATTTTTCTGGTAACCCAGAAGGTTGGCAATGTTGACTCTAATTAAATATTTATTTGGGAAGTTTGTTTTAAAACAGGAAGGAGAGGGCGAGAGAATTTAAGTGTGGCATAAATATTAAATAAGATTTGTTCGTAACGTAACCATGTATTAGCGTAGTCATTGTGGCTAGTTGCTTAATCCTATGTTCTGTGCTAAAAACTTCGTCTCACGACCTTGAGATTTTTCTTTATATGAACGGAAGTCAGATAGCAAAATATATCCGAGTTTTCTTAAGGGAAAGTTTACATATTTATCTTCAAAATATGTTGGCTACCTCAGAGATTTTCTGATGGGAAGGCAAGTTGAGAAGCGAGGTTAAGGCGGTACGAAGGTAGGTAAAATAGAATTAAGGCAAATATAATTTATTAAAACGTATATTTCTTAACAAGAGTAAATTCTATTCCTGTATTTATTTTACAAGATACTGATGTATTTATACAAGAAAATTTAACTATTCTTAATAACATACTGACGAAGATAGTTTAGTATAGTAATACAGTAAGTTTAGTATTCTTTGGAAACAGTAGTACTTTTATTAGAACCTGTTAGTGCTATTAGGCTATTTTTGGAAAGGTTTCTTGAAATACTGTACACAATAAATCTCATAACCAATAAATGAAAATCAACTACATACTCAACTTAACATTTGTACTCACAATTAAAGAAAAGATAAAACAGAATACACATTTTACAAATTAAGTTAATGACATGGGATTAGTGACTGTTTACATAAATATTGAACTAAGAATAAACATACTATAATAATTTTAAAAAATAGTAAAAATATGACTGCTGAAAATAAAAACAAAAATAATCAGATACCTTGATTATTCATTGACGATTTTATTCTTCTTATAACTGGTGACGGAATCTTGGTTTTTCCTTTAATTATATTGTTGACATAAGTGCATAGCTGTTGTATGCTTCTCCCACTCAGTGCTGGCTCATTTTCATATACTTTTATAATTTTTTTACGCTCTGGAGCTTCATTTTGTACAAAATAGTTTCCAAAATGTTTATAGAGGACTTCTTTTTCCTCCTCTGACCACCTAGTTCGGTGTATATTCTTCACTTCTGGTGCACTTATATTTGAAGGAAGTGAACCACTATCAGATAATTCTTCTTGACTGGTGTTCTGTTCCTGGTCATCCTGACTGGAATTACCACCATGAGAAATCTGCGCATCTTCATCAGGAAGTGTCATTTTAAGAAGGCGATGCCCGACTTGTGACTTCTGTATTAATACTAAAGGCAACTTATAATTTGATTTGTGAACATTAACATCATGGCCCATAAATGTGGCCAAGTTTTCAGTAAATGTATCATTTCTTTCATGAAGTTTCGAATTTGTGGCTGCATGGTGTCTCAAACCTGTTGCAGTGAAGTGTTCTGGGATGATTAAGGGAAATCTCTTTTTTACATTCTCTAGTACCTTTGTACCATCGTACGTGATATCACTATCAGGCCTAGCAAACAGTAAAGGGCTTTCAATTTGAATTTTGGGACGACTAGCAATCAAAGCATCAAGTGCAGAACGCATTGATTTGGTTAAAATAATTGGTACTTTCCTGGTGTTTTTACCAGGAACATGGAAGATACTGAGCTCTTCACCACTTTGTCTTTCTTCATCAGTAAGTACATATTCTTTCGTTTTTGATATTGCATCATTTTGTATGACAGCTTCATAGTGAATCATTTTTGCATTTACTACCTCCCCTGGTCTTCTTCTACTTAAAACAATTATGTGGGCTATTAGATCCTTCGCTAAGGCCTCATAGTTCGTAGGTGAGGGATTCTTACACAGTTTTTCAACAAGGCTACTGTAGCCAGTACTGACACTTGAACAAAGTAAACGAATATCATCGTCACTGGGGAATATGTCTATCTTTTCAACTCTTTTCTTTTTTCTTGTTTTTTCTGCATTGGAATTAATTTCAATTTTCCATTCTGTGGCCATTAGGTGTAAGAAATCATCAACAGATTTCTTTATTTTACTTTTTTCTGGGGATATTAGATAATTGTCCTTAACAGTAAGTGATTTCAGAATATCAGCGCAGCTTTTTAGGGATGAACAAACTCGTGGTGCAAAACTTGTCACACCAGCTTCTCCTGTCTCTTCATTACAGTCACTAAGGTTACGAACAACTTCTACCAAGTCATCAAACATTGAAGGAAGCAGACAGTCTTCTAGGTATTCAATATCTGCATTTCTTTTCTTCATGGCTAACAATATTCTTGCCAGGTCACGCATTTTAGATGAAGTATATGATCGCTGATGCCTATCTCTATGATGGTTATAAAAACGAGTAGCAAAAGAAACAATCAAAGGATCACTTTGAGCTGTTAATGATATCTTATCTTTAACCATATTATAAAAAACATTTTTTTGCAATTGCAAACTAGCCAAAGCTAAAGTAGACTCAGGAATGAGCATCTGTGATGCCCCTTTTAAAACTCTATTTCTCATTTGGTTTCCAGCAACCATGCCATCACAGTTAACACCATCACTATTACTGTTACTGCAAGAATGAGGATTTTGGTCACACTTTCTGTTGTGAAGGTATAGATTTTCTTTTCTAAATAAGCCTAAACAAAAGGTACAGGTAACATGAGTAGATGCTGTGACTTCATACAACTTATTAGCAGGTCTCCTAATCGGCATAAGTTCACCTTCTACTTCTCCATTAATTACCTTTAAGTTATACAAGTGGTTCCCTTTTTTCCTAAGCTTGTCTGTTATAATACATCTCATTCTTTTTCTTTCTTTAACATTTTCATCCAATATACGCATGTAAGTCTTAACTTCTTCTTCCTTCTTATGAAATGTTATGATGTGACGACAGAAATTTGTTACACTCCTTAAGCAATATGGACAATAATTCCGTCTTGTTCTTTCGCACAATTTTGTTTGGTTTGACACAAGGTTATTGGGTTTTTGATAATTTTCCTTTTGACTGCACTTTAAGATCCGGAATTCCTAAAATTATAATAAAGAAAATTTACTCAAATAATAGTATCATAGGAAACTAGAAGTAATGCAACTGTATAAGGTATCTGTAAAATTGATTCCATTGTTATGAACAATATCTAAGCACAGGATGCAATTCAAACATTTATTAATTAAAGTACATTAAAGACATATGCCTTTTATTTTTACTCATTACTAAGTATCCTAGGGGCTGTATATAGTTGTCAGTTTGAGAATGGAATAACTTTCATTAAATAATAGGCCTACTGTAAAAGGCCACAAGAGAGGATCATCTATATTACATAATTTCTTGATCAGGTAGAGAAAGTTGCATGAGTGTACCACATCAAAACTTTCTTTTGATGATGGTCTCATTTAACCATACACAGTAATACATTGCACGAATTGTGAGAAAAATTCTACCAGTTACATGCAGTTCTGTTTTCAGTGTAATAAAAAACGTGTTTTCCTTTCATTAGCAAACATTTTTATATGTATTATACTTAAAGCCTATTTGTTAATGTTTTTTTACATTAAAAATAGTTATGAGAAAATCTGGAATACGAGCTCAAGTATTTCAATTTGTCATATCCTGCAATTATTAATAATTTGTGGTTATGTTTATAACATAAAAATATAATTCCTATAAATAGTATAACAGTAATAGCTATATACACACAGGAGGGAGGGAGGGAGAGAGGGAGGGGAGAGAGAGAGAGAGAGAGAGAGAGAGAGAGAGAGAGAGAGAGAGAGAGAGAGAGAGAGAGTTAACTATATAAGAATACAGCAGTTTAAAGGAGAAATTTACCTCGAAACTTATAAATCTTGCGCAACCACCTGGTGATATTGTAAGAGGTTCTACAACAACGGACTCTGTAACAAAGAATCAACAAGAATTTTAGCTAACAGAGAAAAATAATTATCACTGCCAGTATCAACAAAAGTGGAAATTACTAAATGAAATATTGCAATTTTATGGAAAATAACGTTATTAAACTAATTACGTACTTTATTCAGAACTTTTGTTTTTCCAGCAGCTTCCAAAACTCTTTATATAAAAAGTAATATAAACAAACTTATTTAGAGCTTCTAACAATACTTATCTTAAAATTATCATATGATTATACTTTCCAAAGGAAGCCCCTGATTTGAAAGCATCGACACCCTATAATACTACTAATTTAAAATGATTCCAACTACTATGTTACTAAATTTTCTCATTTAAAATGTAAATGGGACTGTTAATAACTTTATATTGTTGTCATAACAAGACAAAACACAATCATTAATGGCTATTTTATCACAAACTTCGAAATCTCCTATAAAGCTTGCTCAATGAAATAGGACATTCCTGATGCAGAAAATTAACTTTGCCATAACACAAATTAAATAACGCCCAAACAAAAAATTGCTTTGAAAACAAAACATTAATGAAATATGGTATGAATTCATTGTGCTACATTCAAAGCTGATTTTCTTAATTGATTTAAAGTATACAAGTCTAGTTTGTCAAGTAAAGATAATTTAGGTAAACCTAACACTACTTATGAAACAAACATTAAATCAAATATGCTAATGTTACAAAATTCACAAATAGAAAAAATAAAATTTGAAATTATCTATGGGCTGAATTGCTTTGATTATATTACCTTCTCCACTTGAAATGTTTTCGACATCAATATCATCTGATGTCGTCGATACTGCTGATGATGCCGAAATAATAGACATTTTTTCCCAGTCAATTCTGGAAAGTTCAGGAGAAACCTGAAAGATCATTACAAAACTCGTACATAATTTTTCACCAACTTAATAATTAAGAATATTAAGCTAATAATTAAGAGAATAATTTATTTTCTTAACCTAGCACAATATTTGTAGGTTAGCACTATGAATTTACAAAAAGTTAATGGATTTTGTGTAAATTTCTAAAAAAATTAAATTTACAGCATAATCTAGTAGTTATTTTATAGTAATCTATTTTAATTTAAATTAACTCAATTCTAAAAGTTAAAAACAAACTTACATACTGCAGATCCTCTTGTTGTTCAGCTAGCACTATTGGTCCCTGCACTGAAGATTCCTGAAAAAGATTCCTAATATAATCATACAAACTCGAAAAACAAAAATCTGTTCAAACGATTAACATTGAATAATATAATCCTGATGATAGCTGACAAATACACTACCGATAATTCATCCACACTGTATCATTTAAATCTACTATTAAGTATAACACACCCCATAAAATTTTTTAGAATATTGATATTAATTTTTTAAAATTTCATGTGATATTAATTGAGTATCATTTAGGAGGTTAAACAATATAAATACAATTCTACACATTAAGTTACAGATTATAAATACAGATAATAAGACATTAAATAAAAATAACTATATAGGCCTACACCAATTATCGGGTTTAAGTACCTGCTGTAAGCAGTGATAATTTTAGTTTACTGAGCTTTAATCAGACTTGCATGCAATAATAAATTTTACATAAGATAAAAGAACGATGCTTTCTTTAGTCACCAGCAAAACCTTTTCTGTCTTCAAGTTAATATTATAAAATTTAAAAACAGCACAATTTTATTAAAAAATTTAATCGAGATTAAAATGCATGTTTAAGTCAAAAATTAAAGAAGTCTCAGTTCAAATTCTCTTTTCACTTTTTCTTTTACCTGACAAATGTTAGCTCTTAATTTTTAAAGCAGAGCTGTGTTAAAATAAAATTTTTATGTCAAATAAATTACAATTTAATGGACTCGATCTTATGAAAGTAACTATGTGTACAAAATATTACAACAGTTTGCTTCCGTATTACAGTAGCCATAGGCCTATATTATAAATTTTGTTATATTAGGTGTTAAAATTAACCTTAACTTATTAAGTCATATCTTATTTAATTAATTACGTTTCTCTGAAAAATCCTGAATTTGAAAGTATATTTAGAGTAATATAGTGGGACTGAAGAATAAAATAAAATATGTTAACTAGTTAAATACGAGCAGAGTACAAATTAAATATATTATGGTAAGGCCTACCATCTTGTGTTAGGTAGGACCTCATTTTACGAATAAAATGACTTACAAATTGGATACATTACACAAATATAGGTAGGCCTATTTCATTTTTACAATTGAAAACGTACGCAGTCTAGCTAATATTTCTATAGGCTAATGGGTGTACTCAGTAGGAACTCAAGGCTTAGTACTTGTCTTCAGACATTTTATGCTTCATATCAAAGCCATAGATTAAATTACTGGCAAAAAATTTAGGCAGAATTTACGAACAAAATTTAGCATAAATTTCAGGCCTAATCTACCACTCAAACTTACTTGATCAGACACTTGTGTGTGTCTGAAACAATCTTGTGAAAATCGATCGCATTCCGGAAACAGAGCCCGTCTTACATCTGTAAGAAAATTAAAATTATGTAATGTTCATACATGAATCACCATAAAAGTAATAAATGGAATTTTTTTAGAGTAGACAAAATAATTGTCAGACTTACAGGAGTATCTATAAAAAAGAAAAATTATTTAATTAAATTGCAGTCAGTGCCCTCACAGGGACTTTTTTTAAAAATGGGTTAATTAATCTTATATTTTTAGTTGATTAGAGTTAAGGGGTGTTTTTATACACTGAATATAAATAACAGTTAAAACTATGTACCTTTTTTAGCTGTACGTCTGGTAGGTTCTATGGTAGATTCTCCTGTCACGGTCATCTGAAAAGTAAGATTTGACAATAGACTTTCAAATGATTAACGTTGTATAACATAATCCTAATGATAATTAGCAAATACATTACGGATAATTCATCCACAATGTATCATTCAAATTGACTATTAAGCATAATACACCCCATAAAATTGTTTATAATATTAAGCTAATAATTTTTTAAAAGTGCATGTGATATTTAGTTGAGCATCATTTAGGAGGTTAAACAATAAATACAATTCTACACATTAAGTTACTCTTTCACACTTGAATCTGAATAAAACTTACAAACATTCCAACTTTAATTCCGACATACTATAAAAATTTTCAATTCAGGAGCTTGGAGGAGCAAGGGCGAATATAAATAAATTGATTTTTTTTTAAGGAATCCTATTTTCTGACATGTTAAGAACATGGTAATACTACTATCACATCTATATTCGCCCTTAGTATTTTGTAAACAGTATTGAAATGTATGGACTGCATAAAACCAGCCGAAAGCTTAGTGCTGTAATATTGGAGGAGTAACTGCACGGTGCCACACGTCTGCATGATCTTTTGCCCTTTCACCACCGCACTTCTTATACAAGTCTATGAAAAGTTTGGGTCAGTGTGAGTCAGTATTTTGATGTGATTAGTTTGTTCTTTCTTATACTGCATACGTTTTTTTTCTTTGTTACTCCATTAGTGTCTTATTATAATAGTGGGTCAATCCATATCAAGTGGCCCAGCACTGGTTGCTTGACCATTTCAGAAAAAATTTATATTTGGTAGGTGGATTCCCTTATGTTTTGGGGGCTCAAAAATACTTTTTCAAATTTTTACTGTTTACCATTTGGAAATGGCGGCCATATTTGTTTTAGGCCGCACGCTATTTTTCGCGTTTGCAGGCATCTACGATTTCTTAAATTATACAGCAATGGGTTGCCCTAGCCCTATCAGATAAACTGCATTGAGTTCAGTACACTCTGGCCTACAAAATAAAACCATAATTACCTAGCTAGATGTATTTCTTAATATATTTTTTACAGCTCAAAATTATTGGTCGCAAATTGGCAAAATTCAATTTTTGAAGGGTAATTTTTCAAAGAAGGAATAATTTCTCAGCCTTAATCTTTTTTGTGCTGTTACACTACACAGTATAGTTACTTTTTGTAAAGTATTAATGGTGAGAAGCTTACCCTTAAAAAAATATGCCCTTTTAAAAACCAATTTTTGATTTTTTTTTCAAAGTTTCACCTGCAATATCTTTGTTGGGAGGCCAGTTAAAAATCTGAAAATTGCACACATAAAAGGCCTTTACGATATCAAACTTCAATATAAATTTCAAATTTGAGGTTTAACTGGAAGTTAGTAAACAAAATTTTCAATTTGACCCAAAAATACGTTATTTTCACATCCGCGATATGTGGGCAGTAACAGTAGGTATAGTAGTTTTATGATTAAAGCATATCCAATCAGAGATAACTAATTATAATAACATAGGATTTTGATTTCTGTAAGTCTGGACAAGTCTGTGTATTGTCTCCCCTCTCTACCATTATCTGTCCCTGTCTGGCAAGAAGCTAACTGTTATTTACAGTGCTTCGGGTTTTCTTGCACTTAATTTACTATGAGCTCTTCAAGTTTACTAGAGTTGGGCATGACATGTAAATTCGATGAGTTTGTATAAGTAACTCATTTTGCATGGTGAGGTGGGACATTGTCCCACTTCAAATGAGGTGGGACAATGTAGTGTTTCTGAGACGTTTAACACAATGAAATACATTGAGTTGAGCAGTGCAAAACAAACAACCGAAAGTTACCGAATAATCACGACAATGTCACGAACTTCGTAATGTGTCCTATTCATTCCCAATTGTGACGCATCGCAGTCGCTCGTACACTTTGGGAGTGAAACAAACATTGTCTGCTCGCTTCAAGTCGCGAGTCACGTCACATCTCGGTTCATACTTCGTTCGTATATTTGTCGCACGGTAGTGTAGTGGTACAAAATTTATTTTTGAGGTGTTGGGACATTCTATTGATTTGTATGGTACATTTGAGGTGCATCTTGTATGAGTGACACAACTCTTAAAGTGTATAGTTGTATGACCTTTTAAAATGGAGTCTCAGTGTTCTATAGGTGTTCTTATTAATGAAGCTTGTCATAAAAGTGTGTATGGAGTATTTTCTAAAGACATTAAATTAACTGAAGATTATTGTGAAGAAAAAGTGTTATTTTCTTAGAGAATTGACTCAGAGGTTAAATCAACTTGTAAGTACCATGAAATAAAATACTTGAAAAAATTTCATCATCTTTTTGGCAAGTCTTGCTCAGACCCTTTCAAGAAACATAAAAAGCCTATAATAAAAGGTCTACGAGAAATAACTTTTGATCATTATTCAAAGAATCAAAGCCCTTTTGTTAGCCTTGTACCAGGAAAATCATTGTGCCCAACATGTTATGCAAAAATATTTGTAATTAACAAAGAGAAGGATAGTGATAGTACAGATAAAGAATTTAGTGTCTTATCAGAAACTTTCCTAGGTTTATCGCCTGCTTGTAAAATTAGAAAACTAAAACAAAAAATATCTGTAGCCTTAAAAGCAATAATTGAGAATGTTTCTAGTACAGTTAGAAAGAATTTGGAAATTTCTTTTCAAAAGCAAATTCCTTCTAATGAACCAGTTGAAAATCCTGAAAATTTAATAACTGACTATGATGATTTGATAAAAAAGCTACAAACTAATGTTCCATTTCACACAAAGAGGATAAGATCAAGATTATCAGTTTACTACCAAACTCTTGGAGCCGAGCAAAAATTAGCAATGAATTTCAAGTGTCAGAACGTTTAGTTAAATTAACAAGGCACTTAGTCAAAGTACAGGGTATTTCACCTGAATTACAAAACAAGAACGCATCAAATTTGATAGATGAAAACACAATCAAAAGAGTTAGACGTTTTTATGAAAATGACAATAATAGCCGTTTGATGCCTGGCAAAAAAAGATTGTATTTCAATGAAAGAAAATGGTACTAAGGTTCAAAGACAAAAAAGGTTAATAGTTCAACTGTGTAATTTAAATGAACTATTTACTGAATTCAAAAACGAAAATCCTGGCATTAAAATCGGAAGGTCGAAATTCTGCGAGTTGAGACCAAAATGGTGTATTATTGCAGGAGCATCTGGCACCCATAATGTATGCGTTTGTTTGTATCACCAGAACGTAAAGTTGATGATAGCTGGGGCCCATCTTAAGGTTGATTACAAAGACCTTTTGGATGTTCTGGTATGCAAAACTTACAGTTACAATTGTATGATGGGAAAATGTGAAGTTTGTCCAGGCAAGCAGGCTTTACTTGACATGTTTGAAGAATCTGAAGACGACTCAATGCCAGACAATATAGAATACAAACAATGGGTGATCCAAGACGGAACTGAAATGGTGACAATCATAAAACCACAAGAAGAGTTTATTGAAATGCTAATTGCCAAACTTGAAAATCTGAAAATGCATCATTTTATTTCGAAATCTCAAGGGAAGTTTATGAAAGACATAAAGCAAATCTTAGCAGTTAATGAATGCATAATTCTCGCTGACTTTTCAGAGAATTACTCCTTCGTTGTTCAAGATGAAGTAAAGAGACACCACTGGGTAAACAAACAGGCTACGGTTCATCCATTTGTATTTTATTATAAGGATCAAGATGAATTAAAGAGTCATAGTTTTTGTGTTATAAGTGACCATCTTGAACACAATACTACAACAGTGCACGCGTTTCAACAACAACTAATAAACTACATCAAAGAGCACCACCCATCCATAAAGAAATTGATCTACTTCTCTAATGGGGCTGCAAGCCAATACAAAAACAAAAAGAATTTTATCAACATGTGCTTTCACAAAGAAGATTTTGGACTTGATGTAGAGTGGCATTTTTCGCATCATGTCATGGGAAGAATGCGTGCGATGGCATCGGGGGTACTACAAAGCGAGCCGTCACAAAAGCTAGTCTGCAGCGGACGTATGAGAACCAGATCTTGACACCTCAGGAAATGTTCAAATTCTGTACAGAACATCTTAAAGGAATTACCTATGTTTTTGTAAAAACAGAGGAAATACAAGAACTTCACGCCAATGTCTTGGAAGAAAGATTCAACAATTGTAAGAAGATTAAAGGCACTCGATTTTTTTCATTGTTTTATACCGCAGTCAGACAATTTGCTTAAATGTAAGTTCACATCAGCATCACCTGATAGTGAACTTCATACAACTGGAAAATTTGTGGATTGCGGAACGATGGACAATGGTGGATTGCGGAAGTAGATAATATTAATAATCAAAACCAAGATGTGCATGTTACATTTTATCACCCACCAGGAACAAGGACCTCATTAAAAAAAAATGAAAAAGACCAAGTTTGGATGCCAATTAAAAATATAGGTACTGAAGAAGCTGACTCCTCTGGAATTTACCACTGTAACTGGGAGAACTTTTAATCTAACGCCCAAACTATGCGAAGAAATTTCACAAAAGATGAATGAACAATTACGTAAAATCTAATTGAAGGTGAGAAGGCATTGTTTGTTGTCGGTTGATTGATTTTAAATTACCTGATAAATTACGTGTCCCTCAAAGCTCAATGGGACAATCACAAACATTTTACTTCTAGTTGATTTTGTAACTTATAAAATTTTGAATTTCATTATGCCTTTTATATGTAACATTATACAATATTAAAACAATATAACCTGCATTTTATTCAAAATCCTATGTTATTATAATTAGTTATCTTTGATTGGACATGCTTTAATCATAAAATTACTATACCTACTGTTATTAGCCCACATATCGGGGATGTGAAAATAACGTATTTTTAGCTCAAATTGAAAATTTGTTTTACTAATTTCCAGTTGAATCTCAAAGTTGAAATGTATACTGAAGTTTGATATCATAAAGACCTATTGTGTGCAATTTTCAGATTTTTAACTGGCCCCCCAACAATGATATTGCAGGTGACACTTTAAAAAAAAAATCAAAAATAGGTTTTTTTAAAAAGGCATATTTTTTTAAGGCTAAGCTTCTCACCATTAATACTTTACAAAAAGTAACTATACTGTGTTGTGTAACAGCACAAAAACGATTAAGGCTGAGAAATTATTCCTTCTTTGAAAAATTACCTTTCAAAAATTGAATTTTGCCAATTTGCGACCAATAATTTTGAGCTGTAAGAAATATATTAAGAAATACATCTAGCTAGGTGATTATGGTTTTAGTTTGTAGGCCAGAGTGTATTGAACTCAATGCAGTTTATTTGAAAGGGCTAGGGCAACCCATTGCTGTACAATTTAAGAAATCGTAGATGCCTGCGAACGCGAAAAATAGCGTGCGGCCTAAATCAAATATGGCCGCCATTTCCAAATGGTAAACAGTAAAAATTGGAAAAATTTTTTTGAGCCCCCAAAACATAAGGGAATCCACCTACCAAATATAAATTTTTTCTGAGACGGTCAAGCAACCAATTATTTTTTTTCTGGACCACTTGGTATGGAATTTCCCTAGTACCATTACAACAGTGAGTGTGTGTGGTCTTTTTGTAAAATGAAAAGTAAAAATACGTCAAAGATACGGCAGAAACTTGCAGAATATTGGATTGTTAATAAATGCAAGATACAACGAAATTCTGCCGCGAGTTATGTTTCAAGAAAGACAAAGCGTGTAGTTCCTGCTCGTTCGGACAGCCGTGTAAGTGGTCAGAAATGTTTTGAAAAAATAGGAATGAACTGGTCCCTATTGTTTGTATCGCATTGACTGGGCGATCATTTTATGTATGTTACTCATAAATGTACATAGTTTCTATTTTTGTTTTTTAGTTTTCTTTCATTTTTTTAAGAACATACTTTCAATAATGCATACTTTCATCATTACTTAATTTTAATGTCAAGGAATATGTTAGATTCGACATTTTGTACACAGTAGTATGTAATTTGCTAAGAATTTGATATTAATTCATAATGCTAACTATAGTAGTTATCAACATTTCGAATTTTCATTCGATTAATTTAAATTTTAGAATAATCTTAAAATTTTGTTGTTTTACTTCCATGTTCCTTAAGGAAATGGAAGTATGGTGATGGCAAAAAAAATCGTGTTCGAGATTATTGCAGATTCTGATTGTACTACACTCAAAACATGAAAAAAAGTCGTTTTTCGAAAAGTGTGTGTGTGTGTGTGTGTCTGTCTATAGATTTTTTTCTATGGCAAACGATAACAGCCGCAAATTCAAACAGAATCAAATAAGTTTTTGCATACAGTCCTGATTTGTAGTGTACTCGCGACCTGTTGTTTTTTGTGAAGATCGGTTGAGGGAAAGGGGTAGTTTACCAGCAACGGTTTTTTTTTATCAAGGGTAATTTTGTTTGTTTGGCAAACGATAACAGCCGCAAATTCAAACAAAATCATATAATATTTTACATACAGCCCTGAATTGTAGAGTTCTCAAGACCTGTCGTTTTTGGTGAAGATCGGTTAAGGGGAAGGGGTAGTTTACCAGACACGTTTTTTGTTTTATCAAGGGTATTTTATATGGCAAACGATTAACAGCCGCAAATTCAAACAGAATCATATAATATTTTGCATACAGCCCTGAAATGTAGAGTTCTCAAGACCTGTTGGTTTTGGTGAAGATCGGTTAAGGGAATAGGGTTGTTTACCAGCAACATTTTATGTTTTATCAAGGGTAATTTTTTTTTTTACGAACGATAACTGCCGTACATTAAAACAGAATCAACTACTCTTCTGCATACCTTTTTGAATTATACAGAACTCAAGGTCTGTTGATTTTGTTGAAGATCGGTTAAGGTAAAGGGGTAGTTTACCAGCAACGTTTTATGTTCTAACAAGGGTATTTTCTATGACAAACGATAACAGCCACAAATTCAAACAGAATCAAATTTTTTTTGCATACAGCCCTGTATTGTAGAGTTCTCAATACCTATTGGTGCTGGTGAAGATCGGTTAAGGGAAAGGGGTAGTTTACCTACAACATTTTATGTTTTAACAAAGGTTATTTTTTATATGACGAACGATAACTGCCGTAAATTCAAACAGAATCAACTACGTTTTTGCATACCTTTTTGAACTAAAGAGAACTCAAGGTCTGTTGATTTTGTTGAAGATCGGTTAAGGGAAAGGGGTAGTTTATTACCAAAGCTTTAGGTTTTAAAAAGGGTAATTTTTCTTATGACGAACGATAACTGCCGAGAATTCAAAGAGAATCAAATAATTTTTTGCACACTTGCCTGAGTTGTAGAGAGCTCAAGGTCTGTTGATTATGGTGAAGATCGGTTAAGGGGAAGGGGTAGTTCACCTGCAACATTTTAAGTTGTAACAAGAGAAATGTTTCCATGACGAACGATAACTGCCGCACATTCAAACAGAATCAAATAGTTTTTTGCATGCAGCCCTAAATTGTAGAGGACTGAAGGTCTGTTGATTTTGGAGAAGATCGGTTAAGAGAAAGGGGTTGTTTACCTAAAACATTTTATGTTGTAACAAGAGAAATGTTTCCATGACAAACGATAACTGCCGCAGAATCAAACAGAATCCGATACTTTTTTGCATGCATCCGTGAATTGTAGAGGACGGAAGGTCTATTGATTTTGGAGAAGATCGGTTAAGGGAAGTGGTAGTTTATCAGCAACGTTTTATGTTTTAAAAAGGGTAATTTTTTTATGACGAACGGTAACTGCCGAAAATTCAACGAGAATCAAATAATTTTTTGCACCCTTTCCTGAGTTGCAGAGAGCTCAAGGTCTATTGATTTTGGTGAAGATCAGTTAAGTGAAAGGGGTAGTTTACCTGCAACATTTTATGTTGTAACAAGAGAAATGTTTCCATGACAAACGATAACTGCCGCAGATTCAAACAGAATCAGATACTTTTTTGCATGCATCCGTGAATTGTAGAGGACGGAAGGTCTATTGATTTTGGAGAAGATCGGTTAAGAGAAAGGGGTAGTTTACCGGAAATATTTTGTGATTTAACAAGAGTAAAGTACTTAATTTTTATAAATAAATTATCCTGATAAGAAGCTCATAATAATCCACTGTAGAAACGTAGATGAAATATCTATAAATGAAGAGGTTAGGTGAACGGGGTGGGGGTAATTTTCTATTATTAAAAATTATATGGCGGTGGAGGGGAGCATTTTTTATACGTGTACTACGTTATCCGCAACAGAGAAGTAGTTTTTTGTTAAAATTGCTTCCCGGGCTGTTTAGCCGTAGTCCAATGTTTTCTGTAAAACCAGACTTTTCGGCAGTGCCATGACTGCCATCATCAGTGAAAATCGAGTGCGAAAACGTGAGGTGGTATACGTTAGTGACCACAGTACTGTGGTTAATGCTGAAGCAATAAGTAGAAAGACGTAGTTTGTATGGAAAAATCTTCCATGTTCCTTAAGGAAATGTAAATATAGTGATGGCAAAAACATCGTGTTCGAGATAATTGCAGATTCTGATTGTACTACACTTAAAACATGAAAAAGTCATTTTTCGAAAAGTGTGTGTGTGTGTGTGTCTGTCTGTCTGTAGATTTTTTTCTATGGCAAACGATAACAGCCGCAAATTCAAACAGAATCAAATCATTATTTGCATAAAGCCGTAAATTGTATAGTTCTCAAGACCTATTGTTTTTGGTGAAGATCGGTTAAGGGAAAGGGGTAGTTTACCTGCAACGTTTTATGTTTTAACAAGGGCATTTTATATGGCAAACGATAACAGCCGCAAATTCAAGCAGAATCAAATGATTATTTGCATACAGCCGTAAATTGTATAGTTCTCAAGACCTGTTGATTTTGGTGCAGATCGGTTAAAGGAAAAGGGTAGTTTACCTGCTACATTTTATGTTTTAAAAGGGTATTTTCTATGGCAAACGATAAGAGCCGCAAATTAAAACAGAATCAAATAATTTTTTGTATGTAGCCCTGGTTTGTAGAGTACTCAATACCTTCTTAATTTTGGTGAAGATCGGTTAAGGCAAAGGGGTAGTTTACCTGCAACATTTTATGTTTTAACAAGGGTAATTTTTTATATGACGAACGATAACTGCCGTAAATTCAAACATAATCAAATAAGTTTTTGCATACACCCCTATATTGTAGAGACCTCAAGGTCTGTTGATTTTGGTTAAGATCGGTTAAGGGATAGGGGTAGTTTACCTGCAACATTTTATGTTGTAACAAGAGACATTTTTTCATGAACGATAACTGCCGTAAATTCAAACAGAATCGAATAAATTTTTATTTAAACATAAAAACAGTTTTATTATACAGCATTTGCGTATATGTTTGATATATGAAATATAGGAAAATCAATTCAGTCAATAAGTATCTTCTAAAATAATGTTTCAATAACGCCTATTTTTATCGTGTTATTTTAGTTTATTTTATTGGGATTGATTTCAGGATGTTATCACACGTTTTTCAAACAGGTTAAAGATAGCAATGTTGTTTAGTCTTAACCTGTTTTTTACTTCCGTGTTTCGTAAGGAAATGGAAGTATGGTGATCGCGAAAAAAATCATGTTCGAGATAAAGGCTGATTCTGATTGTACTACCCTCAAAACATGAAGGAAAGTCATTTTCCGAAAAGCGTCTGTATGTAGAATTTTTTCTATGGCGAACGATAACTGTCGAAAATTCAAACAGAACCAAATAAATAATATAAAATAATAAATAAAAATTACAAATAATTTTTGCATATGCACCCGAGTTGTATAGGACTCAAGGCCTATTGATTTTGGTGAAGATCGGTTAAGGGAGAGGGGTAGTTTACCTGCAACGGTTTACGTTTTAACAAGAGTGAAGTACTTAATTCTGATAAATAAAGTATCCTGAAAAGAAAATCATACATAAAACATCCTTCAATTTGTCAAACATAAAACACGATTTACAAGGAACACACATAACTTGTTAGAAATTATCGAACCGAATTCAGGTAAATGATTTTAAATATAAACATTAGAACATGCAAGTCATGTATGGTTCTCCATACCGATATTTACATTATTATTTGTAATTAGTTGTATTATTAGTTGATGATTTTTACTTAAACTTTAACCAAATTATTTGTAATTTTATTTTATCGTTAATTATTTATAAATAATAATGTAAAATAATCGAAATCTATGTTCTATAATACTGAAATACATATTCGCCCTTTCTATCCTAAGAGTATTCACAAACTTTAAACACGATTTCCCAACACCATGATTTTCATATTCGCCCTTGCTCCTCCAAGCTCCTGAATTGTTACATTATAATTTTAACTATGAATTTCTATTAAAACATTTTAATCAGAAGCTTTTAATCATTTACCATCTATTATACACTTCACATCAAAATAAATTATTCAAATTTATTACCCATATTTCAATCTTTTACATTAATTAAACTATTTATAATTAATTTAATTATATTATGTAAAACATTTTACATTAATTAAATCCTCTCTTATTGATTCAATTTCATTATAAAATTCATTTACCATCTATTATAACCTTCATATCGAAATTGCCAAACTTAGTACCATGATTACTATCCTTTAAACATTTTTTCTCAATTTAATTTCATTTCATTTTAAAAATTTCATAATTACATGACTGTGTAGACGGTGAGAAATGACATAGCTCCAGCTGTTGTTAACGCGTGACGCTTTATCAAAACAACATTTACATGATTCTTACATGTTCAAAATTGCGTTGAGCCCAAACGGCGGTTTAAAGCTTTGCGTTGAGCCCACCGCGAGTTTATTATTAGTAACCTCGGACGCGTCGGAGACTAAAGCATGTGCGGTGAGCCGGCCACCCACGAGTCCGAAATATAATGCTTTGCGTTGTAGGCAATTGAATTACATTAAGGCAAAATTGGATAATTATGACATTTCTCACCGTCTACACAGTCAATATGGCGCTCATTCACCATTGCATGCGTTCTTATGGGAGTAAAAATTTAATTTTTTGTCTCCGTAAATAGGTTCGACCGCCGTTTAAAATTATTTTTCTCGTGTTTATATAAGATAGAAGAATAGAAAAAAATATATATATCAGCATTGATGAGAATTGTGTCAAATGAAACATTATTATTATTATGAAATCAATCACTACTACACACGTTAGTTACCTAAAATACTATACAATTATAATAAGAAAGTGACAACATTACAAAATTATATACAATTTACGTCGTCCAATGTCATTTTTTAACAAAATCGGTATACCACAAAATCATTTCACTATTCAGTCCGGTATTTACCATTACATTCACATAATTAAATGTCCATTAATAACAATCCAAGTTTTTAGGACAGAACATAGGATTAAGCTACTATACTTACTTCTGTAAGTGAATTTGAATGATGTTAATAATTTTAAGTGGAAAATTGGTTAACAGTTATTTTTTGTACTCATCCTCCTTGAAGACCTCGTCCAGTTATTTTGCCATCACGGTTGAGACACTGTGTTCACCATACACTCCGAAAATAGGTTTAAAATGTTAAAATTTTGACGCTAGCTTTGACTGTCCCCTTTCTGCAGATTTACACTATTGTTTTAACTCATTTGAACTAATATTTTGTCGGCCAACGTAACTTGCTCGCGAGCACTTTGTTATAAGTCTGCTTGACGTTGACTGAGAGGTATTACACAGTTTTTTCCTGAGTCGTAGATGATTATGCAACTCGCTTTGTCTACTGCCACCAGACACTTAGCGTTTGTTTAGAGTTGTGTCATGTTGTTATGCATGTTGGTTAAAAGAGGTTCCCCAAAGGTTGAACTTATTACAATTATTAAAATATCTGTTCCCCTGATTTGCCCTGTCACTCAGATAAATAAAAATAAATAAAAATAACTATAGGCCTACATCAATTATCGGGTTTAAGAACCTGCTGTAAGCAGTGATAATTTTAATTTAGTGAGCTTTATTCAGACTTGCATGCAATAATAAATTTTACATAAGATAAAAGAACGATGCTTTCTTTAGTTACCAGCAAAACCTTTTCTGTCTTCAAGTTAATATTATAAAATTTAAAAACAGCACAATTTTATTAAAATATTTAATCGAGATTAAAAAGCTTTTTAACTCAAAAATTAAAGAAGTCACAGTTCAAATTCTCTTTTCACTTTTTCTTTTACCTGACAAATGTTAGTCCTTAATTTTTAAAGCAGAGCTGTGTTAAAATAAAATTTTTATGTCAAATAAATTACAATTTAATGGACTCGATGTTAGGAAAGTAACTATGTGTACAAAATATTACAACAGTTTGCTTCTGTATTACAGTAGCCATAGGCCTATATTATAAATTTTGTTATATTAGGTGTTAAAATTAACCTTAACTTATTAAGTCATATCTTATTTAATTAATTACGTTTCTCTGAAAAATCCTGAATTTGAAAGTATATTTAGAGTAATATAGTGGGACTGAAGAATAAAATAAAATATGTGAACTAGTTAAATACGAGCAGAGTACAAATTAAATATATTATGGTAAGGCCTACCATCTTGTGTTAGGTAGGACCTCATTTTACGAATAAAATGACTTAAAAAATTGGATACATTACACAAATATAGGTAGGCCTATTTCATTTTTACAATTGAAAACGTACGCAGTCTAGCTAATATTTCTATAGGCTAATGGGTGTACTCAGTAGGAACTCAAGGCTTAGTACTTGTCTTCAGACATTTTATGCTTCATATCAAAGCCATAGATTAAATTACTGGCAAAAAATTTAGGCAGAATTTACGAACAAAATTTAGCATAAATTTCAGGCCTAATCTACCACTCAAACTTACTTGATCAGACACTTGTGTGTGTCTGAAACAATCTTGTGAAAATCGATCGCATTCCGGAAACAGAGCCCGTCTTACATCTGTAAGAAATTTAAAATTATGTAATGATCATACATGAATCACAATAAAAGTAATAAATGGAATTTTTTTAGAGTAGACAAAATAATTGTCAGACTTACAGGAGTATCTATAATAAAGCAAAAATATTTAATTATATTGCGGTCAGTGCCCTCACATGGACTTTTTTTTAAAACAGTTAATTAATCTTAGTTTTAAGTTAACTAGAGTTTAAGGGGTGATTTTATACACCAAATATAAGGTAACATGAACAAATTAACACTGAACTTACTACGTTCCCAGTCAAATATGAAAGTAAAGTATGAAAATATATGTAGACATGCACTATTGGTGTAAGTTCTGCAGCTAAAGATAATTCAACTGTGATACAGAACTTAGTCTATTATACTTAACACCCAGGCCTATAAACTTTTGATCTTTTTCTAAAAGTAATTAATTTTATTTCAGAGTTAGGTTAGGCTTACAGGCTAATCCGCAGTAAGTTTTGCTAAATCAGTTATATTATCATAGGCCAGACTTAATCTAAATACAATTATTCTGTGTAAAGGTATCAGTAACTTGATATTTATACAGTATAAGCATTTAATACAGAATACATATTTCATTTAACTGGAGTCAGTTCCCTCACAGGGTCTTTTTCAAAAATGGGTTAATTAATTTTATATTTTTAGTTGATTAGAGTTAAGGGGTGCTTTTATACACTGAATATAAATAACAATTAAAACTATATGTACCTTTTTTTGCTGTACGTCTAGTAGGCCTTTGCCTACTTTCACAGTCATCTGAAAAGTAAAATATGACAATTGATGTAGACATGCAAGTATCTGGAGCTAGAGACAATTTACTGTGATAAAGAACTTAGCCTATTATACTTAACACCCAAGCCTACATAACACAAACAAATTTTGATTTTTTCCTAAAAGTAATTCATTTTATTTCAGAGTTAGGTTAGGCTTACACGCTATTCAGCTGTAAGTTAATCGGCTAATGCCCTGCTAGTTTTGTTAACATAATTAATCTTTCAGCGAAATCAGTTCTATTATCACAGGAACTTTGCTGTTGTTAATAATACATCAGCACATACTAACTGGAAGTTTATTTTAGTCCTAGGGTTATAGAATCAAAGTCTTATCTAAACACTGAATTATCCTTAACTGATAATTTCATGTTATGACATCCAACTTGCATACAATACAATAAATACTCATGTTCTTGTATACCACAAAGAATCTACGATTTCTATTCAAATATTATTATTCTGATATTTTGATTTTTCTGTTTTACCCTGCACTTTTCAAAGCAGGAATTACAATATTAAAGTTTTACAACAATGCATCTAATAAAATTATTCTGTGTAAAGGTTTAGTAACCTGATATTTATATCACTATTGTATTAACAATTCGGAACACTAAGTGTGTTTGATATTTATGTAGCATAAGGTGACGCGTATATGACAGGTTTTATTAATGCAGTAAAGGAACAAATCTAATTTAAATAGTCTTTGTATTATTTTGGAATTCAATTTTTTAAAGCAAATGATAATACCTTATGCACCTTTGAAAGGTTTTTACTTATTGGGGATACGTGAACTGAATTACAACATCAAACAAATGATTTTTGTTTCACAATCAAAACAATACGCCTACTGTATTAAATTTATTATGGCAATTCTATTTACCCTAAAACACTACAATACAAAACTCCAGAATTTTTGTTTTTGTATAAATTGGCCCGCTAATAATGAAAAAATAAAACTGTATTAATTAAATTAGAATGCTAACTTGCTCAATTATTAAATTTTGGGCAGAACACAGTGATATTAGGCATAGTTGGTTCTATAACAGATACGTGTTCGACAAAGTAATCTAGACATGAAACATAACCTAACGTATTTCTTTTATGAATTTGCTAACTGCTATAATTTTTTATTGTTCGACTAAGCTTTTCGTCATTACTGACATCTTCAGGTCTTAAACAACGTAACACCTAATATGCTACAAATAACGGACAACATACACTAAATAAATGATCATCTTACCCTTCATTTTTATCCCTAAGGCCATTTCCAACATCTTCCTGCTCCGACGACTACCCATGGCAAACAAAAATAATACTGTCCCACACACCTTATTATTACCGTGGACACTCTGAATTAAGCGCGAATTAAAACTATTGGTTGGCGCGTTTTTTTTATTGCACGCTGACCTTGCCTATTACCGCGAACACACTGAATACTGAACAAAGCGCGAACTAAAATTATTGGTTGGTGTCTTTTCTTCATTGCACAAACTAAACAGAGTAAACACATGGTATAAACACACTTCCCTCTTGACAGAAGGTAATTAACCTATTTTATAAACCCAAAGGAATCTAGACATTCATACTTAACCTAACACAGCTAATTTGCTACAAACAACGGACAACATACACTAAATAAATGATCATCTTACATTTCATTATTATTCCTAGCGCCTCCAACATCTTTACACATGTTAAAAATTTTATAGAATAATTATTACGAATGCCAATATGGCCGACTAACTACCCATATTTCATTATATACATTTGTATATATCGAACAGGTTGTCTGGCTTCAGCGTACAGCAAAAATACGATGTATAAAAATTTGTATAAGTTTTTCGTACGCTGACACACCATAACTTGGGCAAAATAACTTCTTCACCTAAAGATGTACTTAGACAAGTTCCTCAAATTTGTTTTAGATACCCTGGGTAAAAATTGGCGTGTGATGAAGAAATTATGCGGCGCTAAGTCTATATATATATATATATATATATATATATATATATATATGGGGTTCTTTTTAATTAGCAGTGGACTGTATATTGTAAAACTAAAATATTTAAAAGGATTTATTCTCATGTAAACAACAACGCATAAATATTAAGCGTTCACTGACCTTGTCCTTGTGCGTTGTAAATGTCCCGTAGTAAGCAACACTTTGGTGATTTTTTAGGCAGTCCTAAACTTCACAATAATATTCTAATAAACGTTAAACACATAAAATAAACACATGAAATAAGCGGAGTTTTATATTATAATATGTGGAGTAAAATAACAATAGCGGTGAATAGTTTTCCTATTCTTGCGGTATGCGTGTATAAACCAAAAATAAGTGAACTGTACGATACCTTACACTACAGGAAAGAAAACGCTCTAATTATGACTGTTGATTACTAGGTGAATTGTACTTTGAAACAGGTAATGGGAGTGCATTAGAGAACTAATGAAGTAGAGATAGGGGGAGTTTTATTATTGTAATGAAAACAAAATATCTGACATACCGGCCCCTTTGAACCAACTGGTTCAACAAGAAACATTAAAAGAACATAAGAATAAATTTGATCCTTTGGAAGAGTATAATAAAACTAAATTATAAGGGGCAGTAGCCAGTTGACTGGTCAAGGATTTTAGTAAATGGGAAGACGGGAAACCTTAACAGAAGGACGGGTCAAGGTTCCACCAGCAGTCCTCATGTTGACGACACGTAACACTCCATCATTCCCTGGAGATACGGAGATGACTCTCCCGAGCTTCCACTTGAGGGGTGGCAGGTTCGTTTCATGAATAACAACTAAATCTCCTATTTTGAGATTTTCTTGAGGTCTGATCCATTTGGACCGTTCTTGAAGTGTGTGGAGGTACTCCATTTGCCATCTTTTCCAGAGATGTTGTGTGAAGGCTTGAATCAATTTCCAGCATTTTATGTGATTAAGTGGTGCATTAGTTAGTTGAGGTTCGATCAGGGCATTAAGAGGTCCTCCAGTTAGAAAATGCCCTGGTGTAAGAGGTTGAAGATCTGAAGGGTCATTCGAGTATCGACCTCGAATTAAGGATAGCTTCAACACGCACAACCAAGGTGGTAAATTCTTCGTACGTTAAAATGTATTCACCTATGACTCTGGTGATATGATATTTTGCACCTTTAATGGCACGTTCCCAAAGTCCACCTTGGTGAGGTGCACGAGGAGGAATGAAATGGAATGTGATACTGTTGTTCGTAGCAAAATCTTGCATCTTTGGTTGCTTCATGACATCTTGAAAACATCTTTTGAGCGAAGAAGCAGCTCCTATGAAATTAGTCCCACAATCAGAGTACAGGTCTGATACAAGACCTCTCCTAGAGATGAATCTCGTAAGGGCTGCAATGAAGGCGTCTGTAGTTAAATCAGTAACCACTTCCAAGTGTACAGCTTTTGTTGAAAAACAGATGAACAGGCAGAGGTATACCTTTGTAGGCTGTATCCTGCGAATTGTAAAAAACTTGACCGTGTAAGGGCCAGCATAATCAACTCCAGAAGCGTTGAAACAACGAGTAGGGGTAACACGACCGGCTGGTAGATCACTCATGAGCGGAGACGTGTTTGTTGATTTTGTACGAAAACATCGTACGCATTTAAATATTCTTGAGCGTATAACACTGCGGGCGGAGAGGATCCAAAAGCGTTGAGATAGTGTTGCTTGGAGGAACTGGGGACCAGCGTGCAGGTACATGCGATGATAGTAATAGATGAGTAAATGAATAGTGACATGATTTTTTGCAGAAGAATAGGATGTTTGGCATTGTAAGTAAGCGCAGAGTTCTTCAGTCGACCTCCGACACGGACTATTCCTGCATCATCAATAAAGGGTGCTATAGGTTGGATGCGGTTTGAGCATGTCCTTTTCTTGGAGAGTAGATCTATGTCTTCTGCAAAGTGAAGTCTCTGATTGAGCCAGGAAATGCGGTTACAGGCGTTATTTAATTCAGTTACTGTAAATGATCCACTTATGGTGGTTTTAAATTTCAAACGGGTTATAAAGCGAAGGACATAAGCCATTACATGAAGAAGAGTCTTCCAAGAAGAAACTATGGAAGAAATCCAAATGTTGGGACTTCTTTTGTGGTCATCATAAGATTAAGCACATTTGGTTTCATTTCGGGAATAGACTCCTCCGAAATTGGATGAAGGATAGATTGTGGCCAGGTCTGCATTGATTTAGCGAGCCATGGTGGTCCTACCCTCCACTTGCTATGTTTCATCAGAACCGTGGGTGTCAAGCCTCGAGAAGCACAATCAGCAGGATTGTCAACAGTTGAAACATATTTCCAGACGTGCGGTGAAACTAAGTCTTGTATTTGTGCCACACGATTAGCAACATACACCTTGAGACGAAAAGATAGAGTGCGTATCCAAGATAGAACTACTGTAGAGTCGCGCCATGCTGAAATGTTGTCAATCTTGTGATGTTGTGAGAGCTGTTCTGTACAGTAATGTAGCAATTTGGCTAACATGTGCGCACCACAAAGTTCCAAGCGGGGAATAGTCACACGCTTCAGTGGAGCTACTCTTGATTTTGCGATCAGCAGTCGTATGTTGACATCTGCTTCTGCGTCTTCTGTGCGCAGGAAGACACAAGCTGCATATCCGGATTCACTTCCATCTGAAAATCCATGAAGCTGGATATTGACTGCAGTTGCTAAGGATATGAAACGTGGTATCCTTAGCTTTTCTATTCCTGGAAGTTCTTTCACGAATCGTGACCACTTCTCGGAAATATGATCAGGTAATGGAGAATCCCAATCTAAGCCTAAGGTCCATACATGCTGCATTAAGACTTTAGACCAAAAAACTATTGGGGATATCCAACCACAAGGGTCATAGATCTGAGCAATTGAAGAAAGTAAAGTTTTTTTGTGTAATTACTTGAAGGTGTGTGCATCAAATATGAAAAGACATCAATATCTGGGATCCATTTTAGCCCTAAAAGACTTGAAAATGGCTGTTCCGACGTGCGTAACATGAGGGGTGTCTCATGATTTTCTTGCATGACACTTTCTAAGAGTTTAGGATGGTTTGAAGATCACTTGCTCAGTTCGTATCCACCCTTTTTCAAAAGTAAAACAACACCCTCTTGAAGGTGGAGAGCTTCTTCCAGAGAATTGCTCCCTAATAGAGCATCATCAACATATATTTGCTGTTGGAGTGCTTCAGCAGCAAGTGGATGATTTTTTCCTTCGTCCATAATGAGCTGTTATACTACTCTATTAGCAAGGTAAGGCGAGGACGTCATACCATAAGTGACAGTAGTCAATTGGTAGACCTTTAGCGGGACTAAAGTGTCTTCTCTCCAGTATATTAACTGAAAAATCTGATCATCTTTATGGATGGATATCTGCCTAAACATTTGTTTGATATCACAAGAGAAAACAAATTTATGTTGACGAAAGCGAAGAATTATATCAGTAATGTCATTGTGCAACTTTGGACCCTGATGTAGAATGTGGTTCAGTGAGACACCTGAAGAAGATGGTGCTGATGCATTGAAAACAACACGGATTTTCCTATCTTTAAAAACGCCATGATGTGGCAAAAATTAATGCGGCTTGTTCAGAGACGGCACAGATGTGCACAGTTTCATGTGCCCACATGCTAAGTAGTCATTCATAAAATTGACATACTTCTGTTTAAACTCAGGTTGAGATTCATATTTGCGTTCAAGTGTATTAAACAGGCGTTTTGCCAAAGTTGTAGAGTCACCTAGTTGAGCAGGGTTTCCGCTGAAAGGCAAGTGACAAACATATCTGCCGGAGGCATCTCTCTTATGAGTAGAGACGAAGTGAGCTTCACATTTTTCATCGTGTGGAGCGAGTTTTGTAGTGTGAGGTGGTTCCTCTATGGACCAAAAACGTTGCAATGTTGAGTGCAGATCACGATCATTCGTCGATAAAAGAGTCACTAAGCCTGAGTAAGGCTTAGACTTAAGTGAAACAGGTGTCGGACCAAGCACAACATAGCCAAAGATTGTATTGACAGCGTATGGCATATTCTTGCCGAGATTGATAAAGGTACCATTAAGAGTCAATGCAAATAAATCTACATATTGTGTTGTGGTCTCCAAGTTGCATATAACTAACTATATACGCGTGTTGGAACAACACATAGATAAAGGTAGAGATAGTGCGACGCGTAACGGTTAGTCGCTTGCAAGTTCCGATACGGTGCGCATCGTGTAGTTGTGTAATTGTATACACGCGGTATGTGCGAGTGAAACTTTTTATTTATATCTTACTAAGTTGACGTACTCCATGTGAGTGATTCTTGTTTTTTTACCAACCTGATGATGAGACCATAAGTCCCGAAACGCGTAGTTTTTTAAAGAAACATTGAAGTTGCAAGGAGGAGCACCAGTGTACCTGGATACACAAGGTATTATTAAATATAGTCAAATAAATCTGCTCCAAACAGAAGGTCAACTGGACCCCGAACATCAAAAGTGGGATCCGCTAGCATATAACCTTTGAGTCGCTCTTTAATTTCTGGTGGGAGCTGAACACGAGGCAGATTGCATGATATTTTATTAAGAATCATGACTGGGTGAGATTTTGTTAAAATATTCCCAATGAGCGAAGACAATGTCACAAAGGTAAGTCCCTTTGTTTTCACTGGGGCGGTAGAGATGCCACTAAGTTCTGGAATATCTGTTTGAGAGCGGTACAAACACAAAGTCTTTGCACAACTTTCTGAAATAATTGTTGTTTGGGATACACTATCAAGCACAGCTCGTACAACTGCTGCATTTCCATTGGCAGATGTGATATGCACCAAAGCGGTTGCGATTAACACAGTGTTATTCTGATTGCAAGAAACACCTATCAAGGTAGTATCCTGGTGACACTCTGCAGAGTGGTTTTGCTTATGCATTGTCGTTTCAACAGAAGGGCACAAGGTAGGTCTATTTGACTGAGTCAATTTTTGTTGCGGTTGTGCGGAGCGGTTCTGAACAAAAAAATGTAGTAGGCTATGGTGACGCCTATGACATACATTGCATGTGTGGACGGACTTACAGGTGACTAACTTATGTGTTCCAAAACAATTTTGACACAAGTTCTTATTTTTAACAAAAGCTTGTCTGTCTTGTACAGTAAGTGCGGAAAACTCTGCACATCTATATATGTTGTGTGAATTTGATGAACAGAAGATACAATGCTGAGTGTGAGTAGTGACCATCGCTATTTTGTGCGGTTTAAACTGGTTTGTATTCATTTTAAAGCCACTGATTTTTTGAGAGGTTTGAAGAGAAGGTTCATTTTTTGAGATGATATTAGTTAAACCCGCTGCCTCTTTGCAAGAACATTCATTTTCTAAGAATGTAATTACTTCTGTAATGGTAGGAACATTTTGTAAATTATCTCGAGAACGTTCAAGTTTGGTCCTGAATTCCGTGTAAAATCTACGCAAAATATATGAGGTCAACAACAAACTTTCGTTAGCAATATCATGTCCTAGTGCTTTGAGCGCTTGATAATTTTCATTGTAGGTCGACAGAAAATTCCTCATTTGTTTAACTGAAGGATTGTGCAATTTTGGTAACTCAAATATATTGTTTACGTGAAGTGTTATCAACAATCTAGAATTCTGATATATTTTTAGCAAAGTTTGCCAGGCTATGGCATAGCTTGTATTAGTGACAGGCAACGATTAATTAAATTTAGCGGGTCATCAGTCAAACAAGAAAGCAAGTATGTAAATTTCTCCACATTAGAAATGGTTTCATTTTTGTGCACTGCATTTTCAAACAGACTTGGAAAGGCTACCCATTTCTCAGGTTGTCCAGAAAATGTTCCCAAGTTTAAGCGAGGTAAATTCACGGTGGGAGTAGGCGCAACTAGTTGTGATGCACCAGTGTGAGACTGATCCAAGGTTTCCTGCGGTAGCGATGGTAGAAGAGGAGCACACGAACTTTGTATAGGTATATTTAAGTCTGTTATAGAATCTTGTAATCTTGAAATCTGTTCATTATCCAGATCTTCTGGTAAAGGTGTACTAAATAGTTTATTTATAAGCCTTTCAAATTCAGCATATTTATTTTCTGCGGTGGAACTAAGCAAACTAACTTTTCGTGTTTGCTGTTCAGTTAAATTACCTATATCCATAACATCAATTTGCTTAACCTACATCCAAGAGCAACAATTTGCTTGTTAATATTATGAAGCCTACTCTCAATTAGTTCACTTTGCTTCACAAAAGAAGAAAATCTCATGTTGGTAATTTATTAATACACTCGCTTTAAAAAACAGATTCAGATGTAAATGACAAAAAAGTTCTAAGTAAAAGTTGTAATACACAATTTTCTTCCAGTATTCAGTAATTTCCAGTCCAAATAATTTAATTTATTTATTTATTTTTTGTCACTCTAAAATACCAATAGCGTAGATGACAGTAATAATGGCAATATGGTAATAAAGGTATATGGCTACTGTATTTTATAGAAACTAATACAGAGGTCGGTTTTGAAGAAATACACTACACTTTAGAACTATGCTTGCTAGATAAAACATGAAATAACACACGCTGCACAATGAATCAATAAAACTATACTTGCGTGAAAAAACATGAAAAAATCATAACAAAATGAAAAGAGCACTGAGTATTAGCAATACATGCGAGTAGTAAATAATTGTTTTTTTGTTTTTTTTTAATATTTAAGCGTTACAATAATTCAATAAACATAATAATAAAGAGCGTAATAATTAATAAAAATCTTGCTTTCCAACGTGCTGGATTCTGAATGAAAGATGCTATCCGGGCTGGACGGACCAAAAATGTGGGGTTCTTTTTTATTAGCAGTGGACTGTATATTGTAAAACTAAAATATTTAAAAAGATTTATTCTCATGTAATCAACAATGCATAAATATTAAGCGTTCACTGACCTTGTCCTTGTGCGTTGTAAATGTCCCGTAGTAAGCAACACTTTGTTGATTTTTTAGGCAGTCCTAAACTTCAAAATAATATTCTAATAAACGTTAAACACATAAAATAAACACATGAAATAAGCGGAGTTTTATATTATAATATGCGGAGTAAAATAACAATAGCGGTGAATAGTTTTTCTATTCTTCCGGTATGCATGTATAAACCAAAATGAACTGAACTGCACGATACCTTACACTACAGGAAAGAAACGCTCTAATTATGACTGTTGATTACTAGGTGAATTGTACTTTGAAACAGGTAATGGGAGTGCACTCTATTAGAGAACTAATGAAGTAGAGATAGGGGGAGTTTTATTATTGTTATGAAAACTAAATATCAGACAATATATATATATATATATATATATATATATATATATTGTGCCGTTCTAATATAGAGCGGCAAATCTTCAGTAATTAAAAGTCAGGAAAACGTTATAGGCAGTACGGAATTATAGCTGTTTAATTCGTGCTGCGCTCTTGTAGCGGAGTAAGGCACTAATTCACTGCATGAAGTTAGAGCTTGATCGGTGCTGGCATCTGGCGTCAACCTCGGTAGGCAAGCAAGGAGGCCAGAAACTGTATCAGATAAGTTTGTCTCTCTGTAATGGTGGCATAGATCGGCAGCTTTTTGGTACTCCGGTAGAGAATGAAGATTTTCCAATTCATCGACATTCACACTATGTCTGGCTAGTTCTGTACACGACTGCGGGTCCATCGAACAAGTCGAGAAAATGCCTACAACCACCTGAAGCTGTAACACCTTAAAGCTCTCTTCTTGTCTACCGGAGGAATAGCCAGAAAGCCACACCAACACCTATAATGTAGACCACGAGATTGCCACCTTAACCCCCATGGACAAAATCAGGTGATACAAAACCAATATATTATGTACACGTAGAGTCAGCACTCAATAATACCCAGTGAACCAGTTCTATCTATCAACTACAACACCTTCTAGTTTTTAAACATTTAATTGGATCCCCAATTGATGGGACAGTTTAGTGTGTGAACTGGGTGTAAAATTAATTGTAAATTTTATTAAATTTCTGGTAAAATTGTCAGCTCAGAGACTGGCATGTCTTCTTAGACAGTTCTACATTCAAACCTATAATTCCCTCTCATTTCAATATATGTGTTTCTTTACAGCTTTTAAGTCATTCATTCTATTGGTAATTTATCGGGTTCAATTTAGTAGTCTATATATACTGTATATATATTCTAAATTTTAAATTGAGTTTGGTTCTTATTGTATAGAAATTTCTGGGGTAGGTAGGTGCATTTTCACAAGTTTCATCCTGAACAAATCCTTGTTCCTACAGTATTGAACTTGTTGTTGAGACAGGTTAAATTATGCATCAACTGGCAAACTAACATGTCGGTCTCTGGGCCAAAAGTATTTTCATAGGGTTATAATATTCATGCCATATTTATATTATCACTACTTAGCAATGTTTCTGTATAAATAAATTCTTTTAATTAAATATGATAACTGGGGGGTGTTCATTGTTTTAAATGTTTTTTATTTCTCACAGTAATAGAGCCCGGTGGGGCAGAATTGTATAACAGTCTTAGGCACTTAGCCAAATTTTTGGAATTCATTATGTCCTGGGGACTACTGAAGTGCTTAAGCATAATCTAATACACATGATGTGTAATGAACCAAGTAAATTGTAATCCTAACAGGGATATCTATAAAAGAATTAATAATCTATATCCTGGGGGTAAGAAAAGGGCGTGGCAAGCGATCTTTATATATTGTATTGTATGGTATTGTATAGTGTATTTGTATTGTGGAACATGTGATGTTTTGTATATTTGTGTGAGCATTTTGGGGGGTTATATGTATTGTACATTTAGGTGTATTTTTGGTGGGGAGTTTAGATATAGGGTTTTTATAAAAGAAAGTTGAAACATGGAATTATGTATATATCCTTTTCATTTTTTATAACAAGTATTCTATCTCAATTAATCTTTGCTGTTTATTTCTTTAAGAAAATAATTTATTTTAATTAACTTTAGTAACAAGTATATGAATTGTCACCCTTCAAAATTTATTTAATTTGTTTGAGAATTTATTATTATAATTAATATTATCAAGGAATCTATACCATTTATTTCCATTAAGTTCAATGTGTATCATTCTGAAGAGAACATAAAATAATTTTTATATATTATTAATATTTTACCGGAAACTTTATTTCCAGGATAGTAACGATGTTAAATTTTAATTCATTTGTAAAGAGAGATAGCAAATTATTTTTTAGGTGTTAATAAATATTTTCAGGTGACCTAGTTGAGAGAGTATACTTTATTTTAATTGACAATTTAAGGGAATTATAGATTATGACTGTTGTGTTTATTTATTTTATTTTTAATTTGTTTACCAAGTGAGATAGAATAATAAAAGGGATTTATTAATTGTTTAATTTATGAGTTTTCATTGCAAGTCCCGTCTCACTGGATCCAGCGCATTTTTGGCTTCTCTAGGCTTTAGCCTAGTTCTAATAACTTGTGGCCCCTATTTTCAAAAAAAAAAAAATTTTCAAAAACATTTTTCAAAAAAAAATAATCTTTTTTTTTACTGCCTAAGTTAAAGAGGGGTTACAATATATATATATATATATATATATATATATATATATTACAACGCTCCCTTACGTCTAACACAATTATCTAACATTTGTGATGTTAGATAAAAAGTTGCTTACCCGTGATATTACTTTACCTGGGCGCCAGAACAAATCCCATATACAAATGACACGGTTTCAGCTTAGCTCAGCGCATGGAGACCCTCTTTCTCAGGATTCGTTCAGTGATTGTGGTTTTCAAGGGGAATCGTTACAAATAACACTTTAAGATTTGCTTGATTATTTAATTAACTTTTATTTAATTATTTTTAAACTTTAAATTGTTAATTGTGTTATTATTTGTTTAGCGCTTATTTCATTGATCAATGAATCTATTTCTTACTGTTTGATGCGTTGACCGAAGATAGGAATAGGTAGAGGTCCTCCTTTTTGATGGTGTTGCACAGAAGAATGAATTGATCAATGCTGTTGAAGATGCCCTGGCAACAGATGCTGTAGCCTTCTGTAGCACAGGTCCTTCACGGCTGATGGATTAATTAATTAACTAATTAATTAATTAACGGTTGTTTTACGCAGCTAGTGTTACTGAATGTTGTTAATTCATCTACACTGCGGACTACTTCTCGAATTAGAACTTATATTGCACTTTTGCGTGATTTAAAATTTCTGTATGTGAATTATACACGTCTAGTGTGTTTAAGTACCGAACGGAGAGTGATGCTACCCCTCGCTTTGAGCTGGCGTCTGTTTCAAATATGGGCTGCTGATTGGTTGTACAAATAAATCATGCGTTTTTCCAGTTTCGACAATCTCGAACAAGTCGCTCAAACACTCCGTGACAGGTTCCAAACGGCAGAGAAATTCTTGTCAAAATCGTACTTCATGTATTTGCAAATCGATTATTACAGGTATTTGCAAATGTGTTTCCGAAGATCTGACCACAGAATATTGTTGGTTAGGTCTTTATCTGTGTGTGTGTGAAAACACCTTATTCCTACGTAGCATATTTCTCTCGTTATTCCTGTTGGCGTGCATCATCCGTATAACTTCTTTATTTGTTAATTATATTAACTGAGCTTGCGGCTACTTATAAAGCTTTTCTTGCTGAATACAATGCTGTTTTCAGAATTGCCGTATATTTACAACTTTTGAAGTTATTGCAGGTTGAACTGATAATTCGCTTTGAGTAAAGTTACCTGTTTGAACTGGGTTCTGATGTAGCGGTGACGTGGTTAGAGTGAGATGGCTGCGATTATACGCTCTCTCTCTCTCTTACTTACGGCGTTACACTCGTACCGTCTGTAGCTTTCATATAACGCTCTGATAGGACGCTATTATGAATCGTTATAATATATATGTATAATGTTCGCCCCCTCTGAAAAATTTTACATGGGCGCCCATGAAAACATTATATAACTGCAATAGAAATTCCATGGATATTTCACTGAATCTGATCGAGTCTCTTTTCTAAGACAGAAGGTCTAAAGCTTTTCAGTCCACGCACTTTACATTGGTCCACTATTAGCTCATTAGCCAGAGCCTTCGAGCGTTTTGCAAGTCACTTGGCATGTTTGGCACTGGATCTCTCCATCTTTTCTTGCTGAAGTTTTGACTGTGGCGCTGTACAACACTGTTGAATGAGTTGGAACTATGATGTATCGACGCCTGTTTGAAATAAATAAGTACTTGGTTCTCAAACAATAGATTATTTTGATATTTTAATCCACATTTGAAACCTGTATCTTCATGCGGTGTTTCAAAGCAGCTTAGCGTAGAGCCTTACCCTGTAGAAATTTGTTTCCCAGTGTTAACTGTGATCTCTGTCCAGTTAAAGTTTTTCAATTTTATCAGGAATCGTTTCCGTTTAGCAGCAACATGTTTGAGTCACGTGAGACGTCTGTGGAAGTGTAAGCCAAAGTATATTACATCGCTTGAATGTCGTAGTTAACAGTCGTTGAGTTGGACCGATGGACAAGTTTCCTTTGTATTGTGAAAGTGGTGTGGACCGGATTGGTAATCTTTATCTGCCAATTCTTTTCTATGGTTTAATGCTGCAAGACAAGCTTGCAGTATACAATATCGGTATTTTGATGGTGTGAGGACTGGAGGGAAAGATCGTAGTGTAATCGTAAAATGCGTCTGTATGTGTCCCTGATTTATAGAAAGATTGTAGAAGGTACTAGACCTGCGATGCTGCTTTGTGCTTGTCCAAGACCAAAATACATGTACTTTTGTTCATTCGTTATAGTGTTTTGTTAGAAAATGCCTGTTACTTAAATGGGATTCAGGAAGTTGGGATTTTTTAGTTCTCCTCTTTTTAGCTGTACAAAAAAGTGAACTGCGTTAGGTATTTTGTTGTGTCCGAATGAAGGTTGCTCTGTTGGAATGTGTTGGGTCGCTCTCATTGCTGTAATGAGCTTTCTGCCTTTCGGCGTTGCAACTCAAGATCCTCGTAATGGATCTTTAGTATTACAGTCTGTTCGTCCAATAATTGAGGTTATACTTTACAACTAGCATTTAGATATTTGTAGCAAAATGACGGTCAATATGACTACAGTGTTATTGAAAATATTGACAGGGACAGTTTAAGCGTGTAATAAACCCTCTAACTTCGTAGAATTTCAAAGGAATAAACAAAGTTATGTCTATTGCTGCTATCTTTTCCTTAACGACTTGAATATAGATATACAAAAGAGGAGGATTATTAAACAACTCTGTATGACACCGAAATATTGCAAGATTCACATATAAAAATATTCTGTATATCAGTACTAATAAAGAGTATATTTTAAAAGTATTTTATTCCTGAACGTCTTGGTTAGCAGAAAGCATATTGTGGTTTTATAGCACAATTAATTTTTTAGTAGCTCAAAAAAAACATTAAAATTTTTAAATAACGTTTCTCAGCAACATGACATCACCAATGAATGATTAATTTACGAACATAATAAAATACTGTTAAAAATACTTCTCCTGTATTCGTTTCTAAAACTGCAATAAAAAACTGAAATACGACGTTTTCTTAATTTGTGTTATGTGCACCACAAACGGAATTCTTCAAGCAATATAAACTACAATAAATTGGCGTTTTATAACTGTAATTATATCCTTTTGTTTCTTTAAAAAGTTAGCAGATAACGTCATTTCAAATGACGTAATGATTTATTGATAGAGCAGAAGCGCGCTCACAGAAAATACGTCTACAAATCGTTCAAGTTTCAATGTCAACTGTGGGAATACCAAAAATTTGTCGTATTAATTATCCTGATTCTGGCTATGCCGAAACACTCAAATGGAGAGCCTGATCCTAGTTGTGACACAAAGAAATGGAGATTTACGGGATCTTCAGTGGATAATTCCTTGGGATTATTATGAGCTACAGTGGTGTCTCTTTATTATAGCTAATTATACTACATATATTTGTTCATTATAATGTGTGTGTGTGTGTGTGTGTGTGTGTGTGTTGTGTGTGTGTGTTGTGTGTGTACTGTACGTACTCAGTGGCGTCACTCATTCTTCAGGGCCTACTACCCTTACTTAATTCATGCCATTGTTCCCTCTTGAATACTAACCTCTCCTTATAGCTGTGGCAGGTACTAAAATTGTATAACTTTAACAGAATAAGTTCTATTTGAGACTACTTAAAATCTCTTCTTCTAAGCCTCGGTCAGGCTTATTGGTTATTTCTACAATTACTTAAAATCTTTCATTAATTTTTGTGTTAGTGTGCCTTGATGATTCATTTTCGGAATATCTTATTATTTGACTTAGTTTGTCTTTTGTATTAATATATTTTGTAGTATTCATTATTACAGAGAAAAACTGAGCAGATTCAATGTGCTTTAGAATAATACTTTCAACTTTTTCGATAAAAGCTAAATGAGTTAATTTTGAATTTTCAGACTCATATATTTCTCCCTGCTCTTTCGAAAACTGATTATCTCATTCAACAAGAGATCTTATTTAGTAAAAAGATCAATAATTTCCAAATCATTTCGGCTGTTGAGGTTAGCTATCTTCTCTTTATGCCCTCTAAAGGATAAATTTGAAGCTGCAATGTCAAAGTGACATTTACAACGCGATCCACTGCTTTGGCAAATTTATTAGTTTCCTTTCGTACCTCATAACGAATAACGATGGAGGCCTGGTCGGTGGCCTCGATGCATTTTAAACTGGAATCACAGCTCTATCGTGCAGTTAGCCAAATAATGTATACTCTCAAAGTACATCATTAGTACTGGTAAAGTAGTCGTAAAAAATAAATGTGACTTATGTAGTTTTAATGTTAAATAAATTCGAGGAAATTTGGTTTTACTCAAGTTCAATGGTTTATATCCATTCTTAAAAGTTATGGTAAATGTTTGCTCTGGTCCCCTAGTCCGCAGGCCTCTTGGATTGCGGGCCCGGTTGATACGCCACTGTGTTACTGCTTGTAGCCTACTGCAAAATAAGTAAGAATAGACAACCTTCGGCTTTAATAAGTAGGTAATTGTTCGAACTCAACGAATCACACTTTTTGCAAAAATGTGAAAACTATCTTAAATACACGTCTTTAACATTGCAGTCGAAACAAACTTTCTCTGAACATCTCACTCATCGCGCTACTGCAAAAAACATACTTTGTTTTTATTAGAAAAAGCCTTCTAATACTCCCTGGATAGAGTTTTCAAGCTGGAGTTAAACTGTACGTCCCATATAGCCTACGTGTGAAAACACTCGCCACAGTGGAGAGAAGATATATGGAGAGAAGTTGTTACCAAGGCTCTCCAAGATGAGCTGCTCTCACACAAACAAAAGGGAGAGAGAAAATCACCTCTGTCTGCCCTATTGCTGGCCGACACCGTATCTGACAACTGTAGAATCACATCGATACTTTTAACTAAGAAATTCCAAGTATCTCACTAATCAATTGCTGATCTTAAATTAAACCTCTTTGCAACTATAAACATTCTGTGTTGATCCTGTGCCTTCTTCATGAAGATTATTCAGACGTACAATAAATATAATAATATAGATGAATGCAATGTGGCGCGCGCGCGCACACACACACGCACAATCATTATATAAATAAATAACAATAACTTGTTCAAGAACTCTGCTTCGTATATTTTGTCTACTTATTTAAATAAAAACGTATTAAGAACAAAAATTAGTAAAATTGTGTGTGTGTGTGTGTGTGTGTGTGTGTGTGTGTGTGTCCACGTGTAGCTGTTGTGTTGCTACTTACTGAGGCTCGCCCGAACACACCTCCGCGTTGCCTTGAAAGTAGATAGACGTGATTGAATAAACAGTCTTGACCCAAACCCACAACACCGTGTGACGAATGAATACCTTGCAAACACTTTTCATTCCGTACTGGCGCTACAGCCCGTTGGGAGCCAGAGCCTCGTCTCCTCCCCCAGCTATCTTAGTCTGCGCACTTTTATATCGGTGACGATTGACGGGGCATTGTACAGTACTTCCAACTCATTATTGGTTCTTATCCTCTACTCTCACATGCAGCTCCGAATATTTTGCACAAACCCTTCCATGCGGAAACCTGAACTACCAATGCTAAGCAATAAATTCCAGCATCGTGTAAGCGTATTCATTTTGAAAACAAATATTTTTGTATTATACTTTTGATTTTTAATTCCACAAATCAAACTTATTATTAATATAATTATAAAATAAAAATCTGTAAAACATTTCAATCGTTAGATAAAAAAGAAAATTAACAACGTAGAAGCGGATTATATCCAAAATGCCTACTGAAACTCTATAGTGCAGTACATAACATGCGTTTTTGACGATGTCATTAGGCTGTTGGGTTCTGGGGTTTGGCTGCCGATGAAATGCGTCAACATTTCACAAAACCGAAACTTTTAGAAAAAAAAAAGTTTGGGTGCGTGTATCAGTATGTGTGTACACGCGGTAGAAGTAAAACTTCTTTGGTTTATATCCATTATTATTATTATTATTATTATTATTATTATTATTATTAACTGTATACTTAAAATTTAATAGGATGGGAGAGGCATCAGTGTAAGAAAAATTTTCATTTTTAGTAAATTAAAAATATTTTATTATATACATTTACAGAAATTGTTATTATTATTATTAATTTATTTCATTAATATTTAGTGATATTTCATCATACACTTTTGTAACCAAAGGCATTTTATGGTAACTAAAATAAGAAATGTATGTTTTACATTCAATATTATCCAGAAACCTTGTGAATACTGCATCAATTGTCGTATTCGATTTTGTCGTAGATATTTTTTTATCATTTTGTATAGACAGGTTTAAATTATCTTTTAAAAATTCAACCAGTTTTATAGATTTGTCTAATGCAAAATTGACATTGAAATCTCCACTTAAAATCTAGGTATTTTATGATAATCTTTACGAAGTACGGCGGCACCTTGTGAAGTATACTATAATAATGAACAATGGAGAAAATCAATAATATCATCTAATGTTTTATTAGGAGAAATATACACTGCTACAATCACAACTTTTTGCCCATTTTCCATTTTACATTCAGCCATACACAAATCGCCAACTGTAGATGCCATTAAACCATAGACATCAGATTGAGTAACTGAAAAATCCATGGATGGAGTTATAATGTTAATAATGTCAGAATTTTGAAATATCCCGACACCTCCCGCTCTAATATTTGGTCGTTTATATTTCACAATGCAGTTGAAATTAAAAACAGATACGACATCTTCATTGGCTAGCCAAATTTCTGATGAAACTATGACATTTGAATTTTTCACAACTATATCTTTTAGAACAACAGCATGAGCTGTAAGACTTTGGCAATTAAAAGTGAATATTGATAAAACTTTTCTGTTATTGATGAAACTAACTAAATTTTCATTTATAGTTTCTAGTTTGTTTAGTGAAAGTCGTTTAAATTCCTCTTGTAAATCAATTGTTGTAGATGATCGTCTTCATTGGTAGAATATCTTCTCGTTGTTCTCTGTCGTAATATGTAATCCTTCAATACTCGTCACACGTAATAAAGCAACGTATAATAATGATTGAGAATGACGTCGATCGTATTCATAAACAATTTTTAACATATATGTCATTAAATTATGTAGAACTAGGTAGATTAATTTTTACATAACGTTAACTTAAAATATTCGTAACAATAATTATATATATAACTGTACATTTCCTCATTTTGGTATACTAATAAACACATGCATGCATATAACTCATAACGCGTAACGCGTAACGAACATTGTTCCTACCGTGCCCAAAGAAGTTTCATGCATATAACGTATAACGCGTAACGCGTAACGAAAATTTTTCCTACCGTGCCAAAAGAAGTTTCACTTCAAAAATTCTTTGCAATAAACTAATTCGTTAATCATACATAAACATTAATGGGATTTACTCACATATATAGCCCAACAATTGTACATATTACGCAACACTTTTCATGAATTGCGATATTTAATTAAATCTAACGTTTTATTGAAGCCATTGCTAGAGGCACATTTCTATTTTTGCCACGGGTTGTGTAACAGTTTTGTGTAGCACTTGAGACAAGTGACTCAACAGAAAACAGCAACCCGCCACTAACGTCTTGTGTACATTTCTTAGTTGTTTAATTGTTATATTTGATATTGTTTACATAGTTGTTTATACTAAATACGAACACCGTATATTATCGGATACATACACAAACCGACTCCAAAAACAAAATGCGCATTAAAAACGTTTCAGCATTAAGAAGCTCAGCAGCATATAGGATCAATGCACGTCATTTAACCCTACGACGTCACAGGTGATGAGACAAAGTGGCTAGCGCTACATCTAGAACGCCTTTTACTTCCCCGGCTGATGAGGTCGGGCGTCGTTAGGACTAGTCAATACCACTTTCTGGCTGGACGTGTGGAATAACGAACAAACGTCAGGCTTCGAAGCGAGCTGACATATCACAACTCTACGCTGCCCAAACAGCTTCTTATAACGTAAAACGGAAAGTAAATCTTAACTGCAATTGCTGTCTAATATCTAGCTTTGTTTCAACATTCCCTCTACAATGTATTCCGTAAACGGGCCTATACAATATTCCAAGATATCTCAAATAAGAAAAAGAAACTAAGGACGATAAGTCTAGTTTTTTTATAGTGTTACATCACAGAAAAATCTACGTGTTTGTCGAATGTGCCAGAAGAATCTCGATGTAACGCGTGTGGCGTACGTGCTTGTCGACGCATTTTCCAGACGGTGCGAGAATTTATGCGGCCGCTCTTACTCTGTCAATGGCGCAAGCAATTACGTCGTAGTTTAAAGGTAATACGTAGTATGTGGAATCGTCTAGATATTCGACCGGCTATAAATACCAGTACTCAACGACGTTCATTTCAGTACTAGTGCGATATATTGACAGTGCGATTCGAGAGTTAGGGTAGCGATATTACTGTGCGCGTTCAAGTGGTTATTAGTTAAGAGTGGTGTTTTATAATCGGACGGTATAATTGTAATACAATTGTGTTTAATTTTAGTGGACATTTTATTGCGTGTGAACAATTTTATTGTGATTTGTTGTAGAGACTGTGTTGTTAATTACGAACTGTTTAACTGTAAAATTTAAAGGTGTGATTAGTGACTTAATTGGAGTCTTGTAATTTGTTTTCCACTGTCCCTACAACAATCGAGTAGACAATCGTAACAGTCGTGTCAGAAAGGGATAAAACGGTTAAAAGTAGACGCTTTGTACAAGACGAGTGTGATTCGTAATTAATCGGTAAACATGGATCCCAGTCAGACGATGGAAGCTTTACAAACACTGCTGCGCCAGACGCAGGAAGAAGCAGAAAACCGACAGGATGAGAAACGCAGACAGGAGGCGGAAGAAGCAGAAAAACGACAGGATGAAAAATGCACACAGGAAAGAGAAAAGGCTGAGGAACGTCAGAAAGTATTAATTCTAGAAACAGAAGAAAGACAAAAAGAAGATCGGAAGCGTGAAACAGAAGATTGTAAGGAGTTAATACAGGAGCAAAATCAGACATAAGAACAAACCGCTGCAGAGTTGGGTCTCCTAGGAGGTGAGATTTATAAACAAGTTACTAAAATATCGGAGGTACAAGAATCAATGACATTAAAAATAGCTGAATTATAGAAATCTGTTTCGAGTGTTGAAGAATCGATGTGCACAAAAATATCTGACATCGAAGAAACCATGTAAAATAAAATAACTGCAGTAGAAATGTCAATGGCAAACATAAGAGAGCGGTTCCTGAAGTTACAACCAAAACAACTTTGTGAACAGACTGTACCAATGATAAAAACGGAGAAAGACACAGAAAATAAGTCACTAGAGAAGGTCACCTCGCCTGCGGTTGGGACACTTCATGTCAAGGCCCCAACCTTTGATGGAACACGCACTGGGCGACGCATTTACACCAATTCGAAGCTGTTGTATGCGCAAATAATTGGACAGAGAAAGACAAGGCAGTCTCACTCGTTCTCGCATTAAAAGGACCAACGGCAGAATTACTACAGAAAGTGCCACCTGACAGCCAGAACATCTATGCCGAGTTGATAAAAGGTCTAGTATTACACTACGGTGATAAACATTTGGGAGAGGTGTACTATGCTCAGTTCAGAACAAGACGACAACGTTCCGGGGAAAGTCTTCAAGAGTTTGAAGCAAGTATCGACAGATTGATTAGATTGGCCTATCCTGAAGCACCAGAAGACTTCCGAATAAGGTTTGCGGTCCAGACATTTATTGATGGCATCGGAGGTTGTGAACTTCAGCAAGTGTTACGAATGGCAAGACACCGAAATAGCTCAGAAGCTCTTGTTCACGCCCTGTGGTTTGAAGCTACCAAGTCAGCGTCCCGCTACATTAATAGGTTTGTGCCATCACATTTCCGTTACGATGGGTGCAGAAAAACAATGTTGTCGGACAAACAATTCAAAAGTTCAAGACAGTAGCAACGATTTGAAAAAGACAGAAGATCGAAATGTTATAACTGTGAAAACCGTGGTCATCTACAGGTAGACTGTTGGGAGAAGAAGATGCCGAGAGAAGAGAGTGATCGCACCGATTGGAGAAGTAAAGCCCCAGAACAGCACACAGTTTCCACGCTACATAAGACCAGTGGAAACTTGATTGTTAATGGATTTGCGGAAGGTAAACAAACATCATTTACAGTTGACACGGGCGCAGCAGTGACCATTGTGCGCACAGACTAGTCAGTGACCCCCAGCCTCTAATTAGCTCTTGTGCAATACAGACTGTGACTGGAAACCCCGTCAAGGTTCTAGGAAAGGTAGATGTACGTGTACGCTTGTGTCTTCTCGAGTTTAGCCACCAAATGCTCGTTGCAGACATTGTCGATGAAGTGATTCTTGGCACGGACATTATGAATGCCTGCGGATTCGTTGCGGACTTAAGAGAGAATGTCCTAAGTTTGGCCAAGAGAAGATAAAGCTTTGCATGGCTAAACGACAGGGTCTACCAACCATTCGATTAAGCGAGTGGCATTAGTCGAAGAAAAAGTCAACAGGTCTGGTCAAGAGGAACCCTCCCTATTGCAAGCGGAAATGGAGGAAGAACTAGCAGATGAAATACAAATGAGTGTAACGATAAAAAGAAGTGATTGGAAAGCTAACTACGAGTGTCGAGACAAAACTCTTGCTTGTTCCTGAGATGATACAAACGCCCGAGGGCAAAGTGGCTGAAGATGAGTGTACGCAAGAGGTTGCTGACGAGAACCAAACAAACTTGGATCACCCAGTGGTATTTAGGTCATCAGCACATGACGCAACGGAAGTGATTCCAGCAAAACTAGTGTTTGAGCGGAAGACTCGCATTCCTGGGAACGTGATGTTCGGATCACACGAGACTGAATTCGAAAAACCGGAGAATTGTCTTTGGCAAGGACGTCCACCTAGATCGCCTGGTCGAGTGTTACTTCAGAGACGGTTTGCCAGTTCGGGACAAACGGGCATAAGGAGGGGCCAGTGTTACGACATCACAGAATAATCTACATGTTTGTCGAATGTGCCAGAAGAATCTCGATGTAACGCGTGTGGCGTACGTGCTTGTCGACGCATTTTCCAGACGGTGCGAGAATTGACGCGGCCGCTCTCACTGTGTCAAGGGCGCAAGCAATTACGTCGTAGTTTAAGGTAATACTTAGTATGTGGAATCGTCTAGATTTTTGACCGGCTATAAATACCAGTACTAAACGACGTTCATTTCAGTATTAGTGCGATATATTGACAGTGTGGTTCGAGAGTTTGAGTAGCAATATTACTGTGCACGTTCAAAGTGGTTATTAGTTAAGATTGGTGTTTTATAATCGGACGGTATAATTGTAATACAATTGTGTTTAATTTTAGTGGACATTTTATTGCGTGTGGACAATTTTCATTTGATTTGTTGTAGAGACTGTGTTGTTAATTACGAACTGTTTAACTGTAAAAATTAAAGGTGTGATTAGGTGATTAGTGACTTAATTGGTGTCTTGTAATTTGTTTTCCACTGTACCTACGACGATCGAGTAGACCATCGCGAAGCATGAAGCATGAAGTGCCTGTAATGGCAATGAAATGTTCGACAAATGATCGAGTAAAACGGTGACCCACCGCTTCTTCCTTTTCCGTCAATATATGATTAGTTTCTGAAAATTATCTCTTCGAGTGATGTGAAGCATAATATTCTTTGCTGAACAGTCGGCAGTCGATGTCTCTTACTGCTAGTGTAGAGTTCCATTAATATCCGTAAGTTTGTTCAGCAAACAATCCATGGAATCCACTTAATCCTGCCGTAGGAGATCGGTTGAAAACTATCGATCATATTACATTCAACACATGCAAGTTGTTACTAGAAATCTATACGTGTAACTGGAAAAGGTACAATAAAATTTGTTTCGTCTATTTGGTACTTCGGTGAAGTTTATAGAATTTCGACATCCTGATTAGTGATATAATTTGTATTTCTAAACCCTTCTTGACTTTCCCTTAGAAATGTCTATTGTTTCATGTTTGAGACCAGAGGTAGAACACCGTATAACTTGGTTTAAACACTAACTTGAGTCTAGGTGGTTCTTAGTATTCAGTTTTTTGGAGGTAAGCAAGCAAATAATATGTTCTATTATCTCATACGTGTTGATAATCACTAACGCCTAGCAGGTTCTTCATTTTTTCAGCGGGAAAAGTTAAAAACAACATTTATTTTGCACAGTCAATCGTTAGCAATGTCCACACATTTCGTCAGAGTAGTATGTGACTCCTCATAGCCCCTGTACACACTCTGTCATGTTACATAAACGCCGCCATGTCTGGTGTTGAGTTTTTTTTTAACCAAAAAAGTGGTTATTGCTTGAAAAAGTAACAATTTTGACAGTTGCAACTAAACACATTTGAAAGCAATATTATATTATAAACTGGTTATACGCAACGCTAATATGTATCGTTTATCATTCACAATGCTTCTACTATATTATAACGGAAAATTTGAGCAATTGCTAATTTTACTCAATATACTATGCTGAACGCAAAGAAATGAGTGAGTTTTAGAAAGCGGTGAGGTATTGAGACGCCAGAACCGTAAGGCGGCATTAGTTGAAAGAAAATTAACTTGTAAAAAATCTGTAGAGTAAAGCGGTAGGTTAATAACGGCGGCGCTGGGGCTGACCACTATAATGAATGTACTTTTAGGCGAAGTCACGTTTTGGGACACAACTGTCATAAAATGTATTATTTGCTAAGATAGTAAGGGTGTTTGCCAAACGTTGTAAACTTAAGTGCATATAACAAAAGGTACCGTTAGACGAGAGAGAGCGCTGTGTGACAGAGATAACGATAGACGCTAGTTTTTTAAGCACGTGGAACACGGAAAAAGTTGGGCGAATCAGAAAAAGCGTCATGTATCGCGCGGGAGGTTTTAGTTAAGCAGATTGGGCGAATTTGTATTTAGCGGTAGTTTAAACCTATAGGAACGTTTTGGTGTAGATCGTAGGTAAGGGACACTCAAGGCAAGTATATATTATGAACTTAGAGAGAAATAAGTGAGTCTTCTTTATATCGGCGGAATTACACGAAGAGACTCGCGTACGCTGTTTTGCGTTAAATATCTATTTTAATAAGTAATGTAAAGAATAAATTAATTCGCAGAAGTAACAGAGTACGGGAACGCGATAATTACTAATACTAAAGTTATAAAGTTTCTTAAACCGTAATAAGTAAATGAGTGGATGATCGGAGTTATAATAAACAACAAGAAGTAATAATACATATGAAGTTCCATTAATTCAATACATTGTGATAAATCGCGGAAGAAGGCGAATGAGTTCGGAGTAAAGTCACGACGGGGTGAAATAGTTGAGCCACACGCGACGCGAAATGTGTTAAATGCACTTAAGGTCAATTCAGTAATCTTTGTGTCCAGAGTGTATAATTATACGACATAGTTATGTGTATAATCCATATGTCAAATGTAGTGTACCTCTGTGGTAAAGTGAATTAGTGCAGATTTAACCAGGATTAACACACGACAACGGCTGCGGACGACTCACCGATCTACAACATCTTCAGCACTACGCACTTTAGAAGGATTCTTACGCAAGTAACGAATAATGAACATTTAATTCTATGTTGTTTAATAAATATATAGGTTTGTATTCAATATAGCGACTCAATCTGTCAGAAAAGGACTCATTGCTATTTAATAATATTCAGTTTGTAAGACAAAACGATCCAATTCATATAAATAAATTTTTTAATTTATAAATGCAAATGGTTCATTAAAAGTTAATTAATATACTTTAATTTGTGTTTATTATTACTGGCGCCCTGAGGTATAATCAAGAGTCGGTACACTGGAATAAGTGTTATAGACTATTATATAAATTATTAATGTTATTATTGATGAAGGTAGTTTGTAACCTTATTTCTCACATGCTCATAGGTCAACATAATTTTCAGATAAATAATTTAACTCTTTTACAAAGGCCTATCTAGAAGTGTATTACATTCTGTCGCCCGGAACGTGGGACACTTGAGTCACTATTAAATAAATTATAAATTAAGAACAAGTAGAAGTTAAGAATAGAAATAGTATAAAACATAGTTTATGATTACGCGAAGTAGGTGTAGGAGAGACAAAGACATACAAAACAACATTCACAACCTATACAGCAACATGGACACAAATACAGAAACCCAAAACAACGATATGGAATTCGAAATAAATAATCAATTAGGCGATCCAGACACGCTCACAGACATTTCAGAGGAGGATCAAGCGTCAGGGACGCGGAGACAAAACGGACAGAACGATGAAAACGCAGAGACATAACAATTTACACCAACAGTAGTAACAGAAATTCGAGAACGACCGAGAAGTCAGACACCATTAGAGACAGACAAAAACACTGATATATATAATACTACAACAATTACTAAAAGAATCGAAAAATACAAAAGAACAGCTTTCACAACAAATACAAGAATAATCAAGAAAAACAGAAAAGCGACTGGAACTTCAAACAGAACAAACAACAAAACAGCTCTCATAACAATTACAAGAAGAATAAAGAAAAACAGAAAAACAACTGGCATTTTAAACAGAACAAATACAAAGACAATCAGAACAGCTTGCACAAACAAAAGCGCAGATAGAACAAAATGAAGTAAGATTAGAACAAGCATTACAACAAATGAAAAAATAAATCCATAAACAACACATAGAAATAAGAAACGAAGTCGCTATACAATTGGAACAAGAGAGAACAAACAACAAAAAACTGTTCCAAGACTGACAAGTAGAGACCAGCAACAAAATCAAAGATAATACCGATTAGATTACTGAGCTTAGTATGAATACTATACAGCAATTCGTAGAGTTGGACGAACGGCATAGCAATAACATTCAAATTATAAACAAAAGATGCGAAAACAACACGGCAGCCATTCAAGAATTACAAGCCGAAAAGATGGAAGAAGTGAAGAAAGTGTCGGAAGAATCCGGCCTGCAAATACGACAGATACAACGAGAAGTTAGGAATAAATTAGCCTCAATTAATAACCAATCATGCAACCATAACATTACTCACGAACAAGTAAAAAATATCAAGTATAATGGGACTGGAGACTTCCCGATGGAGTTTATGAAGGAGGTGGAAGATATCTACATGGAGCATTACCAAGATCATGGCAACGTCGCATGGATCGGAAGGCACCTAGAAGGAGAGGCCGCAGTGTGGTGGAGATTGATCAAGAATAGCGTAACTAACTTCGCAGAGTTCAAGGAAGGATTCACGAACAAATACTGGAGTGATATGATCCAAGAAAAGGTAAGAAACGAGCTCGAGTTTGGACGTTATCAGATGGAGAATGGTATGAGCATGATACAATACCTAGAACGGAAAATGTTAGAGAACAGACAATTAATTCCTCCGATACCTGATCAATACCTGATCAGGAAAATTGCAAAACATTATTCTTAAGAGGTACAGATTGCCATTATTACTCGTGGGGTTACGACTATTAATGAGCTCGAACAAGTACCATCATAATTCATAGATTTGAGGAGTGAAACAAGGACAATGACTCGGACACATTATGACAATCGACGTGAACAGAAGCCATTGATGAGAGATGAAGAAGAGAGTGGAAGGAGGGTAGAACAAGGACGGGCACATGAAAGTGAAAACCGAACAGCAAATCAACATTACAATAGACGCCCAAACAAGTTTAGAAATGAACCAGAACCGGTCCCTTCGACTAGCGGTAACCAACATAACAAGAGCGCCACTGCAATGTCAAAAAACTAGGTCAGTTTTGTACAGATGAATTAGATTTAAGCACTATTAATAAGTATATTAATAACACTTTTGTAGATATAAGAGAAGATTTATTATGTAATGATGACATAAATGTAAATTATAGTGTAAACAAGTGCCCGGAGACCAGTATATCATTAAATGGGGTGCCCATTTGTGCATTACTTGATACGGGAAGCCAAGTAAACGCTATATCTGAACAATGGTTTAAAACTAAGAAGAAGGAATTGGGTAGCGTAGCAACCTTGAGACTTTCCAATACAGACATCAAAGGAGCAACTGGAAATAAGTCAAAAAGGGTGACGCAGCAGGTATGGTTAACAGCTAGAATCGGAGATGTGGAAGTTCACAGCGTATTCGTCGTGATACCAGAGTTAGTAAAGGATTGTATCGCAGGTGTGGGGTTACTAGGAGAACATGGGTGCGTTATCGACTTACGCAACAAACAATTAATAATTCCAGAAAAGGGGGACCAAGAGGAAGCCACGGCAGAGATATTCCACGTAGAAATCGCGTCTGGGGAAGAAGATATCGAAGAAACAATCAAACAAAAGGTGCGATCGATCGGCGGCATCACCGAGGCCGAAAAGAGTGAACTACAGAAAATCTTAATGGACAACAGAACAATATTCCGAAATACTTCCGGTAGGATTCAAGAGTGCCAGCACAAATTTGAAGTTACAGATCGGACACCATATTGCCAGAAAGGGTGGCCGGTTCCACTAAACTATCAGAATGCAGTTTAGGCCGAGATACATAAGATGGAAGCACATGGTGTGATTGAAAGGGCGCAAACTCCATATATCAACCCAATGGTCACAGTGATCAAAAAGGACCAGACAGTCAGACTATGTTTGGATGCGCGCATGCTGAATTCCGTTACCGTTCCTGACTACGAGGGAGCCATTCCGATAAACGAAATACTAACAAAATGTGGGAATATCAAAGTGATGTCCACGATAGACCTACGTAGTTCGTTCTGGCAGATCCCACTACATCAGGAATGTAGGGGCTTCACAGGATTCTTATATGAAGGAAAGTGCTATCGATACACGGTGACGCCATTTGGACTTAAGACGAGTTTAGCTAGCTTGACGCGAGGACTAGACCGCGTGCTATCAAAGGAAGTAAAGGAGTTTACCATTTTGTACGTCGATGACTGTTTATGCATATCAAACAGTATCGCAGAACAATTACGGCACCTGAAATTATTATTACAAAATCTAAGTAGAGCCAATTTAACTGTTAACTTTATTAAATCGCAGTTGTTCCGAAAGGAAATTGATTATTTGGGTTACCGATTAACGACCACAGGTATTACCACTGCACCAGACAAAATCAGGGCTATACAGGAATTTCAGACACCAAAAAATCAGAAACAACTCAAAGGATTCCTTGGTTTGACCAATTTTTACAACAGATTTACCAGCAGATACGCCGAGGCTACCCAACCGTTATTGAATCTCCTTAAGAAGAACAGTGCTTTCAAGTGGACGAGCGAGATGGACCGACACTTTGAGACAGTCAAGAAGCTATTTATCGAGGCAGTAATTCTCAAGCATCCTGACCCCAACAAGCGATTTTATTTACAAACCGATGCGAGCCGGTATGCGTTGGGCGGACAGTTACATCAGTTAGACCATAACAAGGATATCGGAGTGGTTGCGTTTACTAGCAGAGTGGTGAGAGGGGCGGAACGGAACTACTTTACTACGGAGCTGGAACTGCTGAGTATCGTCCATTGTTTACAGAAGTTCAGAACGTACGTGCTAGAAAGCCCTTGACCATCATCACCGATAACAAGGCGTTAAGTTTCATTAAGAAATGTCATCTGAATAACTCCCGTACAACAAGCTGGACACTCGCCATCCAAGAATATGACTTCGATATTATGCATTGCAGAGGTCGAGATAACATTGTAGCCGACATCTTAAGCAGATATCCGGAGGACATAAATGAAGTGCAGACCATAGACTAAATTGATGAATTTGAAATTAATCATGTTAGTGTACGCATCAATAAAAAATTAAGAAACAACTGAAAAATATACATCGTTATCAATTAGCCGATACCTAACTGGAGAGGATTATTGAGTCCATTAAATCAAATGAACAACATAAACTTGCAAAAAGTTACACTTGGCATAATGGAAAGCTATATCGTAAGGATAAGGGAGTATGGAAATTAATGTTGCCGGAGGAGTTGTGCCACAGTGTGATCACGGAACTACACGAGGCATAGAGTCACGTAGGGAGCCGGAGGACATATAAATTATTTAAGGAGAATTTCACCGGGGATTCAATTAATAAAATCACCAAATTAATTACAAGAACCTGTATCACGTGTCAGAAGAATAAGAACCATTTTAAAAGGATGTTAGGAGAGACGAGACCGGTCATACCAAAGAAGAAAGGAGAACTGATCAGCGTCGACTATTATGGACCACTGCCGATTTCTACAGGGAAGGTGAGACATATTTTAATTATAATGGACAATTTCACTAAATATGTCAAACTATATAAACTGAGGCAAGCCACAACAACTGCCACCATTAAAAGAATTCAATTGTATTGTGAGGAGATAGGAAAACCAATATCCATTCTATCAGATAACGGTACACAGTTCACAAGCAATAGATGGACGACCGCGTTGACAGACATGGGTATCAAGACAAAGTACACCGCAATTCGAAATCCCAATACAAATCTGGCCGAGAGAATAAACAGACAATTAGGAAATATGTTCAGGGCAATGACCTCCGATAAGCACACCAAATGGGCGCAGTATCTTAAACTCATAGAGGCGTGCATTAACCAAAACTATCAGGAGACAATTGAGACTACACTTTTGAAGCGCAGTGGGAAAAGAAACCAGAGCGGGATTGGATAAAATATATTGACAGAGATATGATACCTCCAGACCAATCCATCAACTACCACAACATATACTTACGAATTAAGGAGAAGGGAGAGAAGGGAACAGACGAACTCGACAATACTCACCACATTACTAAGTTTCATCTGGGAGACCAGGTCTTGTTAAGGGCATATCCGATGTCTGATTTAAACAAGAAGATAATAGGAAAATTTTGTAACATATTCGAGGGCCCATATAAAATAATTAAAGAAATCGGAACAGCAACCTACCAATTGGAAGATCCACAAAGGCCAGGACATATCCGCGGGAACTTCAATGTGCGACAGCTAAAGCCGTATTATGAGAAAGGAACCCAAAATTTACACACACACACACACACACACACACACACACACACACACACACACACACACACACACACACACACACACACACACTGAAACATCACATAAAAATTGAAAAACAAAATGTAATAGCACACATCCGAATATTGATGTAGTAGTTGTAAGTATCAAATTAAATGTAAGGGAAGTCAATGCAATAATGTATAATGAAAGATAGTCATGTAAGAAGTTACAAATATTTAGGAAAATAAGTAAATGAGAAATGTCACAAAATGTTAAAAAGGGAAATTGCTATGTGTAACAGATGTTATTGAAAGGGAAAGTAAGCCACCCACATTTAAAAGTAGTTTGACAAGTCAGGCATAGAGGGGCGGATAGTTGTTTGTAAACAAACCATAAAACAAGCGACCAACCCTGATGTTTAGCATTCAGTAATAACTGAGTATTGTTGTAATAAGGTACTCACCCAGTTAGACTAAGAAATTTAAAGCAAATAATTAAATTGAATACATTGTTAAATTTTATTATAATGAATGAACGTATTAATTATGTCAAGTTACTAGAATAGATGAACAATGTACTTATAATTATAATAATTTTAGGGACGCATCAATAGAACTAGTTTACAATTTTGATAAAATTGAACGCTACTTCTATGGGGGGGACTTATATAACGGAAATTTTAAGCAATTGCTAATTTTACTCAATATACTTTGCTGAACGCAAAGAAATGGGTGTGTTTTAGAAAGCGGTGAGGAATTGAGACGCCAGAACCGTAAGGCGCCATTAGTTGAAAGAAAATTAACTTGTAAAAAATCTGTAGAGTAAAGCGGTAGGTTAATAACGCCGGCGCTGGGGCTGACGACTATAATGAATGTACTTTTAGGCGAAGTCACGTTTTGGGACACAACTGTCATAAAATGTATTATTTGCTAAGATAGTAAGGGTGTTTGCCAAACGTTATAACAAGGGTTAGCAAGGGTGTCTGTGTGACAGAGATAACGATAGACGCTAGTTTTTTAAGCACGTGGAACACGGAAAAACGTTGGGCGAATCAGAAAAAGCGTCATGTATCGCGCGGGAGGTTTTAGTTAAGCAGATTGGGCGAATTTGTATTTAGCGGTAGTTTAAACCTATAGGAACGTTTTGGTGTAGATCGTAGGTAAGGGACACTCAAGGCAAGTATATATTATGAACTTAGAGAGAAATAAGTGAGTCTTCTTTATATCGGCGGAATTACACGAAGAGACTCGCGTACGCTGTTTTGCGTTAAATATCTATTTTAATAAGTAATGTAAAGAATAAATTAATTCGCAGAAGTAACAGAGTACGGGAACGCGATAATTACTAATACTAAAGTTATAAAGTTTCTTAAACCGTAATAAGTAAATGAGTGGATGATCGGAGTTGTAATAAACAACAAGAAGTAATAATACATATGAAGTTCCATTAATTCAATACATTGTGATAAATCGCGGAAGAAGGCGAATGAGTTCGGAGTAAAGTCACGACGGGGTGAAATAGTTAAATGTGTTAAATGCACTTAAGGTCAATTCAGTAATCTTTGTGTCCAGAGTGTATAATTATACAACATAGTTATGTGTATAATCCATATGTCAAGTGTAGTGTACCTCTGTGGTAAAGTGAATTAGTGCAGATTTAACCAGGATTAACACACGACAACGGCTGCGGACGACTCACCGATCTACAACATCTTCAGCACTACGCACTTTAGAAGGATTCTTACGCAAGTAACGAATAATGAACATTTAATTCTATGTTGTTTAATAAATATATAGGTTTGTATTCAATATAGCGACTCAATCTGTCAGAAAAGGACTCATTGCTATTTAATAATATTCAGTTTGTAAGACAAAACGATCCAATTCATATAAATAAATTTTTTAATGTATAAATGCAAATGGTTCATTAAAAGTTAATTAATATACTTTAATTTGTGTTTATTATTACTGGCGCCCTGAGGTATAATCAAGAGTCGGTACACTGGAATAAGTGTTATAGACTATTATATAAATTATTAATGTTATTATTGATGAAGGTAGTTTGTAACCTTATTTCTCACATGCTCATAGGTCAACATAATTTTCAGATAAATAATTTAACTCTTTTACAAAGGCCTATCTAGAAGTGTATTACATTCTGTCGCCCGGAACGTGGGACACTTGAGTCACTATTAAATAAATTATAAATTAAGAACAAGTAGAAGTTAAGAATAGAAATAGTATAAAACATAGTTTATGATTACGCGAAGTAGGTGTAGGAGAGACAAAGACATACAAAACAACATTCACAACCTATACAGCAACATGGACACAAATACAGAAACCCAAAACAACGATATGGAATTCGAAATAAATAATCAATTAGGCGATCCAGACACGCTCGCAGACATTTCAGAGGAGGATCAAGCGTCAGGGACGCGGAGACAAAACGGACAGAACGATGAAAACGCAGAGACATAACAATTTACACCAACAGTAGTAACAGAAATTCGAGAACGACCGAGAAGTCAGACACCATTAGAGACAGACAAAAACACTGATATATATAATACTACAACAATTACTAAAAGAATCGAAAAATACAAAAGAACAGCTTTCACAACAAATACAAGAATAATCAAGAAAAACAGAAAAGCGACTGGAACTTCAAACAGAACAAACAACAAAACAGCTCTCATAACAATTACAAGAAGAATCAAGAAAAACAGAAAAACAACTGGCATTTTAAACAGAACAAATACAAAGACAATCAGAACAGCTTGCACAAACAAAAGCGCAGATAGAACAAAATGAAGTAAGATTAGAACAAGCATTACAACAAATGAAAAAATAAATCCATAAACAACACATAGAAATAAGAAACGAAGTCGCTATACAATTGGAACAAGAGAGAACAAACAACAAAAAACTGTTCCAAGACTGACAAATAGAGACCAGCAACAAAATCAAAGATAATACCGATAAGATTACTGAGCTTAGTATGAATACTATACAGCAATTCGTAGAGTTGGACGAACGGCATAGCAATAACATTCAAATTATAAACAAAAGATGCGAAAACAACACGGCAGCCATTCAAGAATTACAAGCCGAAAAGATGGAAGAAGTGAAGAAAGTGTCGGAAGAATCCGGCCTGCAAATACGACAGATACAACGAGAAGTTAGGAATAAATTAGCCTCAATTAATAACCAATCATGCAACCATAACATTACTCACGAACAAGTAAAAAATATCAAGTATAATGGGACTGGAGACTTCCCGATGGAGTTTATGAAGGAGGTGGAAGATATCTACATGGAGCATTACCAAGATCATGGCAACGTCGCATGGATCGGAAGGCACCTAGAAGGAGAGGCCGCAGTGTGGTGGAGATTGACCAAGAATAGCGTAACTAACTTCGCAGAGTTCAAGGAAGCCTTCACGAACAAATACTGGAGTGATATGATCCAAGAAAAGGTAAGAAACGAGCTCGAGTTTGGACGTTATCAGATGGAGAATGGTATGAGCATGATACAATACCTAGAACGGAAAATGTTAGAGAACAGACAATTAATTCCTCCGATACCTGATCAATACCTGATCAGGAAAATTGCAAAACATTATTCTTAAGGGGTACAGATTGCCATTATTACTCGTGGGGTTACGACTATTAATGAGTTCGAACAAGTACCATCATAATTCATAGATTTGAGGAGTGAAACAAGGACAATGACTCGGACACATTATGACAATCGACGTGAACAGAAGCCATTGATGAGAGATGAAGAGGAGAGTGGAAGGAGGGTAGAACAAGGACGGGCACACGAAAGTGAAAACCGAACAGCAAATCAACATTACAATAGACGCCCAAACAAGTTTAGAAATGAACCAGAACCGGTCCCTTCGACTAGCGGTAACCAACATAACAAGAGCGCCACTGCAATGTCAAAAAACTAGGTCAGTTTTGTACAGATGAATTAGATTTAAGCACTATTAATAAGTATATTAATAACACTTTTGTAGATATAAGAGAAGATTTATTATGTAATGATGACATAAATGTAAATTATAGTGTAAACAAGTGCCCGGAGACCAGTATATCATTAAATGCGGTGCCCATTTGTGCATTACTTGATACGGGAAGCCAAGTAAACGCTATATCTGAACAATGGTTTAAAACTAAGAAGAAGGAATTGGGTAGCGTAGCAACCTTGAGACTTTCCAATACAGACATCAAAGGAGCAACTGGAAATAAGTCAAAAAGGGTGACGCAGCAGGTATGGTTAACAGCTAGAATCGGAGATGTGGAAGTTCACAGCGTATTCGTCGTGATACCAGAGTTAGTAAAGGATTGTATCGCAGGTGTGGGGTTACTAGGAGAACATGGGTGCGTTATCGACTTACGCAACAAACAATTAATAATTCCAGAAAAGGGGGACCAAGAGGAAGCCACGGCAGAGATATTCCACGTAGAAATCGCGTCTGGGGAAGAAGATATCGAAGAAACAATCAAACAAAAGGTGCGATCGATCGGCGGCATCACCGAGGCCGAAAAGAGTGAACTACAGAAAATCTTAATGGACAACAGAACAATATTCCGAAATACTTCCGGTAGGATTCAAGAGTGCCAGCACAAATTTGAAGTTACAGATCGGACACCATATTGCCAGAAAGGGTGGCCGGTTCCACTAAACTATCAGAATGCAGTTTAGGCCGAGATACATAAGATGGAAGCACATGGTGTGATTGAAAGGGCGCAAACTCCATATATCAACCCAATGGTCACAGTGATCAAAAAGGACCAGACAGTCAGACTATGTTTGGATGCGCGCATGCTGAATTCCGTTACCGTTCCTGACTACGAGGGAGCCATTCCGATAAACGAAATACTAACAAAATGTGGGAATATCAAAGTGATGTCCACGATAGACCTACGTAGTTCGTTCTGGCAGATCCCACTACATCAGGAATGTAGGGGCTTCACAGGATTCTTATATGAAGGAAAGTGCTATCGATACACGGTGACGCCATTTGGACTTAAGACGAGTTTAGCTAGCTTGACGCGAGGACTAGACCGCGTGCTATCAAAGGAAGTAAAGGAGTTTACCATTTTGTACGTCGATGACTGTTTATGCATATCAAACAGTATCGCAGAACAATTACGGCACCTGAAATTATTATTACAAAATCTAAGTAGAGCCAATTTAACTGTTAACTTTATTAAATCGCAGTTGTTCCGAAAGGAAATTGATTATTTGGGTTACCGATTAACGACCACAGGTATTACCACCGCACCAGACAAAATCAGGGCTATACAGGAATTTCAGACACCAAAAAATCAGAAACAACTCAAAGGATTCCTTGGTTTGACCAATTTTTACAACAGATTTACCAGCAGATACGCCGAGGCTACCCAACCGTTATTGAATCTCCTTAAGAAGAACAGTGCTTTCAAGTGGACGAGCGAGATGGACCGACACTTTGAGACAGTCAAGAAGCTATTTATCGAGGCAGTAATTCTCAAGCATCCTGACCCCAACAAGCGATTTTATTTACAAACCGATGCGAGCCGGTATGCGTTGGGCGGACAGTTATATCAGTTAGACCATAACAAGGATATCGGAGTGGTTGCGTTTACTAGCAGAGTGGTGAGAGGGGCGGAACGGAACTACTTTACTACGGAGCTGGAACTGCTGAGTATCGTCCATCTAAATGGCAGCAAATGCTGGACCCTTACAGAGATATAAAGAACGCCACAAAACTACAAGAAACGATATTCGTCTGGAAGGCTCTTCAAGACACGACCGGAGTGGAAATTATGTGGTGAATAAGTAATTAAGTATATTTAGCTCCATTAATCAACACTATACAGCTTGATATACGAATCGATCGTACACCGTTGAGATAGGTTAATGCCTTCAGAAGAAACACAGGAGACATTAAATGTAGAATAACTTGAACTAAGAATGCCTTTAGCAATAAGAGAAGGCTTGTCACATCCAACATAGTTTTACGACATCACAGAACAATCTACGTGTTTGTCGAATGTGCCAGAAGAATCTCGATGTAACGCGTGTGGCGTACGTGCTTGTCGATGAATTTTCGAGAGGTTTCTCGAAGGCGCCAGCCGCGCGGACTGTATCAAGGCCGCAGTTAATTACGTAGTTCACACGAGCGCTAAGACGCAATGCGGAACATTATGGTCTGTGAGCGCAGGTATAAATACATGGCGGCAACGGCCTTAAGTTTCAGTATAGTGGCGACATATTTACAGAGCGGTCCGAGTTATTATCGGGCGAGATTACTGTGCGCGTTAAAATGGTTATTAGTTAAGTGTTGTGTTTTATAATCGGACGGTATATTGTAATACCATTGTGTTTAATATTAGTGACATTTTATTTGCGTGTGAACAATTTTTATTTGATTTGTTATAAGAGACTATGTTGTAAATTATGAACTGTTTAACTGTGAAAATTAAAGCTTGTGATTAGTGACTTAATTGGTGTCTTGTACTGTATTTTGTTTCCACTGTACCTACGACGATCGAGTAGACGGTCGTAACAATATCATTTATCAACAAGGAAACGTTTGTCAAATGTTTTGCATGGATTGTGGCTTTGCACGGATAGGTGTGGACAATTAGTAAAAGAGAGATGAACAGACTGGAGGTCTGATGTTCATGGAAAAAACGGCTGTAGGATGTTTATGGATAGAGAAGCAATTAACGAGAATGTCCTGTAGAAAATAAATGAGGAAAGATTAATATGGAAACGAGAAATGTGGAATAAATTCGAACTCGTAAGGCATAATACGTGCTTGATAACCATCATAGAAGGTAAACGAGAAGAGAAGAAAAACACAGCACGTATGAAGTAACAACTCATGAAACATGTAACTGAGTGCTTTAGTAGAAAGGTATAGTAAAATTAAAGTAACGGCACTGAAGAGGAAGTTTTGATGAAGTCAGTACATAACCAACCACCAATACAGGAATGCTGACCGAAGAAGAAGATGTAGCGTCAATGAGAAGGCAGTCTAAAATAACAGAAAATAGAATCAACATCTGAATGAAATTAAGTGAAGGATGACTGCTACTAAAGAAAAAGTCGTATCTGGGAAAGATGTTGATTGATGTGCAAGATGAGCATCTCTGAGTCATTGGCCAGTAACAGTTCGGATCTCGGTGCGGACATGTACGTCGCTATTCATCAGGGAAGTTAATATGTGAGTCCTTACCACACGCATTTGCATGCTAAATAAAAATCACTGATGATTATTAAACCCTCATGTCTGAGGCACCTCGTGTTGGAGTGGTCTATAGCTTGGTGGTGCGGAGGCATAAACACCTCACGACGAACCTAAATGCTGTTCTCCTTCACAACGGAAAAAATTACCTTCAGTCCTATTAGCATATGCTATCAATGTGAAAGAGACCTATGGGAATACGAAGCTCATTCTAGACAAGGTTCAGTATGAAAAGTAGGAAACTTATGTAGAGATCGTAAAGCGATTGCTATGCTGCTTGGTTTACGGGCTGGGTATACCAAATTTTGCGGTTTTCTTTGTAAATGCGATAACAGAATTCGTAAAAACTGTTTCAAGAAAAATTCATGGCCTTTGCGTAAGTCTCTTAAACTTGGTGAAAAAATGTTAAAAATACCGCTTTAGTTGATTCTAAAAAGATCCATCTACCACCTCTTCACATAAAATTAGGTTTAATGAAACGTTTCGTGAAAGCCATGGACAAGAATGGACGAAGTTTTCCATATTTGAAAGAAAAGTTTCCCAAAATTAATGATGCAAAAATTAAAGAAGGAGGTTTTTAGGACCACAAATAAAAGAATTAATGGAAGATAAATAGTTTGAAACCGGGTTGGATGACTTAGAAAAGAGTGCATGGGCTTCTTTAAAAACGTAGTAAAATACTTCTTAGACAACAAAAATTCTGACAACTATAGGGATCTAATTAATCAGCTACTGAACACGTGTAAAGATTTAGTTTGTAATATGTCTCTTAAAATCCACTTTCTCCATTCTCATTTGGATTTCTTTCCCGAAAACATGGGGCCCGTGAGCGATGAACACGGTGAGGGGTTTCATCAAGATATTGCAAGAATAGGAAAGAGTGAAACCCCTACTTCATTTTGAGTAGTTAAAACAAAAAGAATATTTCCTTTTGTAAAGAGGGGTTACAAGTTAATTAAAACTAGGCTAAGGCCTAGAGAAGCTAAAAATTGCGCTGGATCCAGTAAGACGGGACTTGCAATAAAAACTCAAGAATTAAATAAATAACAATGGTTTTATTATTCTATCTCATAATATTAATAACAAAAAAACAACAGTGATTTAGAATTCCCCTATTAAATGGTTAACAAAAAAGTATACCCTCTCAACAAGGCCACCTGAATAATATAAACTGAATCCAAGAAAATAATTGCTATGTCACCATCAATGAATTGAAAGTGTAAAATAAACATTAACCTCAAAATGAAACTCCCATTAAACTATTTCTTAAAATATAAAATTTATATTTTATGTTTCTTTTAAAATGCAGTATATAAATTTATGAAGGTAAATAATTTCATTCACAGTTACTATTAATAATTCAAATAATTATTCATCCAATTTAAATGAACTTTAAAGGTGACACTTACTATACTTGTTAAATAAAACAATTAATTTAAAGAAATGATCAGCCACGATTATTGAGATAGAATACTCGTCTACTGGTGTATATACATTCTAATAATAAAATCCCTATATCCCACCAAAAGTACAGCAATGCATAATATTTATATATATATATATATATATATCCCCCAAAATGTACACAGAAATATACAGACATAACACGTTCCACAAAACAAATTACATATACAATAGTATACAAATACATAAGGGTCTCTTGCCACGCCCTTTTTTTTTATATTAGCCTTCTGGTGTATATAAATTCTAAACTTCTGCTTTATAGGAATCCCAATTAGGATTAAAGATTTATTTCTATGAATGTACCCGCATGGTGAGGGTTAATTGCACGTCATGTGTATCATAAAGTATTGCATACAAATGTCCCCAGGACATTAAAAATTTAAAAGAAGTGCCTAAGTGGCTAAGTGCTAAAATACTTAATTAAGGTGAGAAATAATTAATTAAGGTGAGAAATAAAATTATTTAAAATAATTAACGCCCCCCAGTTACCATGATTAATATAAAGAATTTATATAGACTAAAATAGGGCCAGTTAATGTAAAAAAAAAATTGCACCATATTAGCACCTTATATAAAAAAAATACATTTGTGTGTGTGTGTGTCAGAGACGGACATGTTTCTTCAATTTATAACCAGTCTCAACAAACTTGTTTCAACAACCTTGTTTCGACAAACAAGTTGAAAAGTGTTTCGACAGGCACAGCTTGGTTGAAACTAATTTAAAATAACACCTACCTCCCCAGTAATCTTTTTATACAAATGGCCTAACCTGATTTTAAAAATAAGAGAAAATATGTTTTTAATGCAGAGTAAATTAAACTTGAGAAAATAATAATAACAAAACTGACTTTAAATCTGTAGCGAAAGTACTATAAAGAAATGAGTGGAAATCTAAGTTGGATGCTGTGTGGTACACATGTCAGTCTCTGAACTGACAATTAACTATACATGTATTGAAATTTACAATTAATACTTAGTGTTCACACTAAACTGTCCCATCAATTGGGGATCCAAATGAAGGTATACTGGTACCATGTTGATTCTACGTGTGAATATAAAATGGATATTTTTCACCTGCTTTGTGTGCCCAGAAGGATGATCTTATTTATAGCGTGGCGATCTCATGATTGGCATGTTGTTGCGGCCTGGTCTCTTCGGTGTCGAGTGTGGAGCTTTAAGATGGCATTTCGTTCATTGGCAGTAGGATTTGTCTCTGTTCAGTGAACCCTATTGTCACACATTACATTTTTAGTGAGAGACCACACACAAATGCCCCCACTGTTTGGACACCCTCCAAAATACATAAATAAAAACAACACCTAGTTATGTTGTACATAATAAAACTTGGTAACATTATTTTGGCCAACATGCCTTACTTAAAAAAAGTTCTCTAACAATGATTCTTTATAACGCTTTATAACTTGAACCTCACTGAATGTGAGTTGCTTTTGCAATATAATAATTTATCTTAGCTCTGTGACATCTTATGAACTTATTACTTTGAGTGAAATTGGGGTTACCACGTGGCGAAGAATTTATTTAAAACACATAGTTTTTTACTCCATGGAATTTGAGAATACTACTACTTTGAATGTGACATGATTTACGTTTAAAACGTGCCTGAGTAAGTTCCCAATTATGTATGTATAAAGTTTTACTGTCATTGTAGCAAAACTTTATACCACTTAATGACGACAGATTGTGTAACAGGTTAAGTGCTCAACCGAATCTCGTTACATCGGTGTTAATGAAAGTGTAAAATGAAATATATTGTGGTTATTGTACTTTAGGTATTAAAGCCGAGATTCTGACACTTCAATACTCAAGTTTTATTGGTTTATAAAAACTTTACGAACAATTACGTCTTTCACCATGCATGATTCAACAAGTGGGGACTTACTCAAGCTTACTAAAAAAACATTTTCTCCTTTAACAATTTGGTATATAATTAATATAATGAAATCAAAACTTACCGCAGTCATTAAGAAACTATCTCATATTGAAAAGAAGTCGACGCTAGATATTTACACTAAACCCTCCACCGAAGAGATCTTCACGATGTCGTGAGTTAGGCTTCCATTTTGAGACAACTATAACAAAAGTTTTCGTTCGTTGTCCGTTTGTGAGAAAATTCTCACCAGGCTGCAGCACTGTTGTTTAAAAACTCAGCCGAGCTGCTGGAAAAACTCGGTAGATGGAAACACCGGTCAAACGGTGAAAACTCGAGAACGGTAGCCTCTCCTATCCGCGGGTAGAGAGCAGCACTCCTAATTATATTAAATTTCGTACTGTCTTTACCGTCAAAAAAAAAATGCCAATACATTTACTAAACTCGCGCTGAATCATTTGACTCAGCACACCCTCACCCCAAAAGGGCAACATAGTTGCCCCAACGTTAAAGGCCAGGAGGGTACCCTGCAGTGTACCTCTCCCCAAAAGATACCAGTGGACGTCGTGGTTGGGTTGGCTCAGCTGAGCTTGCTCTCAGGAGAACAGAAATCAAAAAGGAAAATGAAAGAGACGAAAGAAGATATGTATCATGTAAGTGTGCGGGTGCTGAATGCTGACCTGATCAGAGTCCGCATACAGCACAAGAGAAAGAGACAGGAAACGACAAAAGAAAGATTCCTAGCTAGCTAGATCTTCCGATCTCCTGAGGCTCGCCCCATTCGCCTGAACACGACTTCCACATTTAACAAGGACCTCGGTCCTATCTTTACGGGGACTATCCCCCTTCGAACGTTTTGGATAGCCCCCGACAACGTTTAAGTTTGGAAATGTGGCTTGTCAACAACTTTTGTTTGTCTCCCGGTACGCCCAGCCGGGCCGTCACCGGTGACGTAAATCCTATGATTCGGTATGGCCCCGACCAACGGTAGCATAGCTTCGCAGCACGTTTGTCGGCGGCAGAGCTGAGTGGGTGGCTTTGGCAATAGACCCAGTCACCAATCCGGAAGGGGTTTGGAATACGCCCCTGATTATAACGCCGACGGACCCGCTCGTGCGCTCGCAGCAAATTCTTCCGAGCCATTTTCCATCTTTCCGCAGTTTTATTATTGGGCTCCCGCGGCAGAAGATCTTCGATATCCCATAGGTTGGTCAACGGGAGTGCGGGCGAGAATCCAAACAAAATTTCAAAGGGCACGGCCTGATGACTGTCGTGTCTGGCCGTGTTGAAGGCTAATTGTAACCACTTCAGATTCTGATCCCAGGTGGTTTGTTGCTCAGCGTGATAAGCAATCAAGGCGGACCGGAGATTCCGATTGAATCTCTCCGCATGGGACGGTTGTGGATAATAAGGGGAAGTGGTTACGTGTTTGATGCCACTGGCGAAACACATACGCCTGAATTCATTTGAAATAAATTGCGGGCCATTGTCCGAGACAATGATGGTCGGAAGACCGAAATGCTGAAAAACGTGATTCTGTAAAGCGTTGATGGTCAAACGAGCGGTTGCCTGCCGTAAGGGCAGTAGCCAGGCAAACTTTGAAAAGGCATCTACACAAACAAGGAGGTAAGCATTACCTGACTTGCTACGGGGGAACGGCCCCACGTAGTCAATAAATAACTTTTCCATTGGTCTGCTCGCCACCTCACACGATAACAACCCTAATTTGGTGTTCTGGGCAGGCTTGCTCAAGCCACACAGATGACAGTTTTTTACTCTTGTCGCGATGTCTCTATCCATGCCCTTCCAGATAAAATGTTTCCTAATACTGGAAATGGTCTTCGAAATTCCCTTGTGGCCTCCGATTGGGGAATCATGGTAGTAACTGAAGACCATGGGCACTAATTTGCTAGGCAGCACGATTTTAGGTGCTCGTCCTTTTCTTTCTCGACAGCAAAGGACTCCCTTGGACAAGAAATAAGGGGCCTGTACGTTACCCTGATTAATATTTTGGATGACTTGACCCAGCACTTCGTCGTTTAACTGATGGGGTAACACATCAGTGAAGGCTAAAGGAAAATCGAGAAGAACGGAACAGGGTTGCTCAGCTTGGGCATCACTGGGTTGGGAAAACATACGGGATAAGGCATCTGCAACCACATTCTGGGAACCCCTGATGTGTTGCACGGTGAACTTAAATGATGAGATTTTCACCACCCATCTACCAATTTTACCCAGTTGCCGGGGATGAGCTAGAAGCCATGAGAGAGCCTGATTATCGGTCTCGAGCAGGAACTCAGCATGTTCCAGGAAACGCCGGAACTTATCTAGAGCGTATACAACAGCTAAACACTCTAGCTCGTAAACGGATGATTTACGTTCTTGCTGGGTCAACGTGCGTGAGATAAAAGCCACAGGCTGCCTAGCGTCGTCAATAACCTGGGAAAGGACCGCTCCGAGCGCAACCGAACTCGCGTCCGTCTGCAAAATGAACGGTTTTGAAAAGTCGGGCATCCGCAACACCGGTGGGGAAATGATGGCTTCCTTTAAGGTAACAAAAGCCTTCTGTTGGTTTTCCCCCCATGAAAACTTTGCCCCCTTCTTCCTCAGTTCATTCAAGGGAGCGGCAATTTCAGCGATATTCGGTATGAAACGCCAATAAAAATTTATCATACCGACGAATCTCGCTATGCCTTTCGCATCCCTTGGCGGAGGAAAGTCACGGATGCCTTGTGTCCTCTCTGGGTCTACCGTCACGCCCTTGTATGAAATTAAATGGCCCAAGAAAGAAATACTCTCTTGGGCGAAACGAACCTTTTCGGGATTGACAGTGAGGCCAGCCTCTCTTAAACGACCCAACACCTCTCTTAAATGCCGCAGATGATCCTCGAAAGTCTCACTATACACCAACAGATCGTCAAGGTAGTTATAGACAAAACGGAATTTGACGTCGTGAAAGACAGTGTCAAGAAGGCGAGTAAGTGTCTGGGCCCCCACAGCCAAACCCATGGGAACCCTTGTGTACTGGTACAAATTCCAGGGTACACAAAAAGCTGTGTATGGTTTACTTTCTTTGGCAAGAGGTATCTGATGATAGGCCGCGTTCAGATCAATAATGGTATAAAATCTGGCCCCACTGAACCAATCAAAGGCCGAATGTAAATCCGGGAGGGGAACAGAATCCACCTCGATATTGGCGTTCAACTTCCTGTAATCTATTACCATTCTTTGTTTGCCACCAGGCTTTGGCACTAAAAATGCTGGACTGGCATAGCTGGAATGAGAAGGTTCAATTACCCCTTGGTCCAATAATTCTTGAACCTTCTCTCGCAGAATGGTCATCTTAGGAGGGGCAAACTTGTAAGGGTGTGACCTCACTATTTTCGTATCTGTTAGACTGATTTTATATTCCAGCAGGTGTGTGAGTCCCAAAGTAGGAGTTAACACCTCGGGAAATTCCTCACACAAATGATCTAAGGCCGTCTGCTGGGATGGAGTGAGATGGTCTCGTGCAGAATCGGGACAAGCTACTTCTTGGATACCCGGCTTAGCGCCCTGGTACCCAAGGAACGGAATTAAAACCTCCCGATTAAATTTAAAAAAACATTGGTGCGCTTGGATGTCCAGCACGAGACCACTTTTTGCGATAAAATCGGCACCAATGATGCAATCCACTCCCAGAGCAGGAGAAACCAGAAAAGACCACACCCAAGAAAACCCATCAATTTTGATCTTAAAGGAAGTAACCCGGGAGATAGGCAAGATTTCACGGGATGCCGTCCAGCATATAGCAGATGACTTTTCTGACCTTATAACTAAACCCTTTTGTTCAAGGTCCGCATGTACCCGAGATGAAATGATGGATCGGGCTGAACCGGAGTCAACTAAGGCTCTGAGCTGACCACCCTTTACCTCGAGCGACAGAAAGGGGCATACAGAAAGTTGTTGCGAGGTAGCGGACTGGACCTTGATATTTGAAGATGGGGCTTTTAACGGGTGCCTGGAGGTCGACGGAAGTTGAACAGAATTGAAGTGGGGGAAAGACATCCTCCGAAATATCTTCCCCTGTCTAATTAGTTTTTTGGCGCTGGTCTAGACATAGGTGGTGCTGGTCGCGCGCGCCTTCGCATATAATTTCTCGCCACGTGTCCCGGGCGGTTACAATTATAACAAATCACAGTATTTGGATTTGTTTGCTGACGATTTCGAGCTGGCTGGGCCTGTCGGGGGAAGGTAGGCTCTCTGGCCCCTTCCGATGTCTGAGGTCTTGGTTCGGCTCGTCTACTGTTTCCGCTCGCCTGGTCGGTCATCTGCATGGTCTCCGTCATAACGCAGAGTCGCTCCAGGTCGGTAAACCACTGCGGCCGCTGTGCAAAAACTAGTCGCAGACGGTCGTCGGCAGAGACGCCGTCGAGGATGTGTTGGACTACCTCTTCCTCCGACATGCCCATTCCCAGAATACGCGCTACCTGGCGCATTCGCAGCACATACTGGGCCAATGTTTCGCCCCGTGCCTGTACTTTATAAAAATGCCGATGGCGCAATTGCTCCATCATTCTACTGGGTACGAACGCCCTCAGCACCACCCGGTGGAACTCATCCACGCCTTCCTTACGTCGCATTACCTCCGCCACCCTGTCAGCCATGGTACCGCGACAGTAGGGGAAGATGAGTTCGAGCACCGTTCGCTCCAGCATACCCGGATAGTCCTTTAAGTCAAAGACTATCTTAAAAAACGGGAGTAGTTTATCTGCTTCCAGTCCGTCCACGACTGGCAGTTGTTTAATAATATCGGCAAGTGGGTTGGGCAGGTGGTTGTACGTTGCCGCCCCCGAACCAGTCCGTACAGGTTCTACTTCCCTGTATGAAGAAGTGTTCAGCGCTGAGATCACGGACTCCTCAACAACCGGAATTGGGGTGGATGCTCTTACCGGTGGTGACCCTTGGAGGATCGAGGTAATCTCCTGTATAATTTCTGTTATATTATATGGTGGCGGTATTATATTTGGCGGTTCACTGACTTGTGCCAGTAAATTCTGCAGCCGATGAATCAAGTGCTGCATACGCTGCCTGATCCGCCGGACAACGAGAGAGCATCCCGGTCTCTCCTCCAAACTTTCGACGGATTGAGCCGACTCTTTCAGCTCACCACATTTTTCTGTACACCGCTCCCACTCACTCTCGGGGTCAGTGATAGTGACCCTGGAGAGCGCATCACCCGCGGTCAGCGCTTCACGGAGCCGCTGCCGTAAGGTTTGGACATTGCCTTGGGTTTCTTTACCCCGGGCCCGGAGCTCGAACTCAATTTCCTCCCTAACAAACAACTCAGGATTTATCGACGTCATCTCACTTCGCGGTCGGCACACTCAACAAAAACTCTAAAACTTATTCTAACTAATCAGAATCTGAAAAACCCAAGTACTGTTCTTCCAAAGAGTAGACTGCGGGTCCACCTAACGATGCGAGAACTAGCCCACTACCTGAACAGCTCACACTCGATTACACCAGACAAAAGGAACGCGACACACACACAACACACACAACACGAAAAACAAAATACCGACCAACGAAAATTTATTTTAACCATTTCTTAGGTTACCTCCGGCTACCATTTATAGGCAGAAACCGACTGCCGATCGGGCCATACCGCCTAATCACAAAAAACCGCAACACCTCCCCAAACATGGGTAAGGTAAACTCAAACTAACTAAGCGCCGACTGCGATAAGTCTTGCCCAGGGATATCCCCTTCTAAAATTTCCTACCACGTGGCACCATTCACTATGCAAGGCGGGCAAGTACATATACATATGTTTCAAACCTTAAAACTAACAAAATATTTTCAACCTTGGGATATAGGGCCTTGAAAGTTTTTCTAAGTTCTATTTAAGAACTAAACATTGTGAAAATTGTAAAATATTTCCTAAGTTTGCAAGCCCCGTCACACCCACAGGACCCTTGTCGTAAGCGCGCTCTGCTACCAAATGAAACCCCTACTTCATTTTGAGTAGTTAAAACAAAAAGAATATTTCCTTTTGTAAAGAGGGGTTACAAGTTAATTAAAACTAGGCTAAGGCCTAGAGAAGCTAAAAATTGCGCTGGATCCAGTAAGACGGGACTTGCAATAAAAACTCAAGAATTAAATAATTAACAATGGTTTTATTATTCTATCTCATAATATTAATAACAAAAAAACAACAGTGATTTAGAATTCCCCTATTAAATGGTTAACAAAAAAGTATACCCTCTCAACAAGGCCACCTGAATAATATAAACTGAATCCAAGAAAATAATTGCTATGTCACCATCAATGAATTGAAAGTGTAAAATAAACATTAACCTCAAAATGAAACTCCCATTAAACTATTTCTTAAAATATAAAATTTATATTTTATGTTTCTTTTAAAATGCAGTATATAAATTTATGAAGGTAAATAATTTCATTCACAGTTACTATTAATAATTCAAATAATTATTCATCCAATTTAAATGAACTTTAAAGGTGACACTTACTATACTTGTTAAATAAAACAATTAATTTAAAGAAATGATCAGCCACGATTATTGAGATAGAATACTCGTCTACTGGTGTATATACATTCTAATAATAAAATCCCTATATCCCACCAAAAGTACAGCAATGCATAATATTTATATATATATATATCCCCCAAAATGTACACAGAAATATACAGACATAACACGTTCCACAAAACAAATTACATATACAATAGTATACAAATACATAAGGGTCTCTTGCCACGCCCTTTTTTTTTTATATTAGCCTTCTGGTGTATATAAATTCTAAACTTCTGCTTTATAGGAATCCCAATTAGGATTAAAGATTTATTTCTATGAATGTACCCGCATGGTGAGGGTTAATTGCACGTCATGTGTATCATAAAGTATTGCATACAAATGTCCCCAGGACATTAAAAATTTAAAAGAAGTGCCTAAGTGGCTAAGTGCTAAAATACTTAATTAAGGTGAGAAATAATTAATTAAGGTGAGAAATAAAATTATTTAAAATAATTAACGCCCCCCAGTTACCATGATTAATATAAAGAATTTATATAGACTAAAATAGGGCCAGTTAATGTAAAAAAAAAATTGCACCATATTAGCACCTTATATAAAAAAAATACATTTGTGTGTGTGTGTGTCAGAGACGGACATGTTTCTTCAATTTATAACCAGTCTCAACAAACTTGTTTCAACAACCTTGTTTCGACAAACAAGTTGAAAAGTGTTTCGACAGGCACAGCTTGGTTGAAACTAATTTAAAATAACACCTACCTCCCCAGTAATCTTTTTATACAAATGGCCTAACCTGATTTTAAAAATAAGAGAAAATATGTTTTTAATGCAGAGTAAATTAAACTTGAGAAAATAATAATAACAAAACTGACTTTAAATCTGTAGCGAAAGTACTATAAAGAAATGAGTGGAAATCTAAGTTGGATGCTGTGTGGTACACATGTCAGTCTCTGAACTGACAATTAACTATACATGTATTGAAATTTACAATTAATACTTAGTGTTCACACTAAACTGTCCCATCAATTGGGGATCCAAATGAAGGTATACTGGTACCATGTTGATTCTACGTGTGAATATAAAATGGATATTTTTCACCTGCTTTGTGTGCCCAGAAGGATGATCTTATTTATAGCGTGGCGATCTCATGATTGGCATGTTGTTGCGGCCTGGTCTCTTCGGTGTCGAGTGTGGAGCTTTAAGATGGCATTTCGTTCATTGGCAGTAGGATTTGTCTCTGTTCAGTGAACCCTATTGTCACACATTACATTTTTAGTGAGAGACCACACACAAATGCCCCCACTGTTTGGACACCCTCCAAAATACATAAATAAAAACAACACCTAGTTATGTTGTACATAATAAAACTTGGTAACATTATTTTGGCCAACATGCCTTACTTAAAAAAAGTTCTCTAACAATGATTCTTTATAACGCTTTATAACTTGAACCTCACTGAATGTGAGTTGCTTTTGCAATATAATAATTTATCTTAGCTCTGTGACATCTTATGAACTTATTACTTTGAGTGAAATTGGGGTTACCACGTGGCGAAGAATTTATTTAAAACACATAGTTTTTTACTCCATGGAATTTGAGAATACTACTACTTTGAATGTGACATGATTTACGTTTAAAACGTGCCTGAGTAAGTTCCCAATTATGTATGTATAAAGTTTTACTGTCATTGTAGCAAAACTTTATACCACTTAATGACGACAGATTGTGTAACAGGTTAAGTGCTCAACCGAATCTCGTTACATCGGTGTTAATGAAAGTGTAAAATGAAATATATTGTGGTTATTGTACTTTAGGTATTAAAGCCGAGATTCTGACACTTCAATACTCAAGTTTTATTGGTTTATAAAAACTTTACGAACAATTACGTCTTTCACCATGCATGATTCAACAAGTGGGGACTTACTCAAGCTTACTAAAAAAACATTTTCTCCTTTAACAATTTGGTATATAATTAATATAATGAAATCAAAACTTACCGCAGTCATTAAGAAACTATCTCATATTGAAAAGAAGTCGACGCTAGATATTTACACTAAACCCTCCACCGAAGAGATCTTCACGATGTCGTGAGTTAGGCTTCCATTTTGAGACAACTATAACAAAAGTTTTCGTTCGTTGTCCGTTTGTGAGAAAATTCTCACCAGGCTGCAGCACTGTTGTTTAAAAACTCAGCCGAGCTGCTGGAAAAACTCGGTAGATGGAAACACCGGTCAAACGGTGAAAACTCGAGAACGGTAGCCTCTCCTATCCGCGGGTAGAGAGCAGCACTCCTAATTACATTAAATTTCGTACTGTCTTTACCGTCAAAAAAAAAATGCCAATACATTTACTAAACTCGCGCTGAATCATTTGACTCAGCACAAGAGGTATCAGGGGAAGTGAGGTTCAAGCATGGGCGGATCCAGAGAGGGGGCAACGGGGGCAATTGCCCCCCCCCCGAGATTCTTACTTGGTAAGCAATGGCCCTATTTACACGTAGTGAATTTTTAGTAGGTTGGTAACCAACTTACCAAATACCTGTTTACACAAGCATAGCACTGTAACTTTATTTTATAGGCTAAGTGATACCTTATAATGTTAAGATATTTAATAATGTATTTTCTACACATATACAGTAGCCGCTAATGACTTTGATTCTATTAATTGGCTGATTCTAACAAGTGGTAAAATATTATATGGATTAATCGGTACAGGAATTAATCGGTACCAGTAACTGTGATCACATTAAGCGGCGGTCACTGTATTTGATTTTTATTATTTTTTAAATATGTTCACTGTCCATTTAATAGTAATTTTGTATCTGTAAAATTTTAGTATATTATTGTTATGCATAAAACGATATTTTTTCTTTTATTAAATAGAACTTACTATGATTCCTTTCATCCCATTCTACAGCCATTAAGTATGCCATTCTTATTTTTTTTTATAAAAATCGGTTTGAAGGTAATAACCCATTAAGCTATTACCGTAATCTATAAAATGAGTGCGAATTTACTGAAGAGCAACATTATGAAGGGTAAACATATACTAAACTCTTTGTGTAACACTTGTATTAGATAATAAAGAAAAGTAATATATGTCATAAAAGTTAATACAGTTTACGCTTATACATGATTTTAGTATGTATAAGTAGACAAAAAAATTGTGCTTTTATGTCTTATGTTTACAAAAAATTTAAGGGGGAACCCCCGACCACCGGTTTGCCCCTCCCGACATTAACTTTTGGATCCGCCCCTGGGTTCAAGTATGTAGGCATATTACTTATGGGCTCTCAAAAGGGGCAGTTCAGCGGCAAAATATTCCAGGAAGCCTTCAGCTACCACCTTTTAGGTATATGAAATATTGTTTAGTAGCACAAGCGAAAATATTATAAATGTAAAATTCTAACCCATGTGTAACCAAAAAACTTTACGTGATAGGAAAAAATGGTTTTCATTTATTAATTTAGCAGAGGAAATACTGTAGAGATCAGCTAATAAAACCTTTGACAAAGAAAAAATTTATTTCTTGTAAACCAGTGTTATTAAACCCTCATGTCTGAGGCATCCTGTGATATGCAGCTTGCTATCAACATATCGGGGCGGAGGCTCGGACGCCTCACGACCGAAGCAACATCTTAATGACTTTTAATTTGCCGCTTTAGTGCTCCAATGTATGAGACTACAGCTTCGTTTCATAAGCACTTTAGTCTTGCAGGCGATTGTTGTAGTCACATGCCGTGAACAAAACCAACTCGAAAGGAGGCCAGCCGGCAGCTCAGATCTGAACGACATCTGTACACAGGGGCACTGGATGCAGGTCAGTCTAGCATCCAGTGGAGACAGGCGCCACTTTAAGTGTCAGAGTAAGGAATGCTGTCTGAAGCTGTTTTTATGGAAACCTAGGAAGAAGAATCGTGGGACTACATGTAAATGATGAACACCGAAACAGGAAACTCTGATGTGGAAGATAACTATGCCTATGCATCGCTAAGTGATATCGGTTCATTTGCATCAGTCAACCAGGTTTGCGAATATCCAGTCATAAATAAAATCTTCCATGCAGATGGGAAGGAATTAAAGTTTCAGTAGATTCTGTCGCCTTGTGACATTAATGGAGATGAAACAGCAAATTACTTATACGAAAGGGAACTAAAATTATTTTAACATCCCTACCTACAGTTTCATAACACTCCACTAAACGACTCATAAAAACATTTAAGGATAAATATTTTTAAGAATTCAGGTAGAAAGATTCAAAAAAGAAGTGGTCCAATCTCTGTGTACTCTTGTTGTTGCGGTACGGACAATCACCGGATATGACTGGCTGACAGACAACTTCCATTCTATAATCTTCGATATGTAACCTGTGTGGTGAATCAGGTTAAGTAATGGACTGGGAACATGTGCAGTGATATCATCAGCGACAAAACAAACACTTATAGTGGACATACTTAAAAACGGCAGGCGGACGGCATTGTACCAAGTTCGCTGAGTATTTAAGTAAATAAACAATAACAGTGTCAAGTATGAACATCTGTGTTTATTATTATCTAAATATTATGGATTCCTACACTTGATGTTGTCAACTCGTGATTGAATACATACTTACGTATTTTTAGGGAAGCAGTAAGTGGTAAAATATCCGGATGCCTGCAGTGATGTAATAAGATCAAAAAATGAAAATGAGAAAAGTAATTCACACTAAAAGACAAAATTTATAACGCATTGATTAAAACAAAGAAATAAACTGAACTGTAGGGGAATATGTTTGGTTGATACTGGGTACAAAATACTGTATATGAAAGGATCATAAACCACCGTCTGCACACTATTTCCGACCATCTTATTTTGGAAGAACAAAACGGTTTCAGAGAGGGCAGATCCTGTATAGACAATGCTTTTACTCTTACAAAAAGTTTAAGAAGCATCATGAGTTCGGTAAAGAAACGTTGACTTTGAAAAGGTCTTTGATAGAATAAACAGACATTTTCTGTGGGAACTATTATTAGACCGAGGATACCCACAAAACTATACATTGCCTATAGAAGGGAACAATAATATTTATTAAAAATAATTTTAGGATATCTTAACCAATATATGCCAATAAAGGTGTTATACAAGGCTTCTTACTTACTTACTTAATCCTTAGCTTTTCTACCTTTCGGTGTAAAGCTATGTTGGAGTTGAGTCCTCTGAGGTCGTCTTTTTCCACAGATCCCTCCATTTCTTTCTATCTCCTGCAAGTTCCTTTATTTTCTCCCATTTTACTCCTCTCCTTTCTGCAGCTGTGCGGCCTTCATCCTTCCAGAGCTTTCTCGGTCGTCCTCTCTTTCTTTTACCTGTTTCTCTGCATTCAAACCCTTGCTTTACCAGTCTTTCCTCCCCTATCCTCATTACACGTCCCAGCCACCTAAGTTGTGCTTGTTCTACTGTTATTGCTACAGGAACAATATCTAACTTTTCCTAAATATTTCATTTCGAATTCTATCTTTTATTGTCTTCCCTTCTATTTTTCGAAGAAACCTCATTTCAATACTAGTTAGCTTGCTTTTTATTCTCTCATTTGTTGTCCATGTTTCGCTTCCGTTACTTCATGATTTTTCTGACTATTTCTGTTTTTATCCTAGTGGGTATTTCTTTTTTGCCCAGGAAACTTGATTTAATAGTATTGAATAATCTTCCTATTTTCGCTATTCTTTCATTTATTTCTTCCTCTATATTAATCTTCATGTTTTTATTTCTATGTTCTTCATTAAATACCTTTATGTTATTCTGTAATTGTTTTTCTGTTTCTCCTATAATTATTAAATTGTCTGCGTAGCATAATTCTGTTATTGTAATTATCTTCATTTTCCAGTGTCCTATTCTACATTTACTCATATTTCTTTACATTTTTGACAACATCATCCAACACCAGGTTGAATAGCAGAGGTTTAAAATACACCCCTGCCTTAAACATATTTTGCTGGTGAAAGTTTTGATGCCTCGTTTCTTACTCTTACGTAATTAACGGTGGTTTCGTGTAGGCTTTTTATGCCCTCAATAAGCTGTTGTTCTACTCCCTTCCTCTTCAATATGTCCCATACGTCCTTCCTTCGTATACTATCGAACGCATTCTCCATGTCCACGAAACATGCATGTATTTGTCTTCCAACTTTGGCAGGTCTCTCACATAACTGTCTTACTATGAATATTTGGTCCACTGTTCCTCTCTTTTTTCTGAACCCACTTTGGCTTTCTTCCAAGGTGTGCTCTACTTTTTTCCTTAACCTGCTTTCTAGAATCCTCCCGTACAGTTTTCCTACCATGCTCCCTAAAGTAATGCATCTATAATTAGAACATTCTTTACTGTCTCCCTTTTTGTACATAGACGCGATAATTCCTATTTGCAAGTCAAGTGGGACCTTCCATTCTTTCAATGCCTGGTTAAAAATGTTTAGGTGTTCCTCCTTTCTTTCCATGTTTGCGTATTTAATCATTTCTGGTGTTATTTCATCATGTCCTTGTGCTTTCCTTAATTTCATTTTCTTCATTGCCTCACTGAATTCTTCTCTTGTTATATCCTCTTCTTGCAATTGATTCTCTTCTTGTTCCGTGTTTTCAGTATCTTCTCTTTTTTCTTCTTCTTCCTCTTCAAAGTTATCTTCGTTTTCGTTTTCCTCTTGTTATTTCCTCTTCTTGTAATTGATTCTCTTCTTGTTCCATGTTTTCAGTATCTTATCTTTTTTCTTCTTCTTCCTCTTCAAAGTTATCTTCGTTTTCGTTTTCCTCCAATAAATCTTTAAATTATTCTCTCCATCTTTCCATAATACTTGTCTCTTCCATTAGGATATTTCCATTTTTGTCCTTTAAATTTTGTAGCATAATCTTTTGGGTTTTCTCATTTGTTTCAATGTGTTGTAGAATAATTTCAGGTTTTCATTATAAGTTTCTGTAAGTTTATTCCCGAAGTCTGTCCATGTTTTTTCCTTGCTCGTTTTTATTTGGCTTTTAACTTATATTCTTTCTGTCTCATATTTGTCATAGTTATCTTGTGTCTTATTGTTCAGATACATTTTCCACGCTTTTTTCTTTCCCTTTACTGCTTTTACTATCTCTTTTGTTCACCATGCTGTCCTCTTTGTAGCCCCATTTCCTATTTTGCTACCCCACAACTAACTTTCGCTGCTTCTTTGAGGCTTGATTTATAATTCTTCCATCTTTCATCCAAATTTTGGTATACTGTTTTCTTCTGGAAATTTTCTAGTTTTTTATGATAATTTTCCCTTGTTACGCGTTCTTTAAGTTTATAGACTTTAATTTTTTCTTATATTATTTTTCTTTTTTTATCTTGTACTTATTCTTGCATTACATTATATATCATTTTGACTAGATAGTGGTCACTCTCTTAACCTTTATGTTCTTTACATATTTCCATATTTCCCTATGTATTAGATACTAATCTACAGTATGATGGATCGTTCATTTCTATTTCTTTCTTCCCTCGCAAATTTGTGTATGTCCTTATGTGTAAATTTTGTGTTTCCGATAACTAAATCATTTTCCATATGCAAATCAATTCTTCTTCTTCCATTAATATTTTTCATGTTTTCCCCTCTCTTCCTAGCAAATTTTCTATTCCCGTGTTATCATTTCCCACTATGCACTTTAGATCCCCAATGACCATTATGTTATTATTTTCTGCTGCATCTATTTCTTTTTGAACCTCTTCAAAAAATTTGGTTTTCTTCTCTGCTGATGCGTTGTTGCTTGGTGCATAAACTACTATTATATGATACTTTTGTTTATACATTATTAATACTAAGGTAAATATCCTATCGTTTACTTCTTTCATCTCTTCAATTTTTTTCATATAAAAATATTATTATTTACACTTTTTATATTCATTCTGTATAATTAGTTACTCGTTCTAATTTTGTGTTACAACTAAATTTAAGATTAAGAATAATTTTCCGGTTTTGTGTGTGTGTGTGCGCGCACGCGCGCCCGTGCGTTCATGCGTATTGTACTTAATATTTTGAACAGGATAATTGGTTTTTATAGTCATGTATTATAAAAGTGCAAAATGTGTGCCACTATATTTCATTATTTGATTCAAACATGTAGACGATATTTTTCTTTTCAAAATTTCTCTTAATTATAATTAGGTTTTAGATGATAATTAGAGATTTTATATCCTCTAATTATTCAAAACATTTCTGCATTTGTGCAGCATGAATCCAGTAATATTGTGCTAGAAACTAGGAAATATGCAATAAAATTCGTTAAGCAGAACCAGGAAAAATTATTAATAATGATTGTCTGTCGCAAAGAAGGTTCTAAGTAAGTCCATCGAAGAAGGCGCGTCTTCAGTTTGAAGCAGGCCTACAAGCAAACCCTGTCTGCTAAATGTTGTTGTCGGTTCATCACAGAACGTTGGAACACTTCAGATTTGTAGATACAACTTACAGGTTTCTAACCACGGAATACAAATTTGAAGTTACGAAGGTTAAATCGTGGATCATTACCACTTAGGAAATAACCACTGGGGATACCCCAGAGGACGGAATCTGTTCTCGGTGTCAACGGAGTGGTGATTCCAAACCACTGTTTTCGAAAGTAGTAAAGCGGTAGTCTAGAATACGTGTTAAAATACAAATTATCTGTAACCGTGAATAAAAATATGCAGAACTATGACAAAGAAACTTCAAACGCGGCATGTTTTCCTTCAAAACATTTATGTTACGTGGTAACGCCTAATGGACGCATTTTTACGTATAAAAATATAAGTTCAGAGAAAGGAGACATAACCGTAACTGCAGGAATTAATGAAGGAATCAATTCTCAGGTATCGGAAAAGATCCATAAAACACATAGTTAATAACACGGGTCTGCGAAATGAGTAAATATACGTTCCAAACATTCTAAGCGTCACCTCCTAGACGATTTACTTAACAGTGTTTTTGATATGCATAGATAAGAAGTGCTCGTTCAAAATTTAAAAATTGAAATTTTACATTAAGAAAAATAGAAGATATGGAAATCAGAGGAGATGCCTTATTTACCTAATAGCGCAAAAGAAGATAAGTAGTCTTATTTTAATTGAATTTTAACGTCGAATCCTGTTTGTAAGGTTACAATGTATACGGAAATTAATTTGAATAGAAATGAGAAATCAGAATTACAAAGCGAAAAGATGGGGGACGTAGCATGAACCTTATAAGAACAGTTAAGAATAAATGGATGTTTTACTCCTATTGGGAAATGAAACCTAGTAGTACGGAGAATGAGAGAGACAAAGAGAACAGTAACAATTGTAACCGTCCTTGCTATAAACGTGGAGATAATCTTTAAGTTGCATTCTATTTCGATTTTCTGTCACTCGACCGATGAAGAAATCACACATTAAAGCCTAAACCTACTTCTAATTCGGCTACAGTTTATAAAAGAAATTCAATGATTTTTACAAACCCAGGTTCACTAGAATATTAACTGAAGATTTAACAAACGTACGAAAACGGGTGTACGTATTATTTCTGAGAACAAGTGACTAAAAAGTACTGAAGTAATTATAAACTAACAAAACTTTAAACAAAACTGGCAAAGAGAAAAGCACAAAGCGACAATTAGAAGAAGCTAGCGGCACACATCTTACAAGGATTTTAACTTTATTGCAACCAATTTATTAAAAAAAAAGGAAAGAAAAAACAACGTTGTCTCTTAAAATGTGGTACTCAGAAAATGAGTCTCAGAATTTTAACGGCAAATTTCACAAAGCTTATACGAATACTGTGGTTTTCGTATAAGCTCCCCCTTTGTATGTGACATTATTTTTCTCTTTACTTTTTTCCTAATGATAAACATTGATAACTTTGAACACTGCAAGGAGAAACGTACTTGATGAAAGTCAACTGTGTATAACCTCCATATATATGGTTTAAAAAAAAATTTTATGTTAACCGTAGAACGAATTCTAGAACTGTAGAATAAGCTGTGTAACTCTAATTGAAGCAGCAGCCAATGAGTTTTTGGTGGTTTATGGAATAGCGTGGCGTCCATGTAACCGCTGTTGCCGGCGGCAACAGTACTGAAAATAAGAGAAAATAATATTAATTATATCACAGAATAAGTAAGTATCACTTTATTTATTAAATAATTTGAAATCCGAACAATATTAGTAGGAGAACTTGAAGAAAAGCGTAGCATTGCTTTCAAACTGCTGGGCACTTGCACGGCCTTGTGTTGCCAGCTCAGACATCGGCAATGTTTCATTACGTACTACGACCTTGTAGTAGCTGCCACTGTACAGACTAAAGGAGAGGGGGACACACTCGCTCGTCCAATGTGTTTCCGCTGTATAAACCGGCAAAACGCTCAGGTAGCAGCTATGTTCGTTTTCGGAGTGACGTTGCTACTAGTACGTACCTATTTGTGTTTTGTTCGCTTAGTTGTGTGTTTCTCTGTTTGTTTTTAATATTTTTCTTCTTCTTCTTCTTCTTCTTCTTCTTCTTCTTCTTCTTCTTCTTCTTCTTCTCCACTTCAGGCATTAGGTCATAGACCTGTTGCGCCCTCCGGCCGTGATAGAACTCACGCCCCACCCCAGCCAGAGAGATATTCGCCAACCTTTTAACCCACGCCCGGTGGCAAGCCGAGCGTGGAGGGGGGAGATTTTTGTTTATGTGTGTAGTATATATCGTGTGCCCTTGTTACTTATCTGGCCCAGGTATGTCAGAGAAGACGTACGTATTATTTGTCCGCGTACGTGCGGGTGGACGAGCAAATCGAGCTTTAATATTTTTATTTCGATTATTTGTGTTCTGATTTATTCTGTATAAGTATAACGGGAGATAGATGCCGTTGAACCGGAACCCTCTTCTACTACCAGCGAATGACATAATCTGCTCTAAAAAGAACACTTGGTATTAGAAAAAATTCGAATTAATTTTTAGGTTAACTCTTAGGTGTATCACAACCGGCAGCATGTGTTATGTACCCACGACACTCCACTGCGTTTCTGGGATCAGATTTGACATGCGACGGTAATAAATGTATAATAATTGGAATATTTTAAAGCAGCTTATATTTCAGCAGTGTGTTGTTTATTATGAGGGACGTTCTACGAATTATTGAGTAGTGCGGGCTAAGAGTGCGTTCAGTAACATGAGAAAAGGCTGTCAATTTTACGGAGTATCAGCTTAAAGAGGGAATCTGCTTTAAAGAGCTACGCATGGGGCGTTGATTTTTGGGAAAGATCCCAGCTAATTAGGTAACGCTTCGGCACAATGAAATTATAAAGTGATTAAACAAGTAACAACTTTATTTGCAAAACAATAGTCTTATAAGTATGAAAGTAATTTCTTTATTTGCTTACTGTCTGTACGAGCCACAGCATAAAACCTTCGGTTCCGAGATATGGCCGCGTGAATAGTCGGACCTTTACTCCGACCTTCAGGCCTGCTGCAGAATGTCAAAAAATTATATTCAAATTTATATTAAATCAAAATATCTGAGGACGTTAAGCAGGGTCTGAGACAACAACATCAAAATTAAGAAATATACCAGATTTTTCCCATTGTTTCAGAGAGCTGTTATTTTGTGTAACAACAAAATTTCGATTTTCACGTTGTCTTTGAGTGTGTTCTTTAAATTTTCTATATATACTTACTATATACTATGTATTAAGATATATACAAGAGATATAATAATTCAGTAAAAATATTACTTTATATAATTATCACTTTATATTAATAAAATTTTTGAATAATAAATTATCTGCTCTGTATTGAGGAAACGGGAATTGTATCGTTAATGCAAACAGGAAGAGAGGGGGAATAATCGACGTCAAGTATATCGAAGGTAATCGTCGGCCTGGAAGGGGACCACCCAGACGCCGTCGTACAACCACCCAGGCTCCAAAGCCACGGCGTACCCGCAAACATATGGATGTTTTTTAAATAAAGGTGTGTGACCGCGCCCACAAGTGTGAATGAGGAAGGCTTTACAACGTTAGGTTTTAAAAGGAATGTACACACACACGCGCGCGCGCGGGCACATGCACTCACCTACACAAAACACATAAACACAAGGAATGTGTTATAAAAATATGTAACTGTACAGACGGGGGTGACAGGGCTCGTAGGTTGAGAAGGAACATTTGAATTATAGCTTGTTGCAGAGGTGTGTGTAGACAGTGGGGCGGGTGGAGGTGTAGAGAGTTTGGTTTTATCCTCTTGTTGTTATTTCCGATTTGACGATGAGCTGAGAAGCTTGAAAGCCCTAGTCGGAATAATTTTTCTATAGTGGTGTGCAACAGTGATAATTCTGTTTGTGATTATAACCACTAAAAAACTTTATTAATTAAACTTCTGATAAATTTTTTGATTAAATAACGAAATAATCTGTTCAGTACTAGAACTGTTTCTTGCAGTGAGTATTGTGGGTCAGATATGTGTCAGGATTAGAAGTAGTTGTAAAATACACTTCTTATGTTTATTTTTATTGTACTCTAATTACTCACTCCAGAAATTACTTCTGGCCCGACGTGTACCACTTTTTATCCAAATGGACTCCAAAAAAACGTCCACGTTACATACTAAACATTCAACCAATGTATAAACAATTTTCAATGGGAACTCAAGATCTCTGAGTTTTTGAATATACTAAATACGTAGTTGCATCTACAGGATCCATTATGTCCTGTCCTCTATATTTGTTCTCAAACTTTGACCCCATATTTTCATCAAATCCTACTCAAAATTATCTATCCGTCTTTTGTGGATCTTCCTCCCTTTTCATCTTTTTCTTGCTGAAACCAGGTGCTTTTTGTGATCAATTCTCTTCATTCTTATGCCCTGACCTTGCATATGGCTTCTCCGTGAAGCTCGAACACTGCAGCATCTTTTCAAATGAGTCAGACAGTGTCCTTCTGTACTCATTTATAAGTTCTTCTAACGAAGTTTCACTCCGACGTTTTTAACTAAATTGACACTTTTTTGCCAGTTGTTCGTATTTCTGAGGACTACAGAAACGTTGGCATGTGGGCGTTTTTATAGATTTTTAACTGGGAGATTCTTATTAGGTTTTCAACGTTTGAGGATATCCTGATAATTGTACATATAATTATTTATAATTAGGGGTATCAACAGTTTATTAGTTTTGTATAATATAGGTTGGTTTTTGGAAGTACGCAAAACGTATTTTAATTCCTATACGTATATTTTTCAATTCCAGTTTCCCCCCTTCAGCCTATATTATATAATTTCCTTAAATGAGTTGACCTAAAGAAAGCAAGAGAAAAAGTAAAATTTGGCCGACTGATGATAACACACATAATGTGTTTTAGTATTTTTATTAACGTATTGACGACCGAATAACAAGCCAAATTGTATACGAGAATATTAGCAAGCAGATCTGAGACAATAAACTTTCCAAACCAACCAGTCTTCATTAATTTGTTAATATGATCCTCGCAGATGAAATGTGAATCCAATACATAACGTTGTCTTCCCTCGCTATTATATGTCGAGAGCAGTTAGAATTATTTATTATGCAGATAATACGTACAATGTCCACGATTTGTATAGTGTGTGTGTGTGTGTGTGTGTGTGTGTGTGTGTGTGTGTGTGTGTGTGTGTGTGTGTGTGTGTGTGTGTGTGTGTGTGTGTGTGTGTGTGTGTGTATTATGTATGTATGTATGTATAGTGTATATTAATTGTGTATGCTTTTAAAATGCATTAAAAGTGCGTATACAGGGTAACACACAAGTGATGGATTGGGCCTCTAAATACTGAAAGGTCACGTGTCCATTTTATTCAGATAACTTTTAAACAGGACTACATTTTACTTACGACAAAGCATAGATTTGTTTTTAGAAAGCCCATGTCCAATAACCGTAGTGCTAGATGTATTTATTTTATATTTTTCTTTTGTGCATTAGTTACACTATTTTGTTCTGCACTTATCAGTGTTAGTGCTCTTAATCAACTGATATTCTATTTAGGGAATTCTTATTTCTTTTTAATGGCAATAACATTTTATTGAGGCTTGAGTTGTATTGTTATAATTGATTATGAGTTTTGAAGATAAAAAAGTTTTTTTTTAAAGGGAAGGAGAGTTACACTTCCAGGAATATTTATAGTCGCTGTGTAATTACAAATGATACTGTGCGTCAGTGGCGACTGGTGTTATGGTTGCAGCGTTGCAAAACCACCAATATAGAATAACTAAACTACAACATAATACACGAAGACACTAAGCAGCTAAAATTAGCATAAATTTCAATGGAGAGCGTATTAGATCCTACGCGGTAATGTTTGCGTACAATTAAAATGTGGCGCCCAGGCTTGTGGTTGTAGGCCGTTTGCAACTTCAACAGTATATGGCAGAGCTTACTACAGAAACATACGGGAGGAAGTGCACTACTCTCCACAACTGCCCTACGTTTCCAGTGTTAGCTAGGCGGTTGTAAAGTTTCTGCAACGCTTCACTAGTAGCAATGTAGCGCAACTTTGTGTCATGAAATCAGCACAGCCTTCTTGATTTATAAGTTATGTCAGGTTTAGTGTTTACGTTAGTTCAAGGCAAACGTTATCCGTTGTTTGAGGTTATAAAATTATAGTAATAATTTTGTATAACTGTGATTATGATAGTTTAATGTCTTTTAACCGATCTCCCATCCACTCAACCAACTACTGCAACCACCAAAATATGGAGCCACTACTGTGCATGATGAAGCACCTGTCAAATAGACTGGAAGATGTTTACTATAAAAATTTTAATTTGCATTTTAAATAAACTACACTTAAAATAAGCAATTTCACTTATTTATTTTAATTTTGAAAGACAATATTAGTGTACTCTTTTTTGTTATTTTTGTTATCAGCCATAAAATACCGTTATTACAAAACAAACTACAGTCATATCTTATACTGAAACTTCAGTTGCCCTGGTCCAAATACCTAAACATCGCATATCATCAAGTACTACAGTTTCATTCTTCCACACCGTCCATTACCAATTTCAATAATTCTGTTTTACCAACCTACTTGAGCTCCTAAAATTGCTCAACAAAATTCTTATTCCACCCATTATTTCTAGAACCTGCTTTTTTGTTCACTTTCAACTTTTATAATTATTCTATAGCACTACTCTTCATGTACGTATATCAATTCGTTGTCTGTCACTTACCCTATTGTCCAGTTTAGGCATCTGTATAGCCTACGGCAATGATCCGATTTTCAAGAATTTCTTCCTAAGCCGTGAGGCAATATTCAATATAACAAAATTTCTTCTGGAAAAATCCCTCGTGGTTATCGCACGTTGTTTCTGCCTGTTATTTACGTTTCGTCTCGCCCATACTCAAGTAGCTGAATTCATTTACTTCCTTCGTACACATTTTAATATTTAAATATTTCCTTCTTTAATTTATCATTAATTTTGTTTGGTATTTTTCATTTTCCTGTCCAAATACAATTTTCCCATAGATTTTTATTCTTTCTAAATAAAGACTACAAAAAGACAGCAAATTCATCAGCAGGTCTTAATATATGTGTCTTCGTTCCATGAGTTGTTTCAGCTGTTTTTAATATCTTTTTATTGCTTTACTGTATCTCGTGTGTGTGTTTGTGTGTGTGCGCGCGCGTGCGTGTGCGCGCTCTCGCATGTGTAGCTTTTTGTATTACATTGTTTGCCTAAATTACAAGCTTCCTATTAGATGTATCACAAAAAAGTAATTCTGAATTCACTGATGATGTAGATTTATGAAAGTGGATATATAGACTTGAAGTTAGTGTGAGGAAGCTGAGTGTTTGAAACTGGATGATGTGGAAGGAACCGTGATCTATGGTGAGTGACTTGTCGTACAGGAGGCCTAAAGCCAGGAAGAAACCTGCGATATTCGAAACAATTATGTACGGCTTCTAGTGGAATAAACTTTATAATTGTATTTTTACGGTAATACTGACATATATTACAGAAACTTTGTAACTTGTAGTTACTATTTCACAACATCCACACACACACACCTGCATGCATGATACTAACGTACACAGTATACGTATTTGTATGTGTAAAACTCACTACAATACATTGATTTGGAATTATGAATTTTTATATTATAGAACATTACGTACAGAAAGAATTATTGTAAACAAATATTTGAGGTGTAGTACATAATATAGATATAGATAATAAATAGTTGAATAGAAAAATATAGATCTAAATAGTTGTATTAAATTATGTATGTTATTTAACTGTAATTGAAAAAGCAGCGTATCTTTAAGAAAATGTAATTGTTCAATTGTCTTTCGTTACTGAGGGAAATCTTTGGAAGTTTGTTTTTGCTTCAAGGTCAGAAACAATCGAAGTACAGCAAGCTGTACCAGTGTACCAGTGGTACACTAGTGGCGAGACATAATTTGTAGTTTTGAAGACAGTCAAGGAAACAAAATTAAAGATTGAATGAAGTAAGATTTTAAGTGAACTAACTGAACGTTGTTTTAAAACCGGCTAAGCAAACTGACCGGCAGCTGACATAGGAATAAAGTATGTATGGTTTTAAATTTAGTGTATAAGATGAACTTATACACATAATTTCATTTTAAAAATATAACAATTTTTGGAAAGTTATTCCTGACAACAAATTTTACAGGACAAATTCAAGTCTTCGTGATTTGTTTTGTGCTAATTTGTTAAGCACTTCTTCTGGGTCAACTAAAATGTCTCTATGAATTGACAGCAAAGCCAAACCATTCAGACGATCTTGACTTGTTGCACTTCTTGTAAAACTCCTTACTCTCCTAAGGGTAGAAAAGGATTGCTCACATGTTGCTGTAGATAGGCCTACTGGAATAGTGGCACCAATTTTTAAATATCTATGAACAGAAGGGAAAATAATTTTTTCACATTCGTTTACAGCAGGTGATAAAGTACTTCGGTTTTGTAGTATCACATTCCAACCATTTTCCCTTCCACATAACTATCTCTGATTCAAAAGTCTCACTAGGGAATACCACACCTACAAGCCAAAACTCTGATAAAGAAGTTACAATTTCCTTCACATCTTGATCACTGATGGAGCAACAGTGCTGAGGAAGAGGTGAAAAAATTTTAACAGTTTTCTGTGATTAAGGAAGCGCTCATCAAGATGTTGCAGGAAGTAGTCCAGAAATGGGTTGTATATGGCAAGACGGTTATAAGCTTCCTGGTGTTCTGTGCCATAATTGTCTCTTTTCGTTTGCTGTAAAGCTCTCCTAGGAATCTCAATGCTCACTTCAGCGGAACTGCAAACATCCATCACCTCCATAAAAATAAGGTGAAATTTTGACTCAAAATTATTCCTCATTTCCTGAATTTCTTTCCTGAGGTTGTCCGCATGTTTTAGGAAATAAACAAGGGTAATTGTCTCTGTCTGCAGAGAAGTCGAAAGGTAGTGTGACATACTAAAGATTTTACTTACAGTGGTCATGGCTGTCACAAAACTGCACTTCTCAATTACTGATAATAGAGCACATGCTTTGCTCGATGACTCAGGATCTGAATTATTATCCTGTTGAATTTCCATCAGAGCCATACAGATAACATCAAACATGACCTTAAACAGTATAACTGCATCTAAGTGTTCATGCCATCTAGTTTCGCAAAATTTAAGTAATCTTGTTCGTTTTGAAGAAGGAGTTGAACTGTTTTCTTGAACAATACGTTTAAACACAGAAGACCGCTTGGGAGAAACTCTGAAAAATGTTATTATCTCTTTCGTTGCTCCCAAACAATTTCTGATGACTGGTACATTGCAAGAGTGGCAGAGGGCCAAATTAAGTGAATGGCTAGCGCAGTATACATATACAGCTTGTGGGAACTTTTCACGGATTATCGCAGCACAACCTTCAAATGGGCCATTCATTGAGGCTGCGCCATCATATCCTTGTCCTCGTGTGTATTTTGTGTTAACCCCTAGTTTCTGTAAACTGTCCAAAACGGTATTAGCTAAGGTTTTTTCTTTTAAGTCACATACAGGTACGAATTTTAAGAAGTCTTCACGCAGCGTTAATTTACCATTTTTATCTTTTGTAGTGTATCTTAAGCTCATAGAAAACTGTTGTAATCCAGAGACATCAGAGGTTTCATCAGCTAATATTCTAAAACAGTCAGCTTCATTTATTTTAACAATCAGCTGAGTTTGGATTATGTCTCCACATGTGTCAATGATATCATTTTGAATTGTGTAGCTTAAATATGAAGCAGGTAGGTGCATGCTACCTCTGAACCTCATCTCTCCCATCTATTCTATACCGTAGAAGGGCCCAGAAATTAACGTCATTCTCAATAGGTTCTTCTAGGCTTAAAGGTCTTTGATACCTATGACCCCTTAACGGTAGTTCCTCTTGTTTTCTTGGAGAATCAATCTGAGAGGCCACATCGCCAGATTTATTTTCATGAACAGAATTGAAATTCTGGCCCGTAAATGAAACATTTTTGTTGTATTCAGTACCTCCATGAAGTCTGAAGTCTTCTTTATCCTTTTTCCAATGAAAATATGATTCTCTAACCAAAAATCAAAGTTTCACATGAGCCCCCTTCCCACCCTCATTGTGTTCACTTGAGAAATTTGAGCAATATTTACAGTAGGCCTCACCTTTAAATTCCGAGTACGCAAGCCAGGGAAATTCTGCCAACCATTTTGTTTGAAACTTTAGGTTTCTTTGCCCAGGGGGAAATTTGTAGAGTTTAGGGGAAGTCCACGCATTTTTAGCAAATAATGTTTAACTTTATTTGACAAGTCTCTTCCAACATACAGGCCTATATCAAGTCTATCTCATTCATAACATTCATTATGATATACCTCTAGATGTGTGGACGTACTTGGTGTAATACTTTTTGAAAGAGGATAAGGTATTTGAGCCACATCGTCTTGGTCTTCAGCAGCTGAAGCAAAAGTCAAGGAATTGGAAGTAACCACGGGTTTTTTGCGTTTAAAGAAGTCTTCAATCGTAGACTTCCTTTTTGACATGTTGAACACAACAAATAAAGGCCGATATCACGGATAAAAAAGATATTCGCTTTAAAGAATAACTACACAGTCATAAAGAAAAAAAGAACACAAAACACAAAGCCATATTCACGAGAGTGAGGTTAACTTCAGACCATGCATAAACAAAGCAGTGCAGTGCTACCGCTGCGGGTGCGCTACGCCGCAACTACAAACGGACGTACATCTGGCGGGATTTCGAAGTACTAACACTCAGTGGAGGCTGGTGTTATGGTTGCAGCGTTGCACAACCACCAATATAGAATAACTAAACTATAAAATAATATACGAAATCATTAAGCAGCTAAAAGTGTCATAAATTCCAACGCAAAACGTATTAGATTCTATGCAGTAATGTTCACGTACAATTCAAATGTGGCGCGCAGGCTGGTGGTTGTAGCCCGCTTGCAACTTGAAGACTAAATGGCACACAAGCATATGGGACGACGTGCGTTACTCTTCACAGTTGCCGTATGTTTCCTATGTTAGCTAGGCGGTTGCAAAGTTTCTGCAACGTTACACTAACAGCGCTGTAGTGAATCTTTAATTTTGTCATGAAGTGTGCACAGCCTTTTTGATTTGTAAATTGTATCAGGTGTATGTTTACGTTGGTTCAACGTACTCGTTGTTTTTGAGGTTATAAAATTATAGTTATAATTTTGTATAACTGTGATTGTGATAATTACGTGTCAATCAAAAATAAAAATTGAAAGATATGTGAAATTTTAAATATTTTATACAGATTTATTTTTTCTTTTTCGTAAATGAAAGTAGGCAGTATTCCACTCACTTTTAGAGTAGAGTTTTCAAGTAATATTTTATGTAGTTGAATTTATGTGCCTTGCAGTTTATATACAGGGAAAATCTGTTCTTATAGCTCAAATGAGTAATTTAAAAATAACTAGCCTCTGTTATAAATTTGTTGTTCTTATTTTTTTATTTCTCGTAAACACAAGGATCGCTTTGCAATCAGTGTATATTTTATAGGTTTTTCTTTTCTCTCAATATTTAATATTTGATTACTGCAAAGTTAGTGACGCTTGTAGCAATCAGTCATGAGTAGGTGGGAACATGGAATCTGGCATAGGTAGACATACTGATAGAATCATTCCATTATCATAAGCAACTCTCTTTTAGGGGAAAACAGTAACTTTCTATTTTTTTTCCATATGACAGCACTATGTATGCTGCAGATATGTTGGTCTGCCCCCTGTTTAATGTGCCCTTTACCCCCTCTCCCATCCTCTGTCCCACCACTCAACAAATACTGCAACCACCAAAATTTCGAACCACCAGCCGCCACTGCTAACACTACGTTTTTGGCCGAGGCCTATGAAAAAGACGAGGTCTTTTTCGTAGGCCTCGGTTTACGGCCAACTAGTGAATAAAAGCAAACAGTTCCTTCGTCGCGGAATTAAACACATCAGCTGACATGGCTCAAGCATAGTGTAAAGCACATCGTCATATGAACCATATGTTTCAAGTTGCTTGTAACCAGCGGAAAATCGTGTCCTCCTAATCTCTTTCAAGTCGACTTCTTTTCACTTTTCAGCATCTTTTATATTTAATATTGAGTATAAAGGCTATCATTGTAGATTATTTAAACTTGTCATTGACATAAATAGCAATTTTTTAAAATTAGTTGACAAAACTTGGAAGTCAATTAATTACGTCTCAAAAACACACAACCCGATTAAAATTGTTTGCTCCATTTTAAAAATTTTTTCAAATTCCGGGGGTGGATATATGCAAAAACAAGGGGAGTAACTATAGTAGAAAAAAGTAATAAAAATACTGGAAACCTTTGATACAAAACACTTATTCCTTTTTACCTTCATAACTACCAATTAACAAAAAATTGAAAAATGGAGGAAAAAGCCAAGTGATGAGGGAAAAGAGTTAATAAATAAGAGTCACATAAGGATGGGAGGGGAATTCTGGAAGATAATTCAAATGTGACGGAAGAATATGGTATTGCCAACAGCATGGACGCCACAACAAAGTGTCATAAAGATTGTGTTAAATATTGACCAATTTCTAAAGGGTGTTGCGCTCTTGTATAAATACAAATAATTATAATGTAATACAAACATCATATTTCATAGAAATACAAATACCTCTTGTCAAAAAAAAACTAAATTATATGTGAGTAAAAAAATATTAGTTAATAAAAAAATGGATATAAACAATTAAGTGTTAACAGAATTAATGGTTGAATTCGGTTAAATAAATGTATATTCAGATTTTCAAAATTTTACTTACTTTATTGTTATTCATAAAGGTATCTTTCTCTTTCTTATTCTAATTGAAAAAAAAATAATATTATTTACTACTAAGTGTACTTCAGATTAATAATAAAAATAAGTCAACTCAAATGACAAGCGAATATCATTAGAACCCGCATACCACCATCCTTCTTAACTGTGATGATTTCGAAGTCCAAAGACAATTGGGTCGCTATACCTACTTCCTGTTAGCTACGCGGAGGGGCCATAATGTGTCAAAAATACAGCCGATTCTGGTAGCTAAGAGGACAAGAGGTTGATCCACTTACACTACACGTCATACGAATTACGGTCTACTTCTGTTTCTCTTACGACCATCGCTGTCTCCAGAATCTCCGTCGCTTCAGTGTTGCGTAATCTTGCGGGGATGCAATGATGGGACTACATACACTCACACACAAAACATACATACAACTTCACACACAATTGAATCCAATTGAATCAACAGTATTTGTAAATGTAAAACGTAGTGGCGCAAAACGTGAAATGTCCCTAGATTACTCCTTTTGTAATAATATTAACAAAATTATCCTGTGCACGAACATTCTTCCTGGTGATATGTGATGATCTCGTAGTCTGAAGACAATTTGCTTGCTATACCTAATTTCCACTTAGCTACGCGAAAGTGCTATAATTGAATTAAAACATACACCCCACTCCTGTAGCTAAGAGGACAAGAGGTTGAACCAATTGGACGTCCTACGCGTTATAGTTTACTTCCATTAATCTTATGACCATTTTTTTGACTTCACAAACGTAGTTCCCTGGCTTCATTGTTCATTGTTGTGAGATGGGAGTATTGCGTTACGTCGCAGTATCTGCAATGGTACGGAACCGCATTTTACATGGGCCCTTAAAATGTTCGGGTTCAAAGTCTAATATCCTTTTAGTTTTCATATAGTAAATTCAATAATTATTTCATGCTTTACAATCCCTACGTTTTCAGAATAAGTCTTCAAAGTGTGTTTAAGACTGTTAAATACACAAGCGTTTCTCTGTATGTTCCCTTAACCTTTTCCTGTTTTACTTAACCATTAAGTGAAGATAAATTATAAACAATAACCGATCATATCGCAGTGTGCGTGGGTGCAAAGACGTAAATATTGTCAGCGTTAGTGATCTTCGAACGGTCGACGTGCAGAGTTGCAGCGGTCCAGTCGAACAGCGTGCGCGGAGCGTCGAATTGCTACGCAAACAGTGGAATTCAACGCAACAAGTAACATAGTTGTAAAACAAGCCCATAGACTCAATTTTGAAAAACAAATTTTAAATAAACAATTTTATATTTTAAATTAATAAGACAATAGTAAATTTTAATGTTTTAAATTAATAAATTGTCCTACCTCCAGATATAGACTCTGTTGTAATAATTTCTATATTACCTATCTAAGCAGTTTTAAATTGTATCGTTGCAATATATATATTTATATACACAACATACACTTATATACATTATACACATTATAAACATACTGTTATTAAGTAGAGAAAATTCAATATACGCTGTGTCCCACTGGCGCTTGATGTGGCAGTTGACTTCATCGGTCCATTGTGTACACATTTTGCAGATATAACGCCTTGCCCACAGAGGTATAGCTGTCCCTTCACTGTTAAGAACGTGCGAAAGTCCAACTGTTACCTCAAGGGGAGAGGACATTTACCATCAAAGCACAGCTTCATTGTGTAACGTGGACGAGCCCAACAACTGTAAACAGATTCGTTTTTAAGACAATTTATAGACAGCACCTGGCGTCCCGTGTACGAACATTCTTCCTGCTGACATGTGATGATTTTGTAGTCTGAAGACAATCGAGTCGCTGTACCTAATTTCCACTTAGCTACTCGGGGAAGCTATAATTGAATTAAAACCTACAACCCACTCCGGTACCTAAGAGGACAAGAGGTTTAACCACTTGGACGGCCTACGTGTTACAGTCCCCTTCCATTAACCTTACGAACATCTTTTTGTCTTCATAAACGTAGCTCCCTGACTTCATTGTTCATTGTTGTGAGATGGAAGCATTGTGTTATCTCGCAGAATCTGCAATGGTGGGGAACCGCATATGAAATGTACCCTTAAAACGTTCGGTTTCGAAGTCTGATATCTTTTTAATATTTCTGATATAGATATTTCAAAAATATTATAAGTTTTAGAAGCCCTACCTTTTTAGAAAGGGTCTTGAAAGTGTATTTATATTGTTAAATACTCAAGCATTTCTCTGTATGTTTACTTAATCTTTTCATTTAACATATACCTAATTTCTTATTAGCTACGCGGATGTACTATAATTGTGTTAAAAAACAGCCCACTCCGGTAGCTGAGAGGACAAGAGTTTAAAGAACCACTTACACGTCATACGACCTAACTTATGTTTCTCTTACGACCATCTTTGTCTCCAGAAGCTCTGTCGCTTCAGTGTTACATAAATACGCGGGGGATGCAATGCTGCTGATCCACACTTCAAGAGGGGTAGCCTATAAGATGTTCATTTTCGAAGTTTAATAACTCGCCTTTAGCTTCCATATTATTATATCAAGATTTTTCTCGGGCCGTATACTCCCTACATTTTCAGAATTACTTTCAAACTATTAATGTTTGAAACTTTTAAATAATGTTAATAGAGTTTAAAATTGCCGGGCTGTGTCTGGTTGTTTGTGACGTCATTTTATTTTTACACTAGACGTTTCGGCCAACTAGTTGGAATTGCTTGAAGTAGGCCTCCGGTGGGGGGCCGAAACATCTAATAAATAAAATAAAATGACTCAGAAACAAGCGATCGAACACGGCCAAATAGCCAGGAAATCTTCAGCTCCATAAATGTTGACTCGGGTCGTCATAGCCTGCGTAACAGACTTTTAAATAATCTTTTCGTCATGAGACTGAAATAATCTGCTGATTAAGATTACCAATGTTGATTATCACGGCTAATGGATTTGTAAAGGGAGGACTCTACATGCGTCTTTAGTCACGCTACGGCACGTAACCGTAGATTACACAACTCTACAACTATTACCATTATAATCCTAGAAAATTACATTCAACTTTGAAGGTCAAGAACAGAATATTATACTGAGAATATATCTTTGTTGAAGGACATGCCTATATAAATTTAAATCTTGAAAATCAATACACGATATATGTATAGGCCAGTTTTCATGTATTCACAGAGGCTATTAGTATTCCAATACACTCTATATTAGACTTCTCAGGAAAACTAAAATTTCAACATCTTAAACCATGCTATTGCCATCTTAGTGGATACATTATTCGTGATTGGAACGTATCAGGCACCTATAACGGTATTAAAAGTATACACACACCACACACACAATTCGTACAATTTCTTTTCATGACGTACTAAATTAATATATTATATGTAAAGATTTATTACTCTAGGTGTATTCTCACGTACTACAGTCACTAAGCTTTATGGCGATCATTAGTTATGTTTGTTTATGTGAAGTAATAATTGAGCGTCAAACGAACTAACTCATTAACTGACTAATTAATAACTCTTTCACTCACCCCCCCTCTCTCACACTTCTTTATTTTTGCCCGTTTGTCTGTATTTTCTCGCGCTCTCTCTTCGGTCTCCCTCTCACTCTCTCACTCACTCTCTCTCTCTCTCTCTCTCTCTCTCACTCTTCCTCTATCTCTTTCTCTTTCTCTCCTGGTCATATGCGTGTATACCCCCTTTTCAGTGGGTTCCTAAATAATGTGTTGGCTTAACATCTGTCTTAAAAATTTTAATAATCCTGACCTTTATCATTTGTCTCACAATTTCCGTTATCACTTACAATCAATTCCCAAATTATGGCATTCTAGTTACCTGTCATTATAAAATTTCATCTTTTTACATGTTAACTGAAACTCCTTTTTTGTCATAAACTATTTATATTTCGTCCAATTTGCGAACTGCGTAAGAAAAACGAGTAATTTTGGTAGGGCTTAGCTTTGTGTCTACTCTGATTACAATAATTCTACTACTGTTTCTTCGTATTCTAACCTATATCTTGTTGTGTTGTTCATTATCCTCCTCACGCCTACAATTACCTCATTTTCTTTAACAATTATAAACATGTAATCAGCTGTCAACTTCGTTGCATTAATTTTTACATTTTTCTACTTTGGGTTTAACTATTTAAACTTTTTCGGTTTTCAAAAATTTTCCTGTTTTCTTTAGACACTTAACACTCCATATTGCTATCCGTAGGATGTTATACAATTTTATATGAATGGCACCCCCCTCCAGAGTAATCGTTGGAGAATATTTATTTCCGGAACATTTTACCCAGTAGGGAGCCGTTTTCTACTTAAGAAATTGCGTGTTAAAAAGCGGAGAATTCTGACAACTAAGGGTTTTTAAAGTAGTGGTTTCGCCTTACATTGTGGATCCTATGCCGTTGAGCTAGGAAGTTTTTCGCATTTAGGGGCAGTTTTCTTCCCTACATACAAGACGGTGCTTGTAACCTCTATCCACTTCTCCACTCTCGAAAGTTAACTTTGGCACTTGGTAGAATCTGTCTGTCTCATTCCGGTCGCTAGGTCCGCGATAACCACCGTATGTTGCCCGTCCAATATCATAAGGGTTGGGGCTGTGTGTTTCCCTTCATCAAGATCAAAATTCCGAGAAAATCCCAGATAAGACCCAATAGAAAACCGAATGGTCATTTCACATTCTGTGCAGCAGTTTGACCGACTCTAACTTCTAAGTTATCTATACCTAAATTTAATGCATTCATTTTTGAGAATTAAATTGGAATTGGATAATAGAGCATATGTTTTGCTCGATGACTCAGGATCTGAATTATTATCCTGTTGAATTTCCATCAGAGCCATACAGATAACATCAAACATGACCTTAAACAGTATAACTGCATCAAAGTGTTCATGCCATCTAGTTTCGCAAAATTTAAGTAATCTTGTTCGTTTTGAAGAAGGATTTGAACTGTTTTCTTGAACAATACGTTTAAACACAGAAGACCGCTTGGGAGAAACTCTGAAAAATGTTATTATCTCTTTCGTTGCTCCCAAACAATTTCTGATGACTGGTACATTGCAAGAGTGGCAGAGGGCCAAATTAAGTGAATGGCTAGCGCAGTATACATATACAGCTTGTGGGAACTTTTCACGGATAATCGCAGCACAACCTTCAAATGGGCCATTCATTGAGGCTGCGCCATCATATCCTTGTCCTCGTGTGTATTTTGTGTTAACCCCAATTTTGATTTTGATTAAGATTACCAATGTTGATTATCACGGCTAATGGATTTGTAAAGGGAGGACTCTACATGCGTCTTCAGTCACGCTACGGCACGTAACCGTAGATTACACAACTCTACAACTATTACCATTATAATCCTAGAAAATTACATTCAACTTTGAAGGTCAAGAACAGAATATTATACTGAGAATATATCTTTGTTGAAGGACATGCCTATATAAATTTAAATCTTGAAAATCAATACACGATATATGTATAGGCCAGTTTTCATGTATTCACAGAGGCTATTAGTATTCCAATACACTCTATATTAGACTTCTCAGGAAAACTAAAATTTCAACATCTTAAACCATGCTATTGCCATCTTAGTGGATACATTATTCGTGATTGGAACGTATCAGGCACCTATAACGGTATTAAAAGTATACACACACCACACACACAATTCGTACAATTTCTTTTCATGACGTACTAAATTAATATATTATATGTAAAGATTTATTACTCTAGGTGTATTCTCACGTACTACAGTCACTAAGCTTTATGGCGATCATTAGTTATGTTTGTTTCTGTGAAGTAATAATTGAGCGTCAAACGAACTATCTCATTAACTGACTAATTAATAACTCTTTCACTCACCACCCCTCACTCACACTTCTTTATTTTTGCCCGTTTGTCTGTATTTTCTCGCGCTCCCTCTTCGGTCTCCCTCTCACTCTCTCTCTCTCTCTCTCTCTCTCTCTCTCTCTCTCTCTCTCTCTCTCTCTCTCTCTCTCTCTCTCTCTCTCTCTCTCTCTCTCTCACTCTTTCTCTATCTCTTTCTCTTTCTCTCTCTCTCTCTCTCTCTCTCTCTCACTCTTTCTCTATCTCTTTCTCTTTCTCTCCTGGTCATATGCGTGTATACCCCCTTCTCAGTGGGTTCCTAAATAATGTGTTGGCTTAACATCTGTCTTAAAAATTTTAATAATCCTGACCTTTATCATTTGTCTCACAATTTCCGTTATCACTTACAATCAATTCCCAATTTATGGCATTCTAGTTACCTGTCATTATAAAATTTCATCTTTTTACATGTTAACTGAAACTCCTTTTTTGTCATAAACTATTTATATTTCGTCCAATTTGCGAACTGCGTAAGAAAAACGCGTAATTTTGGTAGGGCTTAGCTTTGTGTCTACTCTGATTACAATAATTCTACTACTGTTTCTTCGTATTCTAACCTATATCTTGTTGTGTTGTTCATTATCCTCCTCACGCCTGCAATTACTTCATTTTCATTAACAATTATAAACATGTAATCAGCTGTCAACTTCGTTGCATTAATTTTTACATTTTTCTACTTTGGGTTTAACTATTTAAACTTTTCCGGTTTTCAAAAATTTTCCTGTTTTCTTTAGACACTTAACACTCCATATTGCTATCCGTAGGATGTTATACAATTTTATATGCTTGGCACCCCCCTCCTGAGTAATCGTTGGAGAATATTTATTTCCGGAACATTTTACCCAGTAGGGAGCCGTTTTCTACTTAAGAAATTGCGTGTTAAAAAGCGGAGAATTCTGACAACTAAGGGTTTTTAAAGTAGTGGTTTCGCCTTACATTGTGGATCCTATGCCGTTGAGCTAGGAAGTTTTTCGCATTTAGGGGCAGTTTTCTTCGCTATATACAAGACGGTGCTTGTAACCTCTATCCACTTCTCCACTCTCGAAAGTTAACTTTGGCACTTGGTAGAATCTGTCTGGCTCATTCCGGTCGCTAGGTCCGCGATAACCACCGTATGTTGCCCGTCCAATATCATAAGGGTTGGGGCTGTGTGTTTCCCTTCATCAAGATCAAAATTCCGAGAAAATCCCAGATAAGACCCAATAGAAAACCGAATGGTCATTTCACATTCTGTGCAGCAGTTTGACCGACTCTAACTTCTAAGTTATCTATACCTAAATTTAATGCATTCATTTTTGAGAATTAAATTGGAATTGGATAATAGAGCATATGCTTTGCTCGATGACTCAGGATCTGAATTATTATCCTGTTGAATTTCCATCAGAGCCATACAGATAACATCAAACATGACCTTAAACAGTATAACTGCATCTAAGTGTTCTTGCCATCTAGTTTCGCAAAATTTAAGTAATCTTGTTCGTTTTGAAGAAGGAGTTGAACTGTTTTCTTGAACAATACGTTTAAACACAGAAGACCGCTTGGGAGAAACTCTGAAAAATGTTAGTATCTCTTTCGTTGCTCCCAAACAATTTCTGATGACTGGTACATTGCAAGAGTGGCAGAGGGCCAAATTAAGTGAATGGCTAGCGCAGTATACATATACAGCTTGTGGGAACTTTTCACGGATAATCGCAGCACAACCTTCAAATGGGCCATTCATTGAGGCTGCGCCATCATATCCTTGTCCTCGTGTGTATTTTGTGTTAACCCCTAGTTTCTGTAAACTGTCCAAAACGGTATTAGCTAAGGTTTTTTCTTTTAAGTCACATACAGGTACGAATTTTAAGAAGTCTTCACGCAGCGTTAATTTACCATTTTTATCTTTTGTAGTGTATCTTAAGCTCATAGAAAACTGTTGTAATCCAGAGACATCAGAGGTTTCATCAGCTAATATTCTAAAACAGTCAGCTTCATTTATTTTAACAATCAGCTGAGTTTGGATTATGTCTCCACATGTGTCAATGATATCATTTTGAATTGTGTAGCTTAAATATGAAGCAGGTAGGTGCATGCTACCTCTGAACCTCATCTCTCCCATCTATTCTATACCGTAGAAGGGCCCAGAAATTAACGTCATTCTCAATAGGTTCTTCTAGGCTTAAAGGTCTTTGATACCTATGACCCCTTAACGGTAGTTCCTCTTGTTTTCTTGGAGAATCAATCTGAGAGGCCACATCGCCAGATTTATTTTCATGAACAGAATTGAAATTCTGGCCCGTAAATGAAACATTTTTGTTGTATTCAGTACCTCCATGAAGTCTGAAGTCTTCTTTATCCTTTTTCCAATGAAAATATGATTCTCTAACCAAAAATCAAAGTTTCACATGAGCCCCCTTCCCACCCTCATTGTGTTCACTTGAGAAATTTGAGCAATATTTACAGTAGGCCTCACCTTTAAATTCCGAGTACGCAAGCCAGGGAAATTCTGCCAACCATTTTGTTTGAAACTTTAGGTTTCTTTGCCCAGGGGGAAATTTGTAGAGTTTAGGGGAAGTCCACGCATTTTTAGCAAATAATGTTTAACTTTATTTGACAAGTCTCTTCCAACATACAGGCCTATATCAAGTCTATCTCATTCATAACATTCATTATGATATACCTCTAGATGTGTGGACGTACTTGGTGTAATACTTTTTGAAAGAGGATAAGGTATTTGAGCCACATCGTCTTGGTCTTCAGCAGCTGAAGAAAAGTCAAGGAATTGGAAGTAACCACGGGTTTTTTGCGTTTAAAGAAGTCTTCAATCGTAGACTTCCTTTTTGACATGTTGAACACAACAAATAAAGGCCGATATCACGGATAAAAAAGATATTCGCTTTAAAGAATAACTACACAGTCATAAAGAAAAAAAGAACACAAAACACAAAGCCATATTCACGAGAGTGAGGTTAACTTCAGACCATGCATAAACAAAGCAGTGCAGTGCTACCGCTGCGGGTGCGCTACGCCGCAACTACAAACGGACGTACATCTGGCGGGATTTCGAAGTACTAACACTCAGTGGAGGCTGGTTTTATGGTTGCAGCGTTGCACAACCACCAATATAGAATAACTAAACTATAAAATAATATACGAAATCATTAAGCAGCTAAAAGTGTCATAAATTCCAACGCAAAACGTATTAGATTCTATGCAGTAATGTTCACGTACAATTCAAATGTGGCGCGCAGGCTGGTGGTTGTAGCCCGCTTGCAACTTGAAGACTAAATGGCACACAAGCATATGGGACGACGTGCGTTACTCTTCACAGTTGCCGTATGTTTCCTATGTTAGCTAGGCGGTTGCAAAGTTTCTGCAACGTTACACTAACAGCGCTGTAGTGAATCTTTAATTTTGTCATGAAGTGTGCACAGCCTTTTTGATTTGTAAATTGTATCAGGTGTATGTTTACGTTGGTTCAACGTACTCGTTGTTTTTGAGGTTATAAAATTATAGTTATAATTTTGTATAACTGTGATTGTGATAATTACGTGTCAATCAAAAATAAAAATTGAAAGATATGTGAAATTTTAAATATTTTATACAGATTTATTTTTTCTTTTTCGTAAATGAAAGTAGGCAGTATTCCACTCACTTTTAGAGTAGAGTTTTGAAGTAATATTTTATGTAGTTGAATTTATGTGGCTTGCAGTTTATATACAGGGAAAATCTGTTCTTATAGCTCAAATGAGTAATTTAAAAATAACTAGCCTCTATTATAAATTTGTTGTTCTTATTTTTTTATTTCTCGTAAACACAAGGATCGCTTTGCAATCAGTGTATATTTTATAGGTTTTTCTTTTCTCTTAATATTTAATATTTGATTACTGCAAAGTTAGTGACGCTTGTAGCAATCAGTCATGAGTAGGTGGGAACATGGAATCTGGCATAGGTAGACATACTGATAGAATCATTCCATTATCATAAGCAACTCTCTTTTAGGGGAAAACAGTAACTTTCTATTTTTTTTCCATATGACAGCACTATGTATGCTGCAGATATGTTGGTCTGCGCCCTGTTTAATGTGCCCTTTACCCCCTCTCCCATCCTCTGTCCCACCACTCAACAAATACTGCAACCACCAAAATTTCGAACCACCAGCCGCCACTGCTAACACTACGTTTTTGGCCGAGGCCTATGAAAAAGACGAGGTCTTTTTCGTAGGCCTCGGTTTACGGCCAACTAGCGAATAAAAGCAAAGAGTTCCTTCGTCGCGGAATTAAACACATCAGCTGACATGGCTCAAGCATAGTGTAAAGCACATCGTCATATGAACCATATGTTTCAAGTTGCTTGTAACCAGCGGAAAATCGTGTCCTCCTAATCTCTTTCAAGTCGACTTCTTTTCACTTTTCAGCATCTTTTATATTTAATATTGAGTATAAAGGCTATCATTGTAGATTATTTAAAGTTGTCATTGACATATTTAGCAATTTTTTAAAATTAGTTGACAAAAACTTGGAAGTCAATTAATTACGTCTCAAAAACACACAACCCGATTAAAATTGTTTGCTACATTTTAAAAATTTTTTCAAATTCCGGGGGTGGATATATGCAAAAACAAGGGGAGTAACTATAGTAGAAAAAAGTAATAAAAATACTGGAAACCTTTGATACAAAACACTTATTCCTTTTTACCTTCATAACTACCAATTAACAAAAAATTGAAAAATGGAGGAAAAAGCCAAGTGATGAGGGAAAAGAGTTAGTAAATAAGAGTCACATAAGGATGGGAGGGGAATTCTGGAAGATAATTCAAATGTGACGGAAGAATATGGTATTGCCAACAGCATGGACGCCACAACAAAGTGTCATAAAGATTGTGTTAAATATTGACCAATTTCTAAAGGGTGTTGCGCTCTTGTATAAATACAAATAATTATAATGTAATACAAATATCATATTTCATGGAAATACAAATACCTCTTGTCAAAAAAAACTAAATTATATATGAGTAAAAAAATATTAGTTAATAAAAGTGGATATAAAAAATTAAGTGTTAACAGAATTAATGGTTGAATTCGGTTAAATAAATGTATATTCAGATTTTCAAAATTTTACTTACTTTATTGTTATTCATAAAAGGTATCTTTCTCTTTCTTATTCTAATTGAAAAAAAAAAATAATATTATTTACTACTAAGTGTACTTCAGATTAATAATAAAAATAAGTCAACTCAAATGACAAGCGAATATCATTAGAACCCGCATACCACCATCCTTCTTAACTGTGATGATTTCGAAGTCCAAAGACAATTGAGTAGCTATACCTACTTCCTGTTAGCTACGCGGAGGGGCCATAATGTGTCAAAAATACAGCCGATTCTGGTAGCTAAGAGGACAAGAGGTTGATCCACTTACACGTCATACGAATTACGGTCTACTTCTGTTTCTCTTACGACCATCGCTGTCTCCAGAATCTCCGTCGCTTCAGTGTTGCGTAATCTTGCGGGGATGCAATGATGGGACTACATACACTCACACACAAAACATACATACACCTTCACACACAATTGAATCCAATTGAATCAACAGTATTTGTAAATGTAAAACGTAGTGGCGCAAAACGTGAAATGTCCCTAGATTACTCCTTTTGTAATAATATTAACAAAATTATCCTGTGCACGAACATTCTTCCTGGTGATATGTGATGATCTCGTAGTCTGAAGACAATTTGCTTGCTATACCTAATTTCCACTTAGCTACGCGAAAGTGCTATAATTGAATTAAAACATACACCCCACTCCTGTAGCTAAGAGGACAAGAGGTTGAACCAATTGGACGTCCTACGCGTTATAGTTTACTTCCATTAATCTTATGACCATCTTTTTGACTTCACAAACGTAGTTCCCTGGCTTCATTGTTCATTGTTGTGAGATGGGAGTATTGCGTTACGTCGCAGTATCTGCAATGGTAGGGAACCGCATTTTAAATGGGCCCTTAAAATGTTCGGGTTCAAAGTCTAATATCCTTTTAGTTTTCATATAGTAAATTCAATAATTATTTCATGCTTTACAATCCCTACGTTTTCAGAATAAGTCTTCAAAGTGTGTTTAAGACTGTTAAATACACAAGCGTTTCTCTGTATGTTCCCTTAACTTTTCCTGTTTTACTTAACCATTAAGTGAAGATAAATTATAAACAATAACCGATCATATCGCAGTGTGCGTGGGTGCAAAGACGTAAATATTGTCAGCGTTAGTGATCTTCGAACGGTCGACGTGCAGAGTTGCAGCGGTCCAGTCGAACAGCGTGCGCGGAGCGTCGAATTGCTACGCAAACAGTGGAATTCAACGCAACAAGTAACATAGTTGTAAAACAAGCCCATAGACTCAATTTTGAAAAACAAATTTTAAATAAACAATTTCATATTTTAAATTAATAAGACAATAGTAAATTTTAATGTTTTAAATTAATAAATTGTCCTACCTCCAGATATAGACTCTGTTGTAATAATTTCTATATTACCTATCTAAGCAGTTTTAAATTGTATCGTTGCAATATATATATTTATATACACAACATACACTTATATACATTATACACATTATAAACATACTGTTATTAAGTAGAGAAAATTCAATATACGCTGTGTCCCACTGGCGCTTGATGTGGCAGTTGACTTCATCGGTCCATTGTGTACACATTTTGCAGATATAACGCCTTGCCCACAGAGGTATAGCTGTCCCTTCACTGTTAAGAACGTGCGAAAGTCCAACTGTTACCTCAAGGGGAGAGGACATTTACCATCAAAGCACAGCTTCATTGTGTAACGTGGACGAGCCCAACAACTGTAAACAGATTCGTTTTTAAGACAATTTATAGACAGCACCTGGCGTCCCGTGTACGAACATTCTTCCTACTGACATGTGATGATTTTGTAGTCTGAAGACAATCGAGTCGCTGTACCTAATTTCCACTTAGCTACTCGGGGAAGCTATAATTGAATTAAAACCTACAACCCACTCCGGTACCTAAGAGGACAAGAGGTTTAACCACTTGGACGGCCTACGTGTTACATTCCCCTTCCATTAACCTTACGAACATCTTTTTGTCTTCATAAACGTAGCTCCCTGACTTCATTGTTCATTGTTGTGAGATGGAAGCATTGTGTTATCTCGCAGAATCTGCAATGGTGGGGAACCGCATATGAAATGTACCCTTAAAACGTTTGGTTTCGAAGTCTGATATCTTTTTAATATTTCTGATATAGATATTTCAAAAATATTATAAGTTTTAGAAGCCCTACCTTTTTAGAAAGGGTCTTGAAAGTGTATTTATATTGTTAAATACTCAAGCATTTCTCTGTATGTTTACTTAATCTTTTTATTTAACATATACCTAATTTCTTATTAGTTACGCGGATGTACTATAATTGTGTTAAAAAACAGCCCACTCCGGTAGCTAAGAGGACAAGAGTTTAAAGAACCACTTACACGTCATACGACCTAACTTATGTTTCTCTTACGACCATCTTTGTCTCCAGAAGCTCTGTCGCTTCAGTGTTACATAAATACGCGGGGGATGCAATGCTGCTGATCCACACTTCAAGAGAGGTAGCCTATAAGATGTTCATTTTCGAAGTTTAATAACTCGCCTTTAGGTTTCATATTATTATATCAAGATTTTTCTCGGGCCGTATACTGCCTACATTTTCAGAATTATTTTCAAACCATTAATATTTGAAACTTTTAAATAATGTTAATAGAGTTTAAATTGCCGGGCTGTGTCAGGTTGTTTGTGACGTCATTTTATTTTTACACTAGACGTTTCGGCCAACTAGTTGGAATTGCTTGAAGTAGGCCTCCGGTGGGGGGCCGAAACATCTAATAAATAAAATAAAATGACTCAGAAACAAGCGATCGAACACGGCCAAATAGCCAGGAAATCTTCAGCTCCATAAATGTTGACTCGGGTCGTCATAGCCTGCGTAACAGACTTTTAAATAATCTTTTCGTCATAAGACTGAAATAATCTGCTGATTAAGATTACCAATGTTGATTATCACGGCTAATGGATTTGTAAAGGGAGGACTCTACATGCGTCTTTAGTCACGCTACGGCACGTAACCGTAGATTACACAACTCTACAACTATTACCATTATAATCCTAGAAAATTACATTCAACTTTGAAGGTCAAGAACAGAATATTATACTGAGAATATATCTTTGTTGAAGGACATGCCTATATAAATTTAAATCTTGAAAATCAATACACGATATATGTATAGGCCAGTTTTCATGTATTCACAGAGGCTATTAGTATTCCAATACACTCTATATTAGACTTCTCAGGAAAACTAAAATTTCAACATCTTAAACCATGCTATTGCCATCTTAGTGGATACATTATTCGTGATTGGAACGTATCAGGCACCTATAACGGTATTAAAAGTATACACACACCACACACACAATTCGTACAATTTCTTTTCATGACGTACTAAATTAATATATTATATGTAAAGATTTATTACTCTAGGTGTATTCTCACGTACTACAGTCACTAAGCTTTATGGCGATCATTAGTTATGTTTGTTTATGTGAAGTAATAATTGAGCGTCAAACGAACTAACTCATTAACTGACTAATTAATAACTCTTTCACTCACCCCCCCTCACTCACACTTCTTTATTTTTGCCCGTTTGTCTGTATTTTCTCGCGCTCTCTCTTCGGTCTCCCTCTCACTCTCTCACTCTCTCTCTCTCTCTCTCTCTCTCTCTCTCTCACTCTTCCTCTATCTCTTTCTCTTTCTCTCCTGGTCATATGCGTGTATACCCCCTTCTCAGTGGGTTCCTAAATAATGTGTTGGCTTAACATCTGTCTTAAAAATTTTAATAATCCTGACCTTTATCATTTGTCTCACAATTTCCGTTATCACTTACAATCAATTCCCAAATTATGGCATTCTAGTTACCTGTCATTATAAAATTTCATCTTTTTACATGTTAACTGAAACTCCTTTTTTGTCATAAACTATTTATATTTCGTCCAATTTGCGAACTGCGTAAGAAAAACGAGTAATTTTGGTAGGGCTTAGCTTTGTGTCTACTCTGATTACAATAATTCTACTACTGTTTCTTCGTATTCTAACCTATATCTTGTTGTGTTGTTCATTATCCTCCTCACGCCTGCAATTACTTCATTTTCTTTAACAATTATAAACATGTAATCAGCTGTCAACTTCGTTGCATTAATTTTTACATTTTTCTACTTTGGGTTTAACTATTTAAACTTTTTCGGTTTTTAAAAATTTTCCTGTTTTCTTTAGACACTTAACACTCCATATTGCTATCCGTAGGATGTTATACAATTTTATATGCTTGGCACCCCCCCTCCTGAGTAATCGTTGGAGAATATTTATTTCCGGAACATTTTACCCAGTAGGGAGCCGTTTTCTACTTAAGAAATTGCGTGTTAAAAAGCGGAGAATTCTGACAACTAAGGGTTTTTAAAGTAGTGGTTTCGCCTTACATTGTGGATCCTATGCCGTTGAGCTAGGAAGTTTTTTCGCATTTAGGGGCAGTTTTCTTCCCTATATACAAGACGGTGCTTGTAACCTCTATCCACTTCTCCACTCTCGAAAGTTAACTTTGGCACTTGGTAGAATCTGTCTGTCTCATTCCGGTCGCTAGGTCCGCGATAACCACCGTATGTTGCCCGTCCAATATCATAAGGGTTGGGGCGGTGTGTTTCCCTTCATCAAGATCAAAATTCCGAGAAAATCCCAGATAAGACCCAATAGAAAACCGAATGGTCATTTCACATTCTGTGCAGCAGTTTGACCGACTCTAACTTCTAAGTTATGTATACCTAAATTTAATGCATTCATTTTTGAGAATTAAATTGGAATTGGGTATAAATTTCATTATTCTAAATTAACTATTTTCTGTAAATTCCTTTTCAGTAATTTGTTTTTCTCGCGGCCAAGTCTGTCACATGTCGTCTAATCGTTTACCTAGATTACCTAAATTTCGTGTCTCCCCTTATTATTATTAGCACATTTCTTTCTACGTTTGTCCGTGCATTCACATTTACCTGTGGGTTGATGTATCATCTAGTGTTATTTTAATAGGATTTCGAGCCATATTTAGTAAACGCGCCGGTACACTGGTTGAACGTTTACCTTTCTAGACACAAGGAGAGTTTGTCACGTTTATATATTAAACTTATCCTTCCTCCATGATTTTGTAAACTGTAGAATTTCAATCACGGATACATATGTCTGTTTTCAATTGCAGCTGTTATTAGTGAATCATTAATTACAATATATCACTTCCATAATTAGTGCAAACTGATTAAACTTTGTATTTCTCTTCTTCATATTCGTTCTATTCTTCTTTGTAACTTCTCGTCAGGCATCTCGTCATTTCAACTTGGAAATCCTACAAAATTTACAATTATCAGATTTGGTATACACATTTTATATATTATTACTCCACTGTTTGCATTTTTATGTCTATACGTGTGGGAATGTGTGTAAATATATACAAAATGCGGGGATGAAACGTATCCCAGCTTCCAATTTTAGAGGTTGTTAAATATTTGAGGTTGACATTGTTGTCGTTTTAAACAACCGTTATTTAAGGCGACCAGAATCTTTCTGCTATGTATTTTCTCTTTTCTTGACTCTCGAGGTGTAATGAGATTTTCCTTACAAAAGGACCTCTTGCTATATATTATGAATATAAGATCTTCCTCGAGAGAGAGTACAATCGTTTTCAATAAGGGACTGTGAATCGTTCTTACCTACAGATTTCCCATCCCTTGTTTTTTGTTTGACTCAGCAAAGTCCATGCAAAGAAGAGTCAAAGAAGTCTATAAAGAAGTCAAAATTCTATCTACAAAGAAAAACTATCTACACTACAGTTAAACATAGTAGAACTAGGTCACTAAATTAGTAAGGCATTAAAAATGATTTACACTCACCGAATATGATGATCTTTTTCTCCTTTTTTGCTTTATACCCATCCACTGTAGGAGTAGACTCCAGATTAAATTTGAAAGTGTCCAGCAGAAGTCACTCTACATAACATTCCTAATAAAAAATCTGAATTAAAAACCCTAAGAAAAATATCCACAAAATGTGTCTAAAAATAAACAATATTTTGTGTAGATTTCATAGAAAACATTAGGAAATCCAACTGTATCTGCTCGGTCCTACAGAACGTGGAAACAACTTTAACACAATAGGCAGCTAATGGAACCTATGCACTTTTTCATGAACAGACATAACTACGATATCTGGAGCACAAAACTTATGTTAACGCCTACTGCAGTGCAGCAACCATTCTCTCTGTGGACAGAGATCTTTGCCGCTTATATTACTTCGGTAGAACTCAAGAGTAAGCTTTCTTGCCTTCCGTTCTGCAGATGTCACGCAGTTTCCACAATTATAAAACACTCTAGCACTCACGCATAACAACACTCTAACACATGAGCTAATACGCGTCTCAGAATAATGTTTTCCTTAGGATAAAAGGTGTAGTATTCAACTAGTTAAGTCTGATACATGGAAGCTTCGACGATGATGAGATACAAATTTTGTTTTGTAAAATATATAAAAACACTTGGTAAGTTTCACAAATTTTTTTTTTTAATTAACTCTGACAGCTGTTTCGACTAACTAAGCCATTGTCAAAGAGACGAGTGAATGAAAATTACTGAACACAGGATGTTAGTGGAGTGTAGGTGTTGAACATCTGTTTGGGCGTATCTGGAACATCTGTGTTGTGATTGCGAGGGGGGTGCAAGAGACAAGGAAGGTCAGGTGTCTTTAAAAACTGAATACAATCATGAATGCAAAATATAAAATTACTGAACTAAATATAAACTGAATAAAAAATTTAAAATAATGATGAACATTCAAAATAATATAAAATAAATAAACTAAATAACAGATTTTAATAAAGGGGATACACAAAATTCAGCCTGTTCATTGGTAAAATTTTTGTTATTTGTTATTGCTTTTTAATTTCTAAAATTTTTAACAAATCCATTTTTACCTTTTTGTATGTTGTGGAGTAGTGTTATGTTTTTGTGTCTATGAAGTGACTGTGTTGTAAGCAATGATCTGCAAAACCTGTATTAGATGTATGGGTTAAAATCGCCTTCTTATGTTCAGAAATGCGATGTTTCAGAGCACGGCCACATTGTTCGATATAAATAGCATCCCATTCTGCACAGTGTATTTCATAAACTCCATTTTTCTCCAGTGTGTTAGATTTTTCTTTATTATTGACTAGTAGTGAAAGAAGATTACGTTTGTTTACTGATACCATGTTAAGACTATGGTTTTTTAACCTATTATTAATCTTATCTGTTATACACGGAATATAATTTGTTAAGTGAAATTTTTTGTTACCCTGACCTGGCTCTATGGAATAAAATTCTTTTAAAGTAATTTTCTTCTGTTTTTTTTTTTTCAATGAAAGAGTCAATTATTCTTTCATCATAACCGTTATTTTGTGCTATGGCTTTTATAATATCTACCTCTTTATTGAAATTTTCTTTGGATAAAGGAACTATAAGGAGACGATCAACCATTTCATGAAAACTACTTAATTTTATGTGCCATGATGTTAGTGATTGTTTATGTATAACGGTATCTGTAAAAGTAGGTTTTCTATATATCTGAAAACTAAGATTATTTTGTGACCTAGTAATGGTAAGATCCAAAAAATTTAAACTTTACATATTTTCTGTTTCAAGTGTAAATTGCACGCTACTATAAAAGGAATTAATATAATCTAAGAACATATGGAGCTGTCTATCTGTTCCCGTCCAGATACAAAATATATCATCAACATACCTTGCCCAATGAAAAACATATTTTATGTTGGGTTACCGGATGTTAAAATGTTTTCTTCCAAAAATGTCATAAAGATTTCACTTAATAAATGTGATAAAGGAGAGCCCATAGGTAAGCCATTTAATTGTTTATAGATTTTATTATCAACCTTAAAATAAGTTTGTTCTGTGCAAACATCTAAGGCCGAGAATAATTCTTTTATCTGATGACTATTTAATGTTAAATTATTTTGTGTATGTGAGGAACAGATAGTCAACAGAACATCTACAGGTATAGACGGAAATAAATTCTTAACATCAAATGAAACTAATTTTGCATTCAGTGGTAAATGTACATTTCTTATATTATTAGTAGTATATATGTTTGTATGTACTGGAACAAGGGCAATGACCCCGGAAGTGAAGAAAGATGACCTTGACTTAGGCCAAGGTCACGGCAAGGTCAAGGCTGGTTATGACGTAAGCAACGTGATCTCCAATCACGTGTTCAAGGAAATTACGCAATAACATGTGAATACACGCGGTTGACCTTTCGATTAAACCGCGCCCAAGGAAATTACGCAATAACACGTGAATGTATGTGGACGATTAAACCACACCCAAGTAAATTGTGTAATAACACGCGTTTTCATCATGATAGAAAATTCAGCGTCCATATTTTGAAAAATAAAAATACAAATTAATCGGGATCGAACCTATGAAACTATACATCCAATTAAGAAACATCGATTTAATCTACACGGCTAATTCGTATTTTGAATATCTTACTAAATCATGTGGGGAAAAAAGAAAATTCTTAAAAATATACATATTTCTTTTCTTTATTTTTTCAACTTAAACATACAATTGTTATAATGTTATTACATAATGTTGATAACTACATTTATTAACTTTCTGCTGATTATAAAGACCATTAGTAACATCATGTATACTATCAACTAGCTTAAATTGATTATGTTGTATGTTTAACATTACTTTGTACTCATTCACGTTTTCAGGTACAAATTTAAATATTTTACAATTACACATATTAAAATTTTTAAGCCCAATATTTTTAGTATCATAAATGTTATAAACTACACTCTGCCGCCGATTATATTTGTTTCGCGTGTTAAAAACTTGTTCCATCATTCACCAATGAATAATGACCGTAGGGCAGTGTATCTATTTTATTATCACAAAGGATTCTTTTATTGTCTAAATTACTTAACGCCAATTTGTTGCACGTAATCGTTTCAACTAAATGTTTTTTCGATCGGAATAATTTCATCATTCTATAGCTATTTATTTTATTATTATCCTTGTTTATAGTTACGGGTTTATTATTTTTAAACACGGTTTTAGAATAGACGCACTCTTTAAAATCTTCAAAGCTTATATGTTTGCTAATAAATTTTTTTAAATCCTTTTGCTCTTTTTTTTAATTTTATTATCCGCGGTTTTAAATGTATATAATTTAGAGCGTAAACCGATAAATTCTTTAATCGGTACACCCACACATTCATCTTTAAATGTACCAAAAACTTTTTTATTTTCAACCTAATAGCACGGATGATTTGACGAAAAATCTGATGTATCAAAGTGTGTAAATAAATCTGAATGTAATATGTCTTTATAAAAATCTTCTGTATGAATTTCGTAAAAAAAGCTATCTGTATCTGTATATAAGAGCAAAAGCTTTTCACCATATTTTTTCTTCATTATATCATAATGAAAATCATACATTAACGTTTTACTTATTTCTAGTACGCTAAATCCGATGTATATTGGTTTATCTAAAAATAAACGTTTTTTATCCGATAATACCGCACATAACGATTTATTATAAATTATTCTGTCTTTAAATACCGGTTGTGTAATGAAATTTAATAATTTTTTCTCATCACTTACAAGTTTAAGGTCAATTCTTTTTCTAAAGTTCTCAATACATTTACCGAACACCGAGTTATTTAATAATTTAAAAAAATCTTGTTCAAAAAGATTTTTAGCTTGTTTTCGTTTTTCTGTATTTAAGTCGATGTACGTTTTTAACCAAGGACCCTGCAAAATTCTATAATACGATGAACTTTACAACCTTTAAACCGTGTTAAACAGCTTGTTTTAAATTAATGTAATGACATATATATTTGTCTTTATTTTCTAATGTTGTTAACAATTTACGTTGTTTTGTTCCTTTAACGCATTGATTAACTGGTAGAAACGGTAAATCGCTATGATGATCATGTAAGTGATGAGGATATTCGACGTCTACTTCTAAAATATAACCAACGGGAGAATCGTCTGCAATATCTAGTATATTAAAATTATCGTTAGGATCTTTCCAAGTAAAACCTGCATATGGCATATATTTACACATTGCACAACCGTACAGATTATTCGCGTCTAAATAAGTTAAAAACTTAATTGAGTTAGTTACATCAAATGTTTCTGGAACATATTTATTGTTAGCAACAGATTCTTTTTTTATGCAAACACTTATTCCCCCCATCACCCCATTTTCAAAAAGTAAGAATTTCATAATCGGTTAATAATTCCAGTTTAATTTTTGTATAACTTAACATTGCATCAAAAGCAAAACCTGGTACTGTAAAGTAGTGTGCACAGTCTAGTTATAAGATTGCATACAAAGAGATCTAAAATTTTTAAAAATATCACACAATAATAAAACATTAATTTTTAAATAAAGATCGCTATACTCCCCAAGAGTTTGTATATTAAAATGATTCCAAACTTTACACGCGTGTTCATAATCATCATTTCCAATTTCCGAATCATTTAGCGAACTATAAAAACAATCTTTTGGAGGTTATCTACATTCTTCCAACTTTTTCCAGGAATTCGTATATTCATAAGGATACACACCTTTCCTGGTAACTAGCGGCATACTGTCTGCAGAAAAAAATTTTCCAGTATAAAAAAAATTTATCCTTAGGTAGATTATTACTGAGCTCAGCTAACGAACAATTCATAAACCGATAAGTGTCAATAAATCTAATATTTAAACCCAAATGTGTTTTCTTTGCAAAAGAAATATATTTTTCTCTAGTATTAGGAATTACATGAATATTTTTTACATCATAGCCCAATTGTCGCACTATAAAATGCGAATCATAATTAGAACTACCATGTATGATAACTGGTACAAATTTCTGTTGTCGTTTCAAGTTACCCGTATTACATAATGCCGCACGAAATTGACCAGTTAAATGACAATGATCGCGAACTTTGGGGTATAATAACGTAAATTCATTGTTACATATTTCGCAATGTGTAGCCAATTTAAATTTTATTTTATCATCTCGATTCATATGTAAAGGCATATTTTGTTTAATAAGTAAACCGATTAAATTAATTTTTTCAACTAAATATGTCATAAATTTTTCCGCAGCATTTTTACCACGATATAAGTAAGGTTCTGAAGGTAATTGGTTTCTAGTACTTTCAGAGATATTGCTATCTATAACAAAATATACGTAAAAACTCATCGGAATATGAAATTCGTTAACTGTAGTAAATTTGTTTTCGTGGTTGGGCAAACAAGTACTAACAGGTTTCAAAATACATTCGAAATCTGCATATACCACAATAGGAACCCTATATTGATAATGAAAATTTTTAAATTTTAATATGTTGTTGTCAGTAGTTGGTAATACTATTTTTACAGGTGAATACTTTCCGCAATATCTACTATGAATTTTTAATTTTTTTGACTTTTTAGTAAAAAACGAAAAACAACGTTTACATATTTCAATTACTTCTGTATGTTTTGTTAACTGCGGTCTTATTAACTTGGAAAATCCTTTATATAACAGTAGTGGTAATTAGCATTATTCGGTTTATTTAATATTAAAAGGTCAAAATGATTATTCTTTTCTTCCCTACACACTTTAAGAGGAAAAATTGATTTTTTTTCATTGATAGAATAAATGTTTATAGACACATTATTATTTTATTCAAAACGAGAAATTTTGTTTAAAGGTGTAGGAAAGTTTAAAATCAAATTAAAAGGTTTTGATGTTTAAAATCAAATTTATTTTCTAAATTAAAATAACGAAAATTAACCCGTTCAATGTGAGGTCCAGTAACATAACGACACAAGATTGACCATTTAAAACAAAAAACATCATTATTTTTTGGATTTTTTATACATTTTTTATTTTGTAAGAATTTTGGAAGTGGAATATATGAAGCACCTCTTAATGGTTTAAATCGATTTATTCTTAGTAAAATTCCGTCTATACAGTGAAGACTCCATCCGGAACCTTTTCCCATATATACGTTTTGATCGTGACAAAGCTCTCTAATCAAATTATTTAATATCATATTTAAATTATCGTTTTCTAAAACCGGAATGTTTTTTGTTTTAAATGATCTGTCCTGTGTTTCATTTATGTCAGGTTTTATGTATGTACATTCAACAACTATGTTGAATTTTATTGGACCAAACATTGAAATTGTTACTTAAAATTGTGACTATATTTAATTTAATGTAATCTAATAACAAGCAAATGTCCTTATAATTATTATTAGTGTTTTTATAAAAATATGTTTTTAAATTTCCTTTAAACGCATTCTCTATTTCTATGAAACTATTTGATTCAACAATTTGTTGTAATCTCGCTGTTATTAATTTTAAATTTATTGATGATGATGATGATAATGATGATGATGCTGGAGATGATGGTGGTGTTGACCATGTTGTTGTTGACTCCAAATCTTGTATACGTGACGGACCAGGTTGTGGCGAAGGTGTTGTTTCACGAGATGAAGCATGTTCTTCCTCAACAGTATTTCTGACAAATTGTCTTTTTTTAAATGGCAGATTTTTGTCCATTGCAATCTATAAAAATATATTTAAACAAACAATATTCATATCTGTTCTATAATTATAAAAATTTATTATCCCTGTATAATTTTTACACTTACGTCAGTTACTTGTTCTTATTATGTAAAGTAAACTGTAATGTCAGCTCCTGATGTGTGTGGTTGTATTATCTATCTTTATATAGTTGCGTAGAATGTAGAACAACAGAGTGATCTAATCTTTATACTTTGAGCTATTGTTGTGTAACACGCGCACCGTTTTTGCAATAGAAGATAATCTTTCTTGGGTGCGGTTTAATCGAAAGGTCAACCAGCTTTTCCTATAGCGAGAAACAGTATATATAAAGCGCCTTAGAATTATATTGTACACGCTCAAACTGCTTCAATAAGAAGAATCAACAAGTTGTTTCTACATCGTTTTTATACAGCAAACTCTATTAGGTAATTATTATTTTTTGTATACTTAAAAACTTTATTTACAAATTAGTTATGTAACAAAAACGATTATTTTTATGTTATAGAAACAATAATGGCCGCATCAATTCTTTATTTTAAAAAATTATCTAAAAACGCTTATCCACCTGAAAAGTTAACTAATCAGTCTGCGGGTTTTGATCTCCGTAGTGCGTATAATTGTAAAATTAATGCTAACGGAAAAGAATTAGTAAAAACTGATTTAGCTGTTAAAATACCTGACGGTTGTTACGGGAGAATTGCACCACGTTCAGGATTGGCTCTTAAATATCACATCAACGTTGGAGCTGGTGTGGCAGATAGAGATTATAGAGGGAACGTAGGTGTGGTTATTTTTAACCATTCGTCAGCGTATTTTAACATAAATAAAGGTGACCGAATCGCGCAAATGATTTGTGAAAAAATTTAAGAACCGGAACTGAGAGAGACATCAACTTTAGATAGTACTGAGAGAGGTGATAACGGTTTTGGTTCTACGGGTGGGATAAGCGGATTAAATGATAGTGATGAAAATAAAGAATTATTGCTAGAAATCGATAAATTTTTAGCGGAAGGCTAATAAATTTTTTTTTTCTAGCAATGGACATCGCTGGACCATCTCACCACATCGAGGAATATGTTTCGTTAGTAGATATCGTTAAACTATTATATTTTTATGGACTTTCGTCTTTATGCTTGTGGGAAGATGTATTAAAGAAAATTAAAACCGATATTATCAATTCTGATGATGTAGATGTTTTTAATTTATATAGTAGTCTAATAGAAACAACAAAAAATATTAGAATTGCTTTAGAATTAAAATTAGTTCGCTCACAAAAGGATTTATTACTAATAAATAATTATTTGTTTGATATTGATGAAATATATTAATATTTAAATACGACAATTGTAAATTTTAAAGAAAAAAAAATATATTAAAACCGACATTTATAATTATTAATTTTTAATAAAAAATAATATGATGTGTGATAACGATAGTGAAAAGTTTACAGTAGATATAGATAATGAGGAGGAGGAGGATGAGGATGAATTTGATAAAGTTTTTACATCTGTAAAAACTAACGAAAATGACAAAAACAATCTCCGTCTTGAACAAACTGTAATGTTTCAAACTGGGGGGACAAGGAAAACATTGACCACACTTGGTGAAAAAGGGGGGTATTTAATCAAAATTTAAATAATTGATACAACAAATTTGGTAAAGTTGTTAATAACGATAGATGGACCGCCTACAGGGCTACATTTTTAGTAGATTCTTCTAAAGACTTGAAATACGTTCAATTATATAAAATGATTTTAAATGTTGCGAAAAATTTGGCAAATATTAAAAATGTTAAAAAACAAAATATAAAAATTTTTAATGTTTTCCTTGTTAACTCGAATCTTGTATTTTTTATTTAAAAAATTGAGTATATATATTGTAAAACTTATATGTAATAAAAAAAATTTAACATAATGTTTATCTCTAGTTTTTAAAAACACGATCCTCAAACATAAAACCTATATATAATTACAGATATGGAAGCAACTGAGGTTTTTATCAATTTCTTCATCTTGTTGATGGTGACGAAATATACGTCTCAGTCAAGGTTGCAAAGACCTGTAGCCGTCGTAAGACCGATGTGTCTGCGGTTACCATCACCACCACCAGTACGAAATGTACGGCCACGAAGGGGACCGTCACCACCAGATGAAGAAACAATACAGATTATTGATGATGATGATGATGATGTTATAATAATAAACACTTTATGACATAATAAAAATGTTTTATTATTTCACATAAAGTTTATACATATTTATTTATTTCCGCTACACAGTCCCAACATCTAAGTCTTTTAACTTTTTGGTGTTTATCACATTCACTGTTCCAATAATACATCAACCACTCGCTTATATAACAAACATTATTTAAAGCAAATTTATTTACATTATGTTTATAAGGACAGTTAACACTATATACACTCTGCTGTTTCAAAATATTTAAAGACGGACATCCTAAAGTTTCGATATCGACAATTCCAGCATGCGAATTTAGTTGTGTTTCCAACATCAGCTTCTTTTCCGATCCTTTCACGTAGATACGTTTAATTTTGGATAATTTATCGAAAATCGTTTGTAGTTCAGAGTAGTCTTGAAGCCCGCAGTTCCAACTAAATCCGTGTAATCTCTCTTTAAGCCAGCTTGTATGTTTTTCTTTTTATTTGATAAATGTTTTTTAATCAAATGGCGGTACAAATAAATGATGTTCTCTAACGCCAACAAGCTTGGCGTTTTATATTTCTTGCATACACAACTCTTTAATAATAAAGTTTTTTCCATCATCTCGGAAACCTTGAAAATCGACAACGTATTCAACCATTCTTATTCAATGCAAAAGCGTGAATACTGTAAAATATACTTCATGCTTCACTATAAAACGATTACTCAATTAGATAAGCGATTTTCTTACGGAACCAGATAATGGTGTGTATTGCATAATTGTATCATAGATTATAAGACAGTAGATTGCAGTTTTTTCGGGTATATTTTGAGATGTTTCTATTTCAAGACGAACATCTATTGAACCTGTTTTTAATGATTCATTTTGCTTAGAACAATCAATAACAAACAGAGGCGTATGAGTTATAAAATGTTCACGAGTCATCATTGGCGCGTCCTTACTACCATATTAATATGAATATTGAAATCGTCTATAAAATTCGTGTAAAAGTAACAATTTACCATTTAGACTGTCGTATGGATAGTATTTTGAATTCAAATATAATTTAATATTACGTAGTGATACGGAATCGAAATTTGCCGAATTCTTGTGTATATTATTTTTCCTATCAGACTGAAAGCCGACAATAACGTAACAAGGTTTTTCTGCTTGTGATGACGTTTTGACAGTCCAAGTGTGCTGCTTCGCTTGTGGTGTAGACGGATATTCATAAAGCTCCCATTTCCTAAAGGGGATCAATATAGGTTCATCACACTCTATTATTTTTAAAAAATCATATTTTTTTCATCATTTACATACACATATGGCATTATCCATGATATCTGTTTTATTGTAAATTTACATCCAGTCGCCGATTCTGGTAAAACAACAGCGTTACTATCGGTCGATGCTCTTATTAAAACTAGTTCTTGTTTTATATTTAGCAGAATACGTTTATAATCCTCAAAGAATCCAAACAACATTTTTAATGGAATACAGAATAGGAGATCTTTTTCAGATGGCGATAGAGCCCCATATAAATTTTCATTCCAAGCGGCATTTTCTAAAGTATTAACTTCATAAGGTTTAATTGTTAATAGATTCTTCATCGTTGTCGTTATTCCAACATTTTTAATTCGATCAATTTCTGACCAACATATTTCGTATCTAATTTCATCAAATAAAAATGCCACAGCGTTTGAAACTAATTTATACCTTTGATCAAATACACCTAAAGTATTTGTGTATTCTAATAGTATATAGAAATAACTATCGTGTGGAAACGTAAAAACATCTTGTTGATTGATTGGTATTATAATTTCATCGTTATTATTATACGTGCTTGAAGTATACGGATGATGGGTCTGATATTTTAATCTTACTATTGCATCATCTTCATATACGGGATTGTTTAATATATTTAAAGTACTACTACTCATTTTTTCGAATATTCACTTATTACTGTTAACCCCAATAATTGTAAAAATTTCTTATTTTGAGGTGTTAACCGTTTAATATTTTTATCTCCACTGATCTTATTCAGATCGTTAACGACCGTTTTATCGGTGTTACCATAGCAAAAAATAAGCCTCATTTGTTTCTCAGGTGTAGGACGTAACGTTATTATCTCGTCTCTAAAATTAATCGGTCTTCCTTGTTGATCTTCTAATCTTACTGTAATATGATGTATTCTCGATGTGTTTACTGGTAAATAAATTACATTTGTTGGTATTTCAACTATTTAAATCCTGGTGGAACCGTAGGATAAAATTCGTGTATTATATGACCTTCAATACCGTTATTAAATGAATAACTAACGAGATTGCAAACTAATCGAACGGCCTCTACTCGAACAATACTTATTGGTAAGGTTGAGCTGTACCATTTATTAGGCTCAAGCACACATTCTTCAAAACCGAATATGGAGGCAAGAGAATTAGGTTTTTTAAAATCGATTAGTACATTAGACAAAATTTCGCTTTTCAGCGTATTGTTATTCGCCTTTATCACCACCCGAACGTGTTCATAATTTTTAAATAAGTAATCATTAATATATGTTGCAATATCTGATATTTCGTAAGAACCTGTAGGTAATTCAATTTTCTTATCATTATCAAAATATAGTATATTATTTACACCTTCTTCCACGTTTGGTATTGAATTGTATGTCATGGAATCGATTAATCCAAGTTCCCATTTTTCGTTATTATTTAATTCAATTGGTGGAAAAATGTCACATTCCAATTCAGGTCCTTTGCCACTTAAAGAAAACATTGTCCGCAAGAAATTGAAGACATAAGTGTCCACAATTAACTGAACCCAATTTTTGCTTTCGTGTATAATTATAACTAATTTCGCTAGGATGTTCTATGGATGAAGAAAAATAGTTAATCACCTCAGTAGGCGGTTTTAAATTACCAAAACTATCAAAATAATTAATTTTATTTTCATGTTTTACGTAACACACCCAATGCGTGCCTTGACCGTAAATACTGTCTAAATTAACAATACCAACCTCACTTTTCCATATACCACTGTTTAAAGGTAACGTATCACGCATAAACACACCTCTAAAATTTGGAATTTTTAATCGATTAATATATAACAATAACTCGTTCGTTGAAAGTGGACGAATCGGGATATGTTTAATTATTTCCGCCGCCGCCGATTTGATTTTTTTTAACGCCTCCACCCGTTTTTTATACGGTCGTAAGTATAATCCTTTACCTTTCAAACACTTCTGTTTTGAAACCTTCTTCTTCTTCTTTACACCCCCACCAAATTTGCTTTTCGCCTTCATAATATTAGTTACAGCCCACGCGGCAGCTTTCTCCGCGAGCGAAGCGTCTTCTGATTTAACACTTTCCCAAGCTCTTTCAGTTAATTCTTTATCTGCTCTAGCACGGTTTGTAGAATCTGAATATTTAGAATAGGCGATATCGTGTTGTTTACACGTTGCGTCGAGCTTATTAATTCCAGGATCTCCTCGTTGCAAGCGTTTAGCCAACTTCGTACCTGGTCCACAATATTGATAACCCGGTATACGAAGTTCGACTGGTAATAAGTCAATCGATTTGTTAATAACAGTACCAAGAATGTCACCCACTAGCCCGCTTCCCTCTTTATCGTTCCGGTACATGCGCATTTATGATTCTTCATACAAACTCTGTACCATATATATAACATAAAATTCGTGTCTACTTTTAATAGGTTTGTCTGTTGTAAGTTCTTTATATAACTTGTACAATAGATTTAGCAATTTTTTATCATATTCGAGAAACTGATCATATACGTATTTTTTATTCACAACACCATAATCGCTTTCAGGGTCGCTAATATTAGCAAGTTTAGCTTTTTTAAAATCCAGCTCACCATCACTATTAAAATCTACTCTTTTGTCTATGTATTCTTCAACCTCATGTTTTAAAGTGTTCAAAGTATTGTCTAAAGTTTGCTTATTTAGACCATCGGTTAAATCAACAGGTTCGGCCACATTAATTAATCTATTATTCCTAAAGTCACAACACCCAGGTTGTACAAGCGAATTGGGTAATTTATTATCCACATAAAATTTATTTGCAGCGTCTTCTTGTTCTTCAGGATTTTGTAGTCGTTCGATAACGTGATTCTCAGCATCAAAAGAGTTTCTTATTTATTAAATTTAATAGTATTGTTTCTTAAATATTCCACATTTACAACATCGAGTTTAGATATGGGTGAAGCAACATTTGTAACACGATTATTTTTAAACGAATAAACAGAACCATCTTTCACCTTAACCGGAATTCTATTAATTAAAGAAGTTTTCATTGTATTTTCACAATATATTTTATTCACAGCAACAAAAGGTTCTTGCGGGTCGGCTAAATTAGTAATTTTTTTTCATTTTAACGTCGAAATGATTACTAGTATTTGATAAAGTAATCGAGTTTTGTTTCACATATTTAACGTCACAGCTTCATTATCCGTTTTCGGGTCTCCAACATTGCACAGCCTTTTGTTATTTATATTAAAATTTCCATCCTTTGTTAATTTAAACCCCTCACCTGACGGACCACGTTGAATTTTTGATCCTGTCACCAGTTCTCCACTTTGTAAACGCTCATTTTGAAAATATGGCCTCAAACGATGCACCGTCTTCTTTTATTATCCCCGCCTCATGCAATTCTTCTATAATCGACAATATCTCGTTGCTATGACCTGAATGACCAGCACTTTGAGAAGCGATTAACAATTGTAGTCGTTTACATAATTCGTTTATATCATCCCATTAAACATAATTAGGTTTGTTGTTATTTAATTTTAATAAACCTCGACCACGATTTTCCGTTTTAGATGTCGAAATAATCGGTTTAATTATATTTTTATATTTGTAACTAGCGCTGCTTTTTACTCTATTTGTTGTTAAATTTAAATATGCACCTGTTTTACTTATCATTTGTGAATATGCGTTTAAGTCTTCTTCCGAATATAAATATGCGTCCGGGTGTTTTTTGAAAATAAGATCGTACAAACCAGGTGTACCTTTCTATGTAAAACCGTTGATTATAATATCATCATTTTCTTCAATTTTCATAGGGTATTTACCCAACATTAAAGTAGTACCATTCGTAAAATACGGACCAAAAACGTGATCGATATCGTGATTATCATCGTCATAAAATGTACGCATATATTGTCTCGCTAGCAGTTCTTTAAACCATATATCAATATAATGATCAATCCATTTTCGTCCTTCTGGTGTTGATATCAATTCTTCTGCTGTAGGTAGCGTTTCATACGTTTTTTCTTCTTCACGTGGTAACGGAAGCGGCGTATTCGGTGCTGCTGGCGTTTATTCGATAATGTAGTGTTTTCAGATTCATCTGAAATCTTTTGTTTTTTAATCGCTCCTGAATATCGTCCATTTCAACATCTGCATCTCGTTCTTTCTCCTTACTTGGCGGTGTAACTGTGTTCTTTTCTTGTACTAACTTTTGTAATGGAGTGACAACGGGTCTTAACGATTTTTCTGCAAGTTCTTCTGCATCAATAATGTTTTGTGTTAAAGTCTGATGTTTTTTCGAATATTCTTTCTTATCTTCCCAATCTCTTTAGCGAGCTTCTCACACTCATCTAGAGAACGTGACTTTCTCGGTGCCATGATGAAAAATAATCGAACGAACAATTACAAGTCGTTAATATAGATATCAAAATCAAAACGCCCTCCACAGTTCATATCGCTTTCTTTATCTATTACAAGGAAACCCTTTTTCCGTCGTGTCCACGCTTTTGTACAAATATCTTTAAACATTTCAAACGTCATGTCTGTATTTACGTGATCACTATATATATATATATATATATATGTTTTAAATTTAAATCGTCCTGTTTAAAAATAATTATTAAATTTGCATTATCGCGTATCAAATGTTTTGGTATTCGAACATAAATTTGACATATATAAATAACATTGTTTTTTTATGTGTACACATTGTAAAATGGTTTCTAATGTTGTCCTGTTGCTCGCACGCTACATCGTCAAATATAATAACCGAATTTGATTTAGCATCGTCAGGATGAATCACTTGATCATTTTCAGAACATTTATAGTAATCTATTTCCGACATATCGGATAAAGCCATATCTAAAAATTTATATTTTGTTTGATAGAGCGATTTTGAAAAAATATATACATTTTCAAAATATAACCCGTTAAGATCAAACAGCAGATTTAACATTCAATTGGTCTCTCCTGTGTCACTGGGGCCTATGATAAGACATCTGACATTTGGTAATAAATCGCTATGAACTTTGTTCTCTTTTTCTATCGATTTACCAAAGTTGCGGATACGCAGTCTCTTTGTTTGTTGTACAAACTTCATTTTGATAATAACTAATACAGATTAAATAACACGATTTTTATCAATCCAGCTATTGCTAGATTTATCATATCCTAACCACTTAACAAATAATTTATTACCTCTACGCTTTAATATGTTTTCGATTAGAAATATATCTCCAAATTTTGTTTTACTAATTTCTTGTTCGTAAAACCCCCATCTAATACGATTCCTTTATCATATCTTAAAATATAAGTTCTGGGTGCTGTCGGTTTAATACTATCAACTGTAAATATTTCGTTTGTCCAATTTGGTAAATAGCCCTTTGTAAATACTTTCTTATATTTACTAATTCTTACTCTATCACCAACTTTAAATTTAGGCGGTTTCTTATTAAGTAGTAATCGTTTTTTATTTATTTGTGATAGAACTAACTCTTCATTATGTAAGCCCACATCTATTGGTTTCATCTTAATAGTTCTGTGTACGCTATTATTATATTTATGTAATAAGTCGGGAAGAATTTCAATCCATGTATATTCCTTGCTAGAAGTAAACCACTTCCACATATAGTTTTTTAATGTGTTTTAAAACGTTCGATTATGGACGTTTTTTTATCAGAATAAGTAGAATAATGGTTTATATTATAATAACCAAGCAATCGTTGAACGTGTAAATTATAGAACTCTTTTCCGTGGTCGGTTTGTAAATGTTTCATTTTGTTCGCTCGTAAGATAGGTGAAAGAGCTTCCACAATATCGTTTGAAGATTTTGTCTTTAAAGGAATGGCGAACGCATATTTACTAAAACAGTTTATTATTGTTAATATATACTTATAACCTTTATTTAACTTTTAAAACGATATCATGTCTACGAGGTCGGCTTGGTACAAATCGTGAACGCCTTTCAACTCGACATTACGTGTTGGAAAATTCCGTCTGGCTTGTTTGTGTAGTTCATCGCTGATAATCTGTCTGACACTCATTATTATTCTAAATACAGTAACAAAGTGATTAAATAGGTTGAAAAATCAGTTAATAAACACATACTATTTCTATTATCACATTTTTTATTTACAATTGCACAGTCGCATAGTTTATTTTACAATTGCGAATTATGTAATTTTACTAGTAAACAATCTGGTGATGCTTTTTGATGTTCAGTCCAAGGATCATCGGTCGCTTCCCACTCGTCTAGAACAACTTTATATTCTACAAACATTACTTCATCGCCATTTCCTGTATAAAAAAATCCTGCAAATAGAAGCTTATCGGCAGCTGGTAAACGTTTTGGCCAAGCACAGAATGTAGCTTCCATCATTTCCTCAGTTACACTAACACACATCTTTGCATCTGAATAATCTGCAATACACTTTTGGGATTTTGCATATTTGTAAGGAAAATAACGAACTCTTTTACATTTTGGATGTGAAAGTTTATGTATAAATTGAATATGTGTGATAGTAAAATAATTTTTTGTTTTAAATCCACACTCGCTACAAACAATAATTCTTGAACCTGGTGTACGAATAAAACCCTCATTTTCAAAAAAATTGAATAAAAACTTTTCGCATATTGTCACCATCTTGAACCGACTATATCTTTTGTTTCTTCTTCACAGTCTATGTCTATTAGTATTTGGTAACGACATCTTTCTAATTTTCTCAACACATCTGTATATGAATAAGATACTGGAAAATGAATCTTAATTATACACTCTTTCCTTTCAAATTTGATAACATCCGCTTCAGAAAATTCGGTAATTATTAGATAATAGACATCGTTGAAAGAATACTCGCCTAAACCTAAGTGATCTACAAAATAAACTCGCCAATTCAAAGTGTGCACGTTTTCCGTATCACTCTGCAAAGCCATACTGAATGCAACTTATAAAAAGAGGATAAATATATACCCCCACAGAAAGCGTATGATGAAAGTATATAAATAGGAGATTAAAAATAAATATCTAAACAACAATTTTTAACTATAAATCCTTTATTAACTCTTTTATAAATGGCCTTATATTTGAGTCTGGTCTGTCGACTATCATTTTTAATTTTCCAATTTCTCCGGGTGTCAGCGTTTTGGCGAAAAAACCATTTATGAAGAAGACGGTCCTCCTCCTCGTCCTCCTTCCGTTTTACGTTCTCTTGATCCATTGAGGTGGGCTTTCGTTTTACGTTCTCTTGATCCAACATGCGTTAACGCCTCGGTGTGCTTTGTGTAAAATCGAATACAGTTTATATAGCAAGTGGAACACGAGCTGTGTTTTGACGTGAAAACGTCTATTCGCTCGTTAAGCACAGTGATAGCCGGTCAAACTTTCTTGTGTTACAAAATACCGTCAGATTTCAATCGCTAATAACTACGAGACTAATAATGCGATAACAACGGTTGAGGTCACAATGCATAGAGCATGTCTGTACGTGTTTGTTGTGCAGTGTTTGTTTTGCCTGTGACGTCATCGGGCTAGTGTAGGCGCCTGCGCGTGATTGTTGTGAATTAGCGTTGTGTAAAATTATAAATTAGTGTAGCGTGAGAACGCGTTTAGCTAGGACGTTGATTCGGGTGTCATTGTAAAGAGCTTGAGAAGCACTACTAGGACTCAAAGTGAAACAATAAAAATATTCGCCGAAATATATGTAAAAATCGGTATTAATTTGAAAATTGCAAAAAAATTAAAGACGTCGTCTCATATGAGTCGTAAATATGCGCGGAATTATAGAAAATGCAAATCAGAGGAAAGCTCGCATCAAAAGGAATTTAAAAAACCTAAAAAGTCTAGTGCCGAGCAAATGCGAGAGCTACGGCAGCATCGAAAAAAAATGAAAAAACGGCGCGAAGCAATAACGTAGGTGGCCCATCGGGCGTACAGCGGCCACCGACAGTCCAAACGTCCACAGATCATGTGCAGACGTCGCTGGAAGGCAATACAGAAAACAGTGATAATATAGAGATCAATGGCAACGTGACAGCGCCAGACGAGTATGTATTGCGATCACCAAATATCGTCGTGTTGTCAACTTCGGGCATCAATGCGCGTGCGTCGATGGCGGGTGCTACGGTAGACTGTGATTTTTTCACGGAAAATCTACGGCGCGGACCTTGACTACGCCTTTCGGTATTTTTTTGCAATGCAAGCTGGATGTAGTCGACCGGCTTACGCAACACACATTCACTTTCTGGTTATTACAAAATATCGAGGTCAACTAACCGCTTAGTGCGGTATAAATATTTTTTTAATTTTTCCTTTTTATTATTAACTTCTGTATTAAATCCTTTAAGTAATTTTTCCTTTGTATTATTCACTTCTGTATTAAATCGTTTAATTGATATAATACGTCATCATTTACACATTCCAATCCAAACACTGAAAGATTATTTCTTTCCGATTTTGATAGCTTACCAGTAATAAGTATCTAAGTATTGATAATATTGTCAATATGATCAGAGAACATGTAAGTTATCATGCTCAAAAACAATATTTAGTACAAAATTACTAAAACTTATCACAACTAAGCTAAGTAGTAAGAGAGTAACTACTATGTCATCACCAGTAAATAAATTTTATAACAGAGTGGAAAATTTCTCAAATACAAACTTTACTCAGAAAGAACTAAATCTGTTAAATAAAGGTTTGAAATATTGTCCAAACATACGGTACAAAAGAGACATGGAAATGTTATGTATAAATACAGAAATAGCACTTAGTAATTTAGATAACCCTGAAATAAGAAATAATGAATTAGTTTCTTGTGCAAACATTATATCAAAAAGTAATAAGAATAAGTATAGTCTAAAAGAATCAGATAATTACATAGTTAACAGTTTAAAACAAAAAATTAATTCAAATAGTTTAGTGGTTTGCAAAGCTGATAAAGGCAATACGATTACAATAATAAATAGGAGCGAATATATTGAAAAGACAAAACTTCTCTTCAGGAATGACAATTTCCAAATATTAAATGATCCCACTAATAAGTTTCAAAAACAATTAAAATCACTTATAAAAAATTTCCCTAATATATTTTCAGACACAAAAAGTTTCATGCTAACTATGATGAACCCAAAAGCTCCTGTTTTGTATAGTTTACCAAAAATACATAAACCTAATTGTCCCATGCGCCAAGTTGTTTCATATGTAACTGCAACTGAATATAAAGTCTGAAAAAACGTAATGAATTATTGCCAAAATATATTAACTTTAACCCAAAATATGCTATTAAAAACTCTTTACAATTAGTTAATAATATAAGAAATGTACATTTACCACTTAATGCAAAATTAGTTTCATTTGATGTTAAGAATTTATTTCCGTCTATACCTGTAGATGTTCTGTTGTCTATCTGTTCCTCACATATACAAAATACTGTAACCTTAAATAGTGATCAGATAAAAGAATTATTCTCGGCCTTAGATATTTGCATAGGACAACATTATTTTAAGTTTAATAATAAAATCTATAAACAATTAAATGGCTTACCTATGGGCTCTCCTTTATCACCTTTATTAAGTGAAATCCTTATGACATTTTTGGAAGAAAACATTTTTACATCCGATAACCCAACATAAAATATGTTTTTCATTGGGAAAGGTATGTTGATGATATATTTTGTATCTGGACGGGAACAGATAGACAGCTCCATATGTTCTTAGATTATATTAATTCCTTTTATAGTAGCGTGCAATTTACACTTGAAACAGAAAATATGAAAAGTTTAAATTTTTTGGATCTTACCATTACTAGGTCACAAAATAATCTTAGTTTTCAGATATATAGAAAACCTACTTTTACAGATACCGTTATACATAAACAATCACTAACTTCATGGCACATAAAATTAAGCAGTTTTGATGCAATGGATGATCGTCTCCTTATAGTTCCTTTATCCAAAGAAAATTTCAATAAAGAGGTAGATATTATAAAAGCCATAGCACAAAATAACGGTTATGATGAAAGAATAATTGACTCTTTCATTTAAAAAAAAAACAGAAGAAAATTACTTTAAAAGGATTTTATTCCATAGAGCCAGATCAGGGTAACAAAAAATTTCACTTAACAAATTACATTCCGTGTATAACAGATAAGATTAATAATAGGTTAAAAAAACAATGGTCTTAACATGGTATTAGTAAAGAAACGTAATCTTTTTTCACTACTAGTCAATAATAAAAAAAATCTAACACACTGGAGAAAAATGGAGTTTATGAAATACACTGTGCAGAATGGGATGCTATTTATATCAGACAATGTGGCCGTGCTCTGAAACATCGCATTTCTGAACATAATAAGGCGATTTTAAGCAATACATCTAATGCAGGTTTTGCAGATCATTGCTTACAACACAATCACTTCATAGACACAAAAAACATAACACTACTCCACAACATACGAAAGCTAAAAATGGATTTGTTAAAAATTTTAGAAATTAAAAAAGCAATAAAAAATAACAAAAATTTAACCAATGAAAAGACTGAATTTTGTGTATCCCCTTTATTAAAATCTGTTATGTAGTTTAGTTTATTTTATATTTTTTTGAATGTTCATCATTATTTTAAATTTTGCATTCAGTTTATATTTAGTTCAGTTAATTTTATATTTTGCATTCATGATTGTATTTAGTTTTTAAAGACACCTGACCTTCCTTGTCTCTTGCACCCCCCTCACCATCGCAACACAGATGTTCCAGATACGCCCTAAACAGATGTTCACCACCTACACTCCACTAACATCCTGTGTTCAGTAATTTTCATTCATTCGCCTCTTTAACAATGACTTAGTTATTCGAAACAGCTGTCAGAGTTAATTAAAAAAAAATTTGTGAAACTTACCAAGTGTTTTTATATATTTTACAAAACCTTTGTATTAATATGTTTCACCAAGTGACCAACGAGTCATCAATTAATATCGTACAAATTTGTGTTGCTATAGCTCGTCCTCTCTTCCTTCTGGGGGCGCATTTTCCTTCCGTTCTGTAGATGTCACCTAATTACCTTAGAGTAACAGCACCCTGACACGTCAGATATGCACGTCTCAGAATACGTGCATAGGTAGAATATCTTAGGAAAAAAGGTATAGAATTTAACTAATTGAATCCGATACATGGAACTTTTTGGAGGGTGAGATACAAATATTGTGTTGCTGCAACCCGTAGCTCGTCGTTTCTTCCTTCTAGGGGCGCATCTTCCTTCCGTTCTGTGGATGTCACCTAATTTCCTGAGAATAACAGCACGCTGGTACGTGAGCTATAAACGTCTCAGAATACTGTTGCGCTTAGGACAATAAGTGTAGTATGCAACTAATTAAGTCTGATACATGAAACTTGGTGAGACCGATAAGGTATAAAATTCTTGTTGTGTCGTCGTCCACAAAAATACTTCTACACACAGGAAACATAAATAATAAAATAAATTTAAAAAATGACAATAGTTAAAAAACCAGAAGCAACACTATAAAGAAAATTTATAAAATTTTAACCGACTTGTGCCGCTGAAGATGAACAACATAGGTTATGAAACTATAAAATACAAAACACACAATTTGACTATTGTAACTAACGTAGTAAATAAAGGCAATTGTATAAACAATTTAACTGTATAACATAGCAAAACATTTCCTAATCTTCTATTAGGAAAACTTTTTATACTTTTACACTTATGTTATAGTAAAAAAAAAAGATTTTACTTATATTAATAATGCTACAATACCTTAAAAATGTATCGTTACACCTGTGAGACTCTCCGACTTAAATAAATTATCAAATGCTGTCACTAAATTACAGTCTCTTCCTTCAGTTCTGTAGCTATTACCTAACTTCCTTAGCTCAATAACACTTTAATACGTGGGCTAATACACGTCTCAGAATACTTTGTCGTATTTTGTTGCTTCTCTGGTATGTACAATTTTTCCTCGAACGAGGCCTTTCGATTTCGCAACCATTATCAAGTTCTTCCTACAACAAAATTAAAATACCTACTTCCCTTCTATACTGAATAGCCCCACCCCTTAAAGACTGAATTAATAATGAGGATATATTTTACTATATTTTGAAAGGTTAATGTATAAAAGGTGTAATAAGGTTACAGGATATGTGTTCAGAAGGTAAAAAGCTGTAGGAGATTTTTAGAGGGTATTGTATGTGACGAGGTCAAGTTAACTAAGTAAGGAGCGGGGCTAACAAGGACTGGGTGGTAAGAAATGCAACCCTATTGGTTGAATGTAACCGGTTATGCGTGGGAGGGTTAGTGTATATATTTAAGGGAAGTAGGTATTTTAATTTTGTTGTAGGAAGAACTTGATAATGGTTGCGAAACCGAAAGGCCTCGTTCGAGGGAAAATTGTACATAGCAGAGAAGCAACAAAATACGACAAAGTTGTTATGAAGACTGCTAACACAGATAAAATAGCTGATAATAGACGCGCGTTGCAAGCGGACGAATGGAATAAGGTAAGCTTAGTGTTTAAAAATATTTAAAAACTAAAGTAAAATTGAAGAAAATCTTAGCATATATGGTTTAATAAACAGTGCAATTATAGAAATATAATACCGAATTATGCAAAAATTAAGATAATGGTGAATTAGCGAGAAATGTGAACAAATTTAGTGATAAATTATGGATAAAATTAGAAATTAGGAACCTCTACGGAAAATTAAATACATTTAATAAAGAATTATTTAAAATGCACTTGGAAATATATAAAATATTCTCATTTATAGAATTGGAAGGAATATTATACGGGTTCGGTGAGAATTACGTGAATAAGAAATTAAAGAATTCAAACTACAAATTACTTGGTAAATTAGAGAAACTATCCAAAAAAGGAAATATAAGGGTAGGTAACAAGAGTGGTTAACCTTACAGAAGTTACATTCACAGAAGAGGAACAAAACTTGTTAGATAAGTGTTTAAAGTATGCACCGCTAGAAGTAATAGTAGGGAAAATAGAAAATGAGGATACTAAAAACCAAATGAGGTATGAGTTAAAATAAATCGTTGAAAAAATGTATAATAAAAGTAAAAATCGAAGAAATAAGGTGGAAGAACAGGTCACGATGGATGTAAAGAAATTGAAAAATAAAATGAAAAAATAATCTACTAGTTACTAAAGCAGACAAAGGAAATACTTCGGTTGTAGTGAAGAAAGATTGGTACATAAACAAGACAGAAGACTTTATAAAAGAAGGCCCATATCAAGGAATAAAATATGATTACACAAGCAAATACCAAGCTCAAATTAAAAAGGTTTAAAAGAAATAACATTCCTAAGCGATAAGAAGAAGACATTACTTATAGAATCAAACCCGGAAGCACCAAGGTTGAGGTGTCAACCTAAATTACATAAAGAAGGCTTGCCGTTTAGGCCAATAGTTTTGTTTATTATTTCGCCTAGTTATAAGATATCGAAAGAAGTTTGCAAGTTGCTTAGGAGGTTATACGAATTTCAGGTAACATATAGTGTAGAAAATAGTAGAAATGTAATAGAACGTTTGAAGTTAGTAAAAATAAGTGAAAATACGAAACTTATGTCGTTAGACGTGTCAGATATGTTTACGAATATATCGGTTGAACATACTTTAGAAATTATTAAAAATAACAATTTAGGACAGTGTCAGTATAAAAGTGACTTAATAAAGTTCTGACAGTGTGCGTAAACCAGAACTACTTTAGGTTTAACAATAAGTATTACATTCAAAAGGAGGGGCTACCAATGGGTTGTCCGTTGTCACCAGTAACGGCGGAAATATATATGAATTGTTTTGAGAAGCGTGTCCTAATGGAATCAAAATATAAGGATAAAATAAAGGAATGGATAAGGTACGTAGACGACATTTTGGTGATGTGGGAGGGAACAAATGAAGAATTCGCAGAACTAACGAATGAAATTAATCAAATTGAAAATAAAAATTAAGTTTAAAGAGGAAATAGGTGTAGTACAAATAAATTACCTAGATCTAAATACAAATATAGAGTGTGGTGTTTTTAAATTTGATGTATTTAGAAAAGAAACGTATACAGACTTAATTATACCTCAGGAATCATACCATCCCGTAAGTCACAAGGTGGCTGCACTAAACTCACTTTGTTATAGGGCAATAAAATACTTAGAAGATGATTCATGTAAAAAAGAAGAGTTAAAAAGAATAGAAGAAATAGCGGAAAATAATAATTATAATCCAGGGATAGTAGAGAAAATTGTAAAGGAATAGAAGGGAATAGTAGAAAAGAAGAGAGGAAAGAAAAGAAATACATAGGATCAATAACGTATCTGGGATTTCAAACGAGGAACATAATCAATTGCTTTGAAAAACACAATATAGATGTAGCGGTGAAAAAGACAAAGACAATTTTTGATTATATAAAGAATAGTAGTACTGAAATAACGCCTGAATTACCGAAAAGCGGTGTTTATAAGTTGAACTGTAAACAGTGTGATAAGGTGTATCTGGATGAAACAGGACGTAAGTTCGAAATTAGATTGAGAGAGCATGCGAGAAGGGAAGGAGACAGAACTACGAATTAGCTATACGCGAGACATTTTAATGAAACAGGGCATAGGTTTTTAGACCCAACAGAGAACGTCGAAATAGTAAGGTTAGAGAATAACATAAGTAAACGAAAATTATATGAAGAATTAGAAATATTAAAAGTAAAAAAAAAGAATAGTAATGCGCTGATGAATATAAAGACTGAATTTAGTAATGAGAATATATTTTACTATATTTTGAAAGAGTAATGTATAAAAGGTGTAATACGGTTACAGGATATGTGTTCAGAAGGAAGAAAGCTGTAGGAGATTTTTAGAGGGTATTGTATGTGACGAGGTCAAGTTGCCTAATTAAGGGGCGGGGCTAACAAGGACTGGGCGGTAAGTACTGGCTCCTATTGTTTGAATGTAACCGGTTATGCGTGGGAGGGATGGTATATATAAGGGAAGTAGGTATTTTAATTTTGTTGTAGGAAGAACTTGATAATGGTTGCGAAACCGAAAGGCCTCGTTCGAGGGAAAATTGTACATAGCAGAGAAGCAACACAATACGACAAAGTTGTTATGAAGACTGCTAACACAGATAAATAGCTGATATACACATTTATTTCATTATTACACTGTGTACCATTAAAAATATTGTACACATTATTCATTCCAAGTACTTATTATTATGAAAATTTCATATTTTGTGCATTTTGATTAAACCTTCTCTTTCGTCCTAACACTTTTTCTATTCCTTCCACTTTACGAACTTGGCCAGTAATCCCGCATTATTTGGTTGGCCTTGGTTTTGTATCTCTTCTCGTTACTGCTCTTACAATAATTCTGTTGCTATTTCATTGTAAGCAACTTGATATCCTATTGGATTGTTCCTTATCAACTCCACACATTCAATTATTTTTTTGTTTTGTTTACTATTGTAATCTTATAATCACCAGACCAGAAATAATGTTTATCTCCCAACTTCGTTCCATTAATTCTTATACCTTCAATTTATCTATTTCCCTTATTTAGGGGTATCAACTTTTCTAGTTTTGTTTAGACACCTATAATTCCAAATTCCTATCCAAAGGGGATTTTATATTCTTACCGGCCCCACCTCCGAGTTATTGCGGAGAATATTACCTCTGGAACAAATTACCCAGGAGGGAGCCTCCGTTTTCTGAAGAAATTGCTTGTGATAAAGCAGGAGAACCAAATAAATGAGTAGTGGTTTTCCTTGCCGTCTCCAATCTATGACATTAAGCCAACGAGGTTCATTCACCTTTATTTGTGGTCTCCTACCCCACACAGAAGACCTCTATCCGCTTCTCCGCTCTCTAAAATTAAGTTTGGCGTTTGGTTATATTCACATTATTCAATTTGCCATTCAGGTCCGCCGTATGTTGTCCGTCCAGCATCATGAGTTTTGGTGTTGGGTATTTCCCATTATTAAGAACCAAGACACGAGGAAATCCAAGTTGACTTCCAATATAAAATCAAATGGTCATTTCTCATTATATCCAATAGTTTCACGGTCTCTAACTTACTGAGTCGTCTATATCTAACATTACTGCAAATTTCTCTAAAATTAAATGCTAAACGGCCATAAATTTCAGTTTACTAAATTATATATATTTTGTAAATTAATTTCAGTAATTTGTTTTTTCTCGGTTACATGTGTCACGTGCTGTCTAATCGTCTCTCTAAACTGATTTTCTGGTCTCTCCTTATTATTACAAGCATATTTATTTCCACGCTTTTCGGTGCATTCTCATTTTCTTGTTGCTTTATATATCATCTAGTGTTTGTTTGTTGCCTATGATTTTGAGCCATATGACATAGACTGAACGGTACAGTATAGTTAAACTTTTTCTATATACATCCATGGACAGTTTGTCACACTTTACAATAAACTTGTTCTTACTCCATGATTTTATAAAGTATAAAATTTCCATCATGGTTTTTGCCACAGACATTTGACTTCACACGCTGCTGTTATTACTGAATCATCAATTGTAATACGGTATTTCATTTCCTTCGTTTTTGCAAACTCATTAAACTTTGAGTTTGTCTTTACCGTAGTAAATTTCGTCTTCTTTGCACTAAAATACATTTCAAATCAAAAATACTACACACTCTATAAGCCACAGATGTGGTATACAGATTTTATGTGTTCTTACTACAATGTTTACATTTTGTGTGTGCGCGTGTGCGCGTGTGTACAAAATGGGGGATGAAACGTAGTCCAGCTTCCAATTTTCAAGATGTCCATTTGAGAGGTTCTCACTGTAATTGTTGAATAACCGTTGTTTAAACTAACTACGATATTTTCTGCTAGATAGTTTTTGTTTTCTTGAGTTTCATGGTTGTAATATTGTAATAAGAGTTTCCCACTAAAGGATGTGTTGCTATTTAAGATGAATGTAAAATCCTCCGAGAGAGAGAGAGAGAGAGAGAGAGAGAGAGAGAGAGAGAGAGAGAGAGAGTACAACCGTTTCGAATAAGGTGCTGAATCGTTCTTACCTACAAACTTCCCATCTCTTGTTTTTTGTTTGACTCAGCAAAGTCTATACAGCGATTTACAGAGAAACGTCTACACTACACATTACAGTTAATCACATTAGAACGAGATCACTAAATTATTATTAACTATAAATTGTTTTCACCCACTGAATATGCCGAATCTTTCTCCTTTTCCGCTTTATCTCCATCCACAGTACGAGTAAATTCCAGATTCAATTTCAAAGTGTTCGGCAGCATTACATAACGTTGGTAATAAACAAGCTGAAATAAAAACATTAAGCCATGCCTTCCTAAAAATTTTCTACACAATCATCAATAATTGGATAGATTTCATAGATAACATTTAGAGTATGTGCTCGATTCAAATGGACGTGAAATCAACTTCAACACAACAGGGAGCCAATGGAACGTATGAACGTCTTCATATGCTCAAATAACTACGATGTGTGAAGCATACAGCTTACAGTGACACCGACGAAAGAGCTCTTGTTGTGCAGCAACAATTCTCTTTGTGCTCAGACACATTTGCCGCTTTCTTTACTTTGGAAGGGTTTTGAGAAGCTGTGTCTCCTTCCGCTCTGTAGATATCACCTGATTTCCTAAGCACTCTAACACGTGAGCTACTACGCACCTCGGAATACAGTTATTCTAATGATGAAGGTGTAGTACTCAACTAATTAAATGCGATACACGGAACTTGTGAGAACGTAGATTGCAATATTGTGTTGCTGGAACCCGTTGCTTGTTGTCTCTTCCTTCTGGGGGAGCGCCTTTCTTCCGTTCTGTAGATGTCACTCTATTTCCTAAGCACAACAGTACCTAGAGACTCACGCTAATACACGTCTCAGGATGCTGTTATACATAAGATGATGAGTGCAGGACATAACTAACTGCGTTTCCTGGTACACTGAACTCCTGAGGATGATGTGGTGCAAATTCTTGTTGTGTAGCAATATGTAGCTCGTCTGAAGAGAGATTTATCAATTTCTTAAGGAATCATTTCTTTCTTTTCGTAAACACGTTCTGTGATGGCATACGCCTAAGAGCGCTTACGTTTAAAAAGTAAGCACTGACATTAAATTTTATAACAGCAAAAGGGTTCTGCATAAATTCAATATTTCAAATCAACAACCTACTTAAAGCTTTTTGCAAGAGTACATGTTTTTTAATACATAATGTTTTCCTATTTAAACATTTTATAAAGAAAATTAATATGTAGCCTTTCTAAATTTACCTCTCCCTGTATACGTATACCTTATTCGTATTGTAAATTAACTGTATAAGCATAGACATTAAACTCTTTTTACACATAATACAGTTTATATGAATTTTATTCATTGTAGACATTAACTTCGTAGTAACACTGTATAGCATTATATACATTGTACTCATTATTCATGTATACGTTGTGTGTGTGTACACATATGTATGTTTTACACGCATACATACAAAAGACACAATGCATTCATTTTTACCACTGTGTACATTATACAGGTTAAGTCTACTATAAATTACACACATTATTGTTACTCTTTGACCATTGTATATTACATACATTGTAGGTTAATTAGCTATACAATGCACTATATTCATTATGCCTGTACATAATGTAAGTGACCTACCACTGGAGCCTGCCGACATTGATGGTTATACATTCGCGGTAGAAGTGCTTATCCACGTCCTCCGACTGACAAGTTTTGAGGACATCACGCCATGTCCAGTGAGCAACAGACGTCCCTTCACTTGTTAACAACGTGGGAAAACTTTTAATGCATTCTAAATATATACAATTAAATTATTTATACACTTTATATATACAATATACAAATCGTAAACATTATACATGTTAGCTGCAGAATTACACTGCACAGCATTATATAGAATGTACATATCACACATACATGACTAACGTACTATGTAGTAGCACTGTGTACATTATATATTTTAAATTCATTGCATACATTACAACATATATATGTGTATATATATGTATATATATACATAACATACAACATACACACACACACAACATACACTTACATACATTATACACGTTATGGACATACTGTTATTGAGTAGAGAAAATGCATTTACATTATATGTTGCGTCCCACTGTTGCTTGATGACTTCACTGATGACTGTTGACTTCACTGGTCCCTTGTGTACACATTTTGCAGATATCACGCCATGTCCACAGATGTACAGCTGTCCCTTCACTTGCTAAGAACGTGCGAAAGTCCAACTGTTACCTCAAGGGGACAGGACGTTTTCCATCAAACCAAAGCGTCATCGTGTAACGTGGACTAGCCCAACAACAGTAAACAGATTCGTTTTCAAGACACTTTATAGACAGCACCTGGCGTCCCGTGTAAAAAGGTGCACACAATCTCTTCTAAGCAACAGATTATGTGCGACCTTACCACAGGAAAATAGAAGGGCGTACCCTTGTAGTTACAGTCATTCTTAAGCCACTGTAAATTATATATATTGTACGTTTATTACCTATACAATACACTATATTCATTATGCCTGTATATGATGTAAGTTACATGACACTGGAGCCAGACGACATTGACGGCTATACATTGGCGGTAGAAGTGCTGCTGACGTTTGCACATACCACGTCATGCCCATTGAGCAACATACATCCCTTCAATTGTTAACAACATGCGAAAGCACAACTGTTACTTCATGGGACAGGACGTTTACCATGAAGCGAAAGCATCATAATGGTACTTTGACGAACCAAATTAATGTAAATGTTGTACCTTCGTTTCGAGGACACATCGTAGATACCAAATAACGTCCTCCGGTAAGGGTGCACACGATCTCTTTTAATCTAAAAATTGTGCACTCTTAAATAAGGACAAGAGGCGGGCGAAGACTTGTAGTTATTTTTAATGGGGTACTACAGGTCCTCCTTCAGGTCCATCAACCTTTGAAAATATAAGTTATGAGGGTGACGCCGTGATTTTTTTCATAATGTTATATTGCTGTGACATTCAAATATCAGTAAAAAAAAAAAAAAAAAAAAAAAAACAGCCCACCTTAGTATGTGAAAAACTTTATAAATACGCACTTTGAGTTTGTGGTGTGTGTATGTGTGTGTGTTTTCCACAGCGGTGACAGTTGCCTGTCCTTACGTTAAACTGGCAATCAATTAATAATCAATTTATAAACAAAAATAATTCTGTTACTCCCGATTAGAGCTCTTGATAGCAACAGAAAACAGCAGCAGTTTAGTCGTGTATAACGATTTTACTTTCTGCTCGTGTATATGACATCCACTAGCAAACGTGTATTACTTACATCAGAGTACAAATTAAACGGAAATAAATATACTGACACACGTGGACACATATGTCTAAGATGTTTATGTTAAAATCTTGTTTATTTTTTAAACGTGGGAAGTCAGTGAAATTTCAAATTAGGCCTATTTATTTTACTAGCGTCTAGCTGTACCTTCCTATCCACTACGTGTAATACGCACATTGGTGGGGGGTGATAACAGGGGATAACACTGCCACTCTATCAAGGACCCCAACACCTACATCAACAGTGAGATATTTTGTAAACTTAACCTAAAGGCAGTAACATATTTTCGGTTTGTTTAGCGGTGTTCTTACGAGTGTTCCCTCGTGTTTTTTTACAATTTAGGTATATGATTATAATAGTTTATTTAATCGTAAAGATTGAGTAACAGCATTCCCAATTATCTTGGGAATTGTGATAACTGTAAATTTTGTGAGCCCTAGTATCCAAACAATTACAGGAACGACTTCATCTATAACAGCAATTCGAAACAATTGTTACAAAAATTTAATTATTTAGCAATTGATTCTGCTTTTGACGGAAAACTCAAGTGAACTATGAAAACAATGATAAATAACCAATGTGTTTATTAGAACTACTTTTTTTTTATTAGTCAACATGCATTAGTTAACGTGACATTATTAGCAGTAATGTTTTCATTAATGTGCAAATCATTGCATTACATTTATTTGCTATTTAGCATAGTTTTTCATAGTCTACTTTGGTGATATTTCCATGTACTTAAAATAGTACATAACATATAATCGTCTTTTACTACCGTGCAGTAACTTTATATTACATCAATAACTTAAAACCTTATATATTTTATCCCTATGTCAGCTACCAGACTGTTTGCTAAGCCAGTTTTGAAACTCCGTTCAGTAAATTAACTTAAAATCGCACATTCAAACCTTAATTTTGTTTCTTTTGTTGTATTTAAAACTCCAAATTATGTCTCACCACTATTGTACCACTGGTACAGCTTGCTGTGCTTCCGTTGTTGCAAAACAAACTTGAAGTAAAAACAAACCCAGACAGATTGGCCACAGTAACGAAAGACAATTGAGCAGTTACATTTTCTTAAAGATACGCTGCATTTATATTTATAGTTAATAACAAAAACACAATTTTATTACAACTATTAAACTACATATTATAACACACTACACATAAAACATTTGTTTACAATAATTTTTTTCTCTACTTAGTGTTCTATAATCTAAAAATTCATAATTCAGATTATGTGTATTGTAGTGAGTTTTACACATACAAAATCGCTTACTGTGTACGTTTGTATCATGCGCGCGCGTGTGTGTGTGTGTGTGTGTGTGTGTGTGTGTGTGTGTGTGTGTGTGGTTAAACTGTAACTCCAAGTTTCAAAGTTTCTTCCAGCTATGCCAATATTACCATAAAGAATACAATTACTAAGTTTTAAGTTATTCCACAAGAATCCCTACATAATTGTATTGAATACGCCGGTTTCGTCCTGGTCTTTGGTCTCCTGTATGAAGAGTCACCCACCATTGATCACGGTTCTCTCCGAATCATCAGACTAACTTAAAATCTATATATTCACTTTCGTGAAACACTTGTATCTACGTCATCGGTAAATGCAGAATTATTTTGTAGTGATACTAATCTAAATGAAACTTTGTCACTTTGGCAAACAATGTAGAACAGAAACATTGTTGAGTGCGTACGCACTCTCTCCCCCTCACAGATGAGACAGAAAACAATAAAAGGATATTACAAACGGTAAAACAACTCACGGAACGAGAACAAATATATTAAGACCGGCTGATAATTTTGTTGTCTTTTTGTTGGCTACATTAAAAAAAAAAATGAAAGTTCTACACGAAAATTCTTACGGGAGGAAAATCAAAAATACGAAACAAAAGAAATTAAAAATTTAGAAATTAAAGTTGGGATTATTTAAATATTCAAATTTGTAAGCTACTTAGAGGAAGTAGATGAATTCATTTAAGATACGTAGGGGAAACGACAATCAAAACCAACCTGCGAAAGCTACAAGGGTTTCTTCCATATGAAAAATTGTTATATTGAATATTGTCTTAGGATTTAGGCAGAACTTCCGTAGATTCGGATCTTTGCCGGAGGGTAGACAGATGCGAAAACTGGACAATAGAGGAAGTTGCAGACAAGGAATTGATATATTTGAAGGGTGATGCTGTACAAGACTGTTAAAATTTGAAAGTGAACAAAGTAACAGAAAAAAAGGTTTCTGGAAATAATGGGAGAAAATGAGAATTTTTTGGAGTAATATTAGGAGGCCAAGTATTTTGGTCAAATACAATTAAGGATTTTGGTAAAAGACGGTGTGGATGAATGACACTGGAGTAGTGGGATGTTATAGGTATTTGGATCAGGACAACTCAAGCCTCAGAGTAAGATATGATTGTAGTTTGTTTTTGATAACGGTATTTTATAAATGCTAGCAAGGATAACAAAAAAAAGTACACTAATATTGTCTCTGAAAATTAAAATAAATACATAAAACTGTTTCTACGTACTAGATTATTTTAAGCGCAGACTCAAATTTTAATAGTTAACATCTTCCAGTCCTTTTTATAAGTGCTTCATGCACAGTATTATTTGCAATAACACAGCTACTATAAACTTCCTGGAAGTGTAACTCGTTTTCCCTTTAAAAAAAGGGTCTCTATTTTATCTCAGAACCCATAACCCATAATTAATTATAACGCTACAACTCAAGACGCATTAAAATATTATTGCCAGTAAAAAGAAATAAGAATGCTTTAAATACAAACATCACTTGTTTAAGAGAACTATTATTGATAAGTGCATAAGCTAATGCAGCCGATGCAGAAAAGGAAAGTATGAATTAAATATATCTAGCACTATGGTTATTGGACATGGGATTTCTAGAACAATCTCCGTTTCGTCATAAGTAAAATGTAGTACTATTTAAAAGTTATCTGCATAAAATGGACATGTGGCTTTCTGAATTTACAGGTTCAATGCATCACTCTTGCGTTACCCTGTATATCCAATTTTAACGCATTCTAAATATATACAATTAAATTATTTATACACTTTATATACAATATACAAATCGTATATGTATTATCGGCTTAATTACACTGCACAGCATTATATAGAATGTACATATCACACATACATGACTAATGTACTGTATAGTAGCACTGTGTACATTATATATTTTAAATTATTTATTTATTATTTATACTGAAATTACCTCAAGATATTTTATTTTCCTAACTAGGAACATGTTTCGAGAGCTATTGTGCTCTCAACCTCAGCCTTCGCGATTCTGCGTCTAGTGAAGTACCTATGTGTTGGTTTGTCGCCATTGTGGTCTCCTGTTGGTTTCTGGTATCACAAAGTGGTATTTTTCTGTGTGGCACTTTGAGATAACAGAAACCAACAGGAGACCACAATGGCGACAAACCAACACATAGGTACTTCACTAGACGCAGAATCGCGAAGGCTGAGGATGAGAGCACAATAGCTTTCGAAACATGTTCCTAGTTAGGAAAATAAAATATCTTGAGGTAATTTCAGTATAAATAATAAATATATTATATAAATCAAGAAACGGACTGTAGCAAAAAAAGTTTGAATTTAAATTATTTGTATACATTACAACACACACACACACACACACACACCCACAATATATATATATATATATATTGTAACTAAACTCGTGTTACAAATAAAATTTATGTTTGTGTTTAATAAAAATTAAGGTTTGAGAAAATTTAAAGTTATAAATTTATTATTATTTTTTTGTTATAGTTATATATTTTAATTATTTAATTTAATTATTTAATTAGTTTTTATTATTTAATTAAAAGTATTAATAATAACTTATTTCCGTGCATTATTTTGCTAGCCTCTGTAAAGAAATATTTGTTCTATTGTGTTAATCAGATTATGTCAAAGCAGGGTCGATTTGTAGTCACTTCTAACTCAGCTCCCTTTATCTTCTTCTTCTTCTTCTTCTAGATTTTTTTAGCTATTATTTTCTAATTTAAATTAAAAATTAAATAAATTAATTTAATTACTCAAATAATTAAGAAAACTCGTATATAGAAACAGTAATGACATTTATTAAAAGGGATGCGATAATCTTATGTGCATCGACTATTGCTGCGGCTGAGACTCAATTCCCAGGTCGATTGTGTCAACTAACAAAATATATAAAATTAAAATATTGATTAACAAAGTTCTTTGAGCTGTAGAAATGGTCAGGGAAAGGCAAGTTACAAAATACTATACTTACAATTAATTAATACTTAATTACTATTACGTAAACGCAAATTATATTTGAAAATAATGTCATTTAAAAATCGAAACAGTTGGCTGCGTATGACGCATTTCACCCAACTATGCCGGCTCCTGGTTTTTCGTCTCACCAAATGTAATTGTGATATTTTCTTCTGCGATAGTGTAGTTCCTCTGGATTCTTCGAATGTAATGTTCTTTTTCGCTCAGAGAGATAGTTTGATGCAGTATTACTAGTGTCGTATTAAGTGTTCGAAATCTGGGTAAGTTCGTTGTTCAATGGAATAGTATTAATTTGAAAATTCCAACATGGCGGATGATTCTTGGTGTCTTTGGTGTTTAATTATATGTATCTTTTTACTGGTTCTTCACTTCGTTAATTGGTTGAGTTATTTTTATTAATTTTGTATTTATAACCTCTTCTGTAACTCTTCATAGGGTACTTACAACTTAGTTCAAATTATTATATTTTTTAGATCTCCCTTCTGCACGTTCCCATCCGTTCTGGTTCGCGTTTAACAATCAACAGCCAAATGAAATCGTTATTTAATATATAATAATTCCAGAAATATTTTGGTATCCTATTCCATTGTCTGAAATCAGCTGTTCGTCTTTGTCCAGATCTGATCTCATAGAAATATATGACAGTTTTTTTCTATTTTACGGCTATAATTTAATTATTTGTTAATTTAATGAAAATTGAAGTACCTAGCAATATTTCTGTTCTAATTTTACATAAATCAATATCCAACATGACCTATTTTAGTGTCAATTAAGCTTAAAACTGGCACTTTTTGACATTTCTTATAGGCCTTATTGTAATTCACATAGTTATAAATTAAATGGCTTACAAGTCGTTTATGTTAACATTGTCCTTAAATAAGAATACTTATTACATCATTATTCTTTGCCTTTAACAATTTGTTGTTACAACAAACCGATACTGATTAATTTACATTTTATTTGTACTGTGTCCTCTGTTACGTATTATATTACACATTTCCAATAAAGTCAATTTTATCCTCTAATCATTACATTTACTATTATATATTTCTGTGATAATTGTAATTAAGTATCTTTATTCTAAACGGACTAATCTCTGTTAATTTTATACAGTTTTATCTAACTTATCCTTTTGGATTTGATTAAAAAGTAAAAGTTGAATTTGGCCTAAAAATGAGTTTTGCTTTGCTACTGATATTATAACTAGTTTGCTTCCTTATTATTTCTCTGGTTTACAATTTAAAAGATATTATGATTACTTCCTTGCCTTTCCTACCTTAACAAAACTTTAACACAAATTAACATTATTTAACTAACAAAACACCTTATAATCTAACATTTTCGATTACATATAATGAAAGTTCATGTTCCCACATTTATATTATTATGAAACAATCCTCACGTCTTATATCTAAATACTTTATTACAATTAATAATATTTCAGTCATTTTCTGTCTTTTTGTTTGTTTGATTGTGACTTCACTTTAAGCTACCTCCTAACCGCATTATTCTCTATTACAGTTTGTTATAATTTTTTTTTTTTTTAAAGAATAGGGAAATTCACAATTTATTATCACTAGTTTTGGTATTTCACTATTATAGTTTATAGTTGATACCACTTTACTTCTCACTGAGGCATTCTTTATCACCTACACTAATGGTCTTTAATCTTTTCTTCTTAATATTCTACTTTCTACACTGGTGTTATATCTATATTTAATTTACACTCTTTATCTGTATGTAATTTATCCTGTAACTTGGGTTACTGGGATTTAGGGTTTTGTGTCATTATTTTGAATCTAATTAAATTGTACCTAGCTGTCATAAGATTTGAGAAATAACCTTCCCTAATACTACACTCTTTGTACAAAGCTTGAATTAGTTGGTCCTTTTATTCTCCTTCAATGAGTATGGTATTGTTTTATGTTTGGATCCTTTGATGTGGTTATCGTAATAATTCATCCGTGATTAGCTTTCCTTACTGCTCCTTATCTTACTGGGTATACTGATGATGTACTGGGGTTCTAATCATCATGTGGTTGAACGTATATTGTTTTATATAGACTGTTCATTTTATTTGGACCAAGAGTTTCTTTTTTTGTTGTATAGTCTATTGTCAGCATTTGATTTACTATAATGATCAATTTATTTAATTTATTTTTTAATCATTTTGTTTTTACTCACTGCAGATTGTTTCTTCCTTTTCTTTTCAAGGTTGTATTAAGTTATATTCTGGGTGAGAATTCTGTTAATTCTACAATATATACATACATAACATACAGCATATATATATATATATATATACACACACACACACATAACATACACTTACATACATTATACACGTTATAAAAATATTGTTATTGAGTAGAAAAAATGCATTTAAATATATGTTGCGTACCACTGGTGCTTGATGTGGCAGTTGTCTTCATTGGTCCCTTGTGTACACATTTTGCAGATATCACTCCGTGTCCACAGAGGTACAGCTGTCCCTTCACTTGCTAAGAACGTGCGAAAGTCCAACTGTTACCTCTAGGGGACAGGACGTTTTCCATCAAACAAAAGCTTGTTGGGACGATCGCAACAACTGTAAACAGATTTGTTTTGAAGACACTTTATAGACAGCACCTGGCGTCCCTTGTAAAAAGGTGCACACAATCTCTTCTAAGCAATAGATTATGTGCGACCTTACCACAGGACAATAGAAGGGCGTACCCTTGTAGTTACAGTCATTCTTAAGCCACTGTAAATTATATATATTGTACGTTTATTACCTATAAAATCCACTATATTCATTATGCATATAAAGTTACCTCAAGAACTTTTCGAAAAATTATATTGCTGTTACATTCAAATGTTGTTCATAAATAAAACCACATAGCCTACCTTATAAGATATGTGAACAACATTAAGTTACTTTACTGAGAAATTATTTGTACTGTATATGAGTATTGCGTTAACTAAAATTAAAAAAAAATACGCATTTTGTGTGTGTGTGTGTGTGTGTGTGTGTGTGTGTGTGTGTGTGTGTGTGTGTGTGTTTTCCACAGCGGTGACAATTACCTGTCCTGAACGTTAAACTGCTATTCAATTATTCAGTGTATAATGAAATTATAAAGATAAAATAAAAGTATTACACATTACTGTATACACAGCACCCGATTAGAGCTCCCTACAGCATCAGCAACAGCAAACGAGGGCAGTATAGTCGTGTATAACAGTTTTTGTTTTCACCTTGTGTATATTACATCCATTCACAAAAGTTTATTATTGGGTCAATTTACGAATTAAACGGAAATAAGTATACAAATCGCATTGCCACATATGGACACTTATGTCTAAGATTTTCAAATTAAAAAGTGTTCATTTTTAAAACCTCGGAAATTAATTAAATTTCCAATTATTTACTTTTGTTTTTTCTGTAGTTTTTCACTTCGTCTTTTATTAGAGGATATCTGATCATTTGTTTCCGACTTAAACACATCAGTTCTCATGCAGTTACTGTTTCAATTTTGAATTTATAACAATTACAGAAAAACTATAAAGAGGTGACATTATACGACCACATAATGTTTGTTAGGCCAACGCGTATTTCTACATTTAATAACACACGTTATTAAACCATTAATTATTGGGCTTCAAAAATTTCATGAATTAAAATAGCGTCCTTCGTTTTGGATTCCGAAATTTATAATCTACTTTGGTGGCAAATACTTCCACATAGTTAAAATAGTGTAAAACATATAATTCCATTTTAATACTGCCATGCCACAAGTTCTACAAATGTTCTACAATTTAAAAGTTCATAATAGTAAATCAATGTATTCGAAAGGTTATACATGATGTTTACACATACAAAAACGTGTTCTGTCTTTGCAACACGTTTGTTTTTTTGTTATGTGTTTGAGTGTGTGCACGCGCGCGCGTGCCTATATTTGTTTGTACACATTGCTAAATTTTAACTCCAAGTTTACAAAGTTCCTTCCAGGAATGTCACCATTATCGTAAAAATGTGGTCACGAAGTTTATTCCACAAGAAATCCTAAAATTTGCACAACACACGTGTTCTCCTCGCCGTTGACCTCCTCTAGAACAAAACACCATTGCTCATAGTTCCTTGCCGCATCATCCGATTTCATTCACATAGACTAGCTTCTAATCTATACATCAACTTTCGTGAAATACCTGTATCTACATCATAGGGGATTACAGAATTACTTTTTTTGCAACACGTCTGAACGAATCCTTGTAATTTAGACATAAAATGTAACGTATAAGTACACACACACACACACACACACACAGGCCTATAAAAGATTTTACCCAAGTCTATCAACTGTATTCGTAAATGTAAAACGGTGTGGTGCTAAATGTGAAATGTCCTTACATCATGCCTTACATTATAAGGCATATATTCACAAAAGTTCGTAAATAGTGCATTCTACGTACCCAATGACCCAATTGGGGACTATACGTAACTTCCTCGTAGCTGAAATCTTGAGACTTTTTTTTAGAATCTGTGATAAAACACAGGCATGCGCACGCGCGCGGAACACTTTTCTTTACGTAACTAATGCATACCTTCACACTCACCCCCAATACATACATATAACTTCACACACACAATTGAATCCAATTAAATCGTCAGCATTTGTAAATGTAAAACGGTGTGATGCAAAATGTGAAATGTCTCTGGATTACTCCTTTTATACTTTGGCAAAATTATCATGTGTACGAACATTCTTCCTGCTGACATGTGATGAGTTTTTAGTCTGAAGACAATCGAGTCGCTGTACCTAATTTCCACTTAGCTACGCGGGGATGATATAATTTAATTAAAACATACAGCACCTTCCGGTAGCTAAAACGACAAGAGGTTTAACCACTTGGACGGCCTACGAGTTATAGTCCACTTCCATTAACCTTACAAACACCTTTTGTCTTCACGAACGTAGCTCCCTGGCTTCATTGCTCATTGTTGTGAGATGGAACCACTGCGTTATCTCGCAGGATCTGCAATGGTGGGGAACTGCATTTTAAATGGGCCTTTACAACGTACGGTTTCGAAGTCTGATATCCTTTTAGTTTTCATGTAGTTATTTCAAAATTTATTTTATGTTTTAGAATCCCTACGTTTTCGGAATAGGTCTTGAAAGTGTATTTATATTGTTAAATACACAAGCATTTCTTTGTATGTTTACTTAATCTTTTTATTTAATCTATAGCTGATTTCTTTATAGCTACGCGGATGTACTATAATTGTGTTAAAAAACAGCGCACTCCGGTAGCTAAGAGGAGAAGAGGTTGAAGAACCACTTACATTTCATACGACATAAATTGTGTTTCTGTTACGACCATTTTTGCCTCCAGATGCTCTATCGCTTCAGTGTTGTGTAACTACGCGGGGTGCTGATCCACACTTCAAGGAAGTAGCCTACAAGAAGTTTATTTTCGAAGTTTAATAACTTCAATGTGTTCATTTTCGAAGTTTAATAACTCGCCTTTAGTTTTCATATTATTATATCATTATTTTTCTCGGGCAGTATACGCCCTACGTTTTCAGAATATATTTCAAACTCTTAATGTTTGAAACATTTAAATAATGTTAACACTCTTTAAAATTGGCGGGCTGTGGCAGTTTTTTTGTCATTTTATTTTTACACTAGACGTTTCGGCCACCCAGTTGGAATTGCTTTCGCCTCAAATTAAGGTACGTTCGGCCTACCATCCCTTGTCGAACTGTTATAAATTTGTACTACTGAAGAAGGCCTCCGGTGGGGGGCCGAAACATCTAATGAATAAAATAAAATGACTCAGAAACAAGCGATCGACCACGGCCAAATAGCCAGGAAATCTTAAACTCCATAAATATTGACTCGGGTTGTCATAGCCTGCGTAAAAGACTTTTAAATAATCTTTTCGTAATAAGATTGAAACAATCTGCTGAATAAGATTACCAGTGTTGGTTATCACGGTTAATGGATGTGTAGAGAGAGGACTCTACATGCGTCTTTAATCACGCTACGGCACGTAAGCGTAGATTACACCTTCGTTGAAGGACATGCCCATATAAAGTTAAATCAATACACGATATATGTATAGGCCAGTTTTCATGTATTCTCAGAGATTAAAATATTCATGTATTTTCATGTATTCCAATATACTCTATAATATACTTATCAGGAAAACTAAAATTTCAACATTTTAAACCGTGCTATTGGCATCTTAGTGGATACACTATTCGTTATTGGAACGTATCGGGCACCTATAACTGTATTAAAATTACACACACACACACACACACGCACACACACACACACACACACACACACACACACACACAAATCCTACAATTGCTTTTCATGACGTACCAAATTAATGTATGGGTAAAGATGTCGTATTACTCTAGGTGTATTCTCACTTACTACGGTCACTAAGCTTTATGCTGATCGTTAGTTATGTTTACTTATGTGAAGGTGTAATTGAGCGTCAAACGAACTAACTCATTAACTGACTAGTTATTAACTCTTTCACTCACCCCCTCTCACTCACCCCCTCGCACTCACCCCTCTATCTTTTTGCCTGTCTGTCTGCCTGTCTTTCTTCCGCTCTCTCTCTCTCGGTCTCTCTCTTATCAGTCTCCTTACTGTTCTGATTTATGCAAATGCAAATGTGCAAATCATTGCATTACAGTTATTTGCTATCCAGCATAGCTTTTCGTAGTCTACTTTGGTGATATTTCCATGTACTTAAAATAGTACATAACATATAATTGTCTTTTACTACCATGCAGTAACTTTATATTACATCAATAATTTAAAACTTTATGTAGGCCTACTTTATCCCTATGTGAGCTACCAGAGTGTTTGCTTAGCCGGTTTTAAAACTCCGATCAGTTAATTAAATTAAAATCACACGTTCAAACTTTAAGTTTGTTTCTTTTGTTGTCTTTAAAACTCCAAGTTATGTCTCGCCACTAGTGTACCACTGGTACAGCTTGCTGTGCTTCCATTGTTGCTGAGCTTGAAACAAAAACAAACCCAGATTGGCCACAGTAATGAAAGACAATTGAGCAGTTACATTTTCTTAAAAGTACTCTGCATTTACATTTACAGTTAAATAACAAAAACACAATTTTATTACAAATATTAAACTACATATTATTACACACTACACATCAAACATTTGTTTACAATACTTTTTTCTCTACATAGTGTTCTATAATCTAAAAATTCATAATTCATATTCTGTGTATCATAGTGAGTTTTACACATACAAAAACGCGTACTGTGTACGTTTGTGTCATGCATGCATGCATCCATGTGTTTTTGTGTGTGTATATTGTGAAACTGTAACTCCAAGTTTCAAAGTTTCTTCCAACTATGTGCATATTACCGTAAAAAATACAGTTACTACGTTTATTCCACAAGAATCCCTACATAATTGTTTTGAACATCACAGGTTTCGTCTTGGTCTTTGGTCTCCTGTATGAAAATTCACCCACCATTGATCACGGTTCTCTCCGAATCATCAGACTAACTTAAAATCTATATATCCACTTTCGTGAAACACTTGTATCTACATCATCAGTGAATGCAGAATAATTTTTTTGTAGTACATCTAATTGAAACTTTGTTATTTTGGCAAACAATGTAGAACAGAAACATACGCGCGTATGCACTCTCACCCCCTCACACAAGACACAGAAAATAATAAAAGGATTTACTGTAAAAACCGTGAAACAACTCACGGAACGAGATCAAATATATTAAGACCTGCTGATAATTTTGTTGTCTTTTTGTTGGCTACATTAAGAAAATATAAAAGTTATACACGAAAATTCTTACGAGAGGAAAATCAAAGATACAAAAAAAAAGTAATGAAACATTTAGAAACTAAAGTAAGGATTATTAAAATATTCAAATTTGTAGGCTACGTAGAGGAATTAGATAAATTCACTTAAGAGACATAGGGGAAATGGCAATCAAAACCAACCTGCGAAAGCTACAAGAGTTTCTTCCATATGAAAAACTGTTATATTGAATATTGTCTTAGGACTTAGACAGAAATTCCGTAGGTTCGGATCATTGCCAGAGGGTATACAGTTATGAAAACTGGACAATAGAGTATGTTACAGACAAGGACAATAATGCGTGTGATTCGAACACCTCATATTCGAACATCTCACACCCCACATATACGACATCGATCTTTCGAAATTCGATACCGTCGCCAACAAGACGGATAGTGCTCCCAGCGGCAGCCTCTGAAGAAGCTTTTTAAAAGCAAAAACCGGTTCAAGTTATAACGTAACACGTTTACTTTTTTACCCATAAAAAACTTTGTGTTCCGAGTCGGTAGTGGAATAATTATATTTAGTTAAGTAACGGACACGTCATGGACAACGAAATCCAAGTATTTGTTTTATGTTTAAAAAAAAAAGTGTAAGTTTGTAAACAATTTTTTTTATACGTGGAGGGGATAATCCTGCAACAGTACACAGGATATGAAGTTCGTTTAAGTGGAATAATAATGCTATATAACATTTTGTGATGGCCATAGACATGTTTTAAATTGATTTTGTTCTTTCTTTGTAACGAAGTCATAAGTTTTGAACCAAGCTATGTTTAAAAAATTATATTATGTCAAAATGTTTACAGTGTTATTCTCTTTTATGTTATGTGAAATACTTGTGTGTAAGTGCGCGGGTGCGAGTTTAATTTACATTTTATTCAATAACTTCGAGGAAAATTAACATTTCGTTCTGAAACGTGGACAGAGTATTCTCATGGTTATAAGCTACATTTTCCATATACTCAGTTCTCCACACCTATAATTTTTATACGGTTTTTTAAATGAAATCAGTCGTCTTTTATTCTCGTTACCTCCTAGAAAGTAATAAAATTTGTAGATTAAATCTAGACAGGCTTTTACAGAATCGCACAGAGTTTAAGCCTGATTTGAGTCTATCTATATTCTCATCTGTGACGAGACGGACGCTTTCAGCGGACGGACCGCTCAATTTTCTCTTAGGACTTGCCATAGAAACACGTACTCGCTCTCACGAGTTTTTCGGGAAAAAACAGGTCATTTTCATTTAAATTTAGAATTTGGTTCACGGTTCGAGGTCTGCGAAACCAATACCACTCAGAGAACTCAAATACAAAATAGATCATTCTAGTGTTTTTTGCGTACAGTAGAAGATTTTCCGGAGTAGGGTCAAAATATCTGCCGAGATATTTTGATAATTACGCGAGAACACTTCAAGAAACCGGAGTTTGCGTAAGATCAACACACGATCTATTTTACTCAGTTTTAAAATCCCTGAGATTAAGTGAAGTTAAATTATAACCAATAACAGATCATATCGCAGTGTGCGTGGGTGCAAAGACGTAAATTGTCAGCGTTAGTGATCTTCGAACGGTCGACGTGCAGATTTGCAGCGGTCCAGTCGAACTGCATGCGCGGAGCGTCGAATTGCTACGCAAACAGTTGAATTCAACGCAACAAGTAACATAGTTCTAAAACAAGCCCATAGACTCAATTTTGGAAGACAAATTTTTAATAAACAATTTTATATTATAAATTAATAAGACAATAGTAAATTTTAATGTTTTAAATTAATAAAGTTTCCTACCTCCAGATATAGAGTATGTTGTAATAATTTCTACATTACGTATCTAAGCAGTTTTAAATTGTATCGTTGCAATATATTGCGACAGTACAAATAAGTGATGTACTGAGCATGGAATATAAAATTTAAATTTACCTAATAAACTGTAAATAATTAATAATATATTAGAAATAAGCATGTTAGGGATTGCAAGCTTGGCTCAGACAAAAATATGAATAGGTGTTTCGACCTGAATCGACGTGCACACACACACAAATGTAACTGAAAGTGTGTACACCAGTATTTTGCTAGTGTGTGTGAACGCAGGTCTCTGCAGGCGAGTTTGCCACCCCAAGATGAATAATTGCACAATTACTGTTTTTCCGTAATTATTCATAAACTAGAATTAAGAATTAAAATCCAAAAGCACAATAAAATGTAATAAAATTTACTAAATACTGTGTACGAAAACCACGCGAAAGTGACACACCGTACGAGTGTAATAGTGAAATAACTGTGTACAAATCGAAAGGGTTAAGTTGCAATGTCCAAAATTACAGTGAACATGTGTTGTAAAAATAGTTATAAGTATAAGACTATACTTACAGGACTCTGCAATTCGCAGAAATATAAAAAATAGCGAATTTGACAAAGACTGGGGGAACTGAATCCAGAGACAGTTTCTAACATGTCGATTTCGTACCACTGCAGGGTGTCGACCAAGACATGGGTATAAATAGGACACGCATGCTGCAGTGGTTCTCTTTCTTAAATCATCCACGGTGCAGCGGGAGCTTATGCCCGTAAGCACGGCGTATTTATTTTTTTTTGTAAACAGTTTAAATTTTCCAGTTACGTACAACTATGTAACTAAGCTGTAAAGACAATCATTTCAATTAATAACAGCACTACTTATGAAGATCCATTAACGTCAGAAACAGCACGAGGAGAGTTCCAGAGAATGATTCGACACTAGACAAGAGAGTGATACGACGCTGGACAAGAGGAGAGTTCCAGAGAGAGATACGACGCTGGACAAGAGGAGTGTTCCAGAGAGAGAGAGTGATACGACGCTGGACAAGAGGAGAAAAGAGACAGCCGACGCTGGACAAGAGGAGAAGAGAGACAGCCGACGCTGGAGGCGAGACGAGGACGAATACCGATGGATCAAAAAATGATCGAGTATGATTGACGACAATAAGGTGATAAACAACTTATTTATATCTTAATCATACAAAGAACTCAAAGACAATTAAAGACATTCCTATTTTATTTAAAAGTAAGAGCAATGTTTCTTGTAAAGTAGAATTAAAATCATAGATGTTTTAGAAATACGATTAACGTAACAAGAGCTCAAATTAATATGATATAAAATGATTACAAAGCATTTAAATGAAAACAATTAGTATTTGAGAAAACAGTACTGAGAAACAAAAGATAAATTCAATAACTATTAATATTTTGAGTACATTACAATATAGAAAAAGAGATTTAAATATTGATATTTTGAAACACATTAATTGACTGAGTAGTCTGAAAATGAGATTTTTCTTTTATACAATAATTAGTAGAATAGAATATTTAGTCAGTAAGGATGTATATAGCTTAAGCCTTACGGCATAATAACAAATAATAACGAACGTTTTAAATCGAAGTCAGTGCCATGTGCACATATTTTAATAGTATCAAATAAATTTTAATTACCGTTTCAAGTTACTTAGAGTTCTTATTGCAGATACACCTGAAACCCAATTTAAATATTATATTGTTACGTAATTTGCCAATCTTGAACGTGAGACCGGTCACGCCTATTTTATGTATATGTAACGTTGCATAAATTTGGCGCTCCAAGATCGTGGGGCTCCACAAATTTAAATTATATTAAATTTGCAAATTTGTTATCGAGATCATAAAAATGTCGCTTCCAACGTGGGGTATCACAAACATAAATTACATGTAAATTTGTACACATACAAAATAATATTATGCAACTTTTGCAAATTTACTACGTTGCAAAATATATATATATATATATATATTACAACGATACAAGTTGCATATATCTATATGTAATTTAATTTGTATAGCCCCACGTTTTTTGGGAGCCAAATTGTAAAAGTTATATATTCTGTGCAATTTAATTTGTACATTAATTGAACTCGTACACTTTATATAACATTACTAACAACTTGTATGTGTATTTGGTGTTCAGGTGTAAACATAATAAGAGTATTTTTATTATCAGTATTAAAAACTCATATTTATAATTTTTTGATTATTAAAATTATTCATAAACATCATTAATTTGTCGGTCGCGATATTGCTCATTATTTAATGTGTATATCTTACGATGTGCAACATTACACATATTTAAAAAATCTTATATCTAAACATGTTAATCTTATATCTAAACATGTTAAATAATTTTTATTAATTTATTATAAAATTAAGATATTCTTATATTGAAATAAATTGTCTTATCTCAGATCTGACCTCTACTCGCTCAGTCTATACCAATGTTTTGACTTCAATTTAACTTTATATTAATTTCTTGTAGACTGGCTTTTGTTTTAATATTCAACTTTAAATTAATCTTTCTATACTTCAAATATCTAATCACTTTACTATTTATTTTGATCATAAACTCTACTCTCTTTACTTTAAATTCTCTTTCATTTATTACTGCTTCTATATTCATTATGCGATCACTCATTCTTACGACTAAATATTTATTTACATTTTAATATATTATTACTAAATATAAACTTTCTTTGTTTCAATATACTGTCTTTTGAAATCGTCTTTATGAGCTTTTTTGTTTTTATAAATCATTTAAAATGCATTAAGCATGTCACCTCGATTTCTGATGATCTTACGACTGTTGTCCGGGGTCCAGCGTTGTCTAGAGTTAATCTTCCATTCCTCTTGTCCTGGCGTGGTCCTGGATACGTCTAGAGTCCAGCGTCGATCCACAGCATATTTCCTGGATATATTCTTGGTAGACTAACTATTGCTGTATTTATTTTTCCCGTAATATTGTCGTGACTTTAACAAACGTCATTTCGTTTGTTACTGCGACTTGTAATAGAATAATAAAAATAAACTGTTTTACCGACGGACAGCATGTCCGGCTGCTACTGAGTCTTGAAATGAAGAGAAGGGTTTTGGTCGAACCCTTAATTTATACCCTCTCGAGATTCCGCGCTAGTCGGCTCCAAAATCGTCCTGTACGTCCTGATACCTGCGTATCTCGTGACAGCCCCCACTACCGAACCTTTTCATCTATTTGCAATTATTAGCAAATAGCACCGTTTTGCACGGAATCGAGATAGCACAAATCGTAGCTACTTCGATTAATCACTCACTATATTAATTTGAGCGTCTTAGGGTAATTTGCGTATTTTTTAGCACGTTTATTTTGCACTGTCTTCGCATAACGTGTTCTATTAACGTCATCTTTTCACTGGGGATAACTATAATTTTTACCCACACTTTGGTGCCTTTGGTTTGATCATACATTAAATAGTTTTCTCACAGTGAATTAAAACAATTATTTTATTAATTATTTGGAGCGGGTTGCTGAGTTTCTTGTCTATGCCTGCTTCACTCACACACACAAGATACACGTGTAACACACATAAAATTGAGCAGGTGTTTACTGCGTGTCGGAACAGGTTACTTGCTCCCCTAATCTAACAACGAAATATTTTTGCAATCTCAGACCTGTCCATTTACCCGCAACTTATACAAATTATACAAAATTTACATTTATTTAAATTAATGCCTAATACAGCTATGGCTGTATCGTTGCAATATATATATATATATATATATATTTATATACACAACATACACATACATATATTAAACACATTAAAAACATACTGTTATTAAGTAGAGAAAATGCAATATACGCTTTCTCCCACTGGTGCTTGATGTGGCAGTTGACTTCATTGGTCCATTGTGTACACATTTTGCAGATATCACGCCTTGCCCACAGAGGTACAGCTGTCCCTTCACTGTTAAGAACGTGCGAAAGTCCAACTGTTACCTCAAGGGGAGAGGACGTTTACCATCAAAGCACAGCTTCATTGTGTAACGTGGACGAGCCCAACAACTGTAAACAGATTCGTTTTTAAGACAATTTATAGACAGCACCTGGCGTCCCGTGTACGAACATTCTTCCTGCTGACATGTGATGATTTTGTAGTCTGAAGACAATCGAGACGCTGTACCTAATTCCCACTTAGCTACTCGGGGAAGCTATAATTGAATTAAAACATACGGCCCCCTCCGGTAGCTAAGAGGACAAGAGGTTTAACCACTTGGACGGCCTACGAGTTACAGTCCACTTCCATTAACTTACGAACATCTTTGTGTCTTCATAAACGTAGCTCCCTGGCTTCATTGTTCATTGTTGTGAGATGGAAGCACTGTGTTATCTCGCAGAATCTGCAATGGTGGGGAACCGCATATGAAATGTACCCTTAAAACGTACGGTTTCGAAGTCTGATATCCTTTTAATATTTCTAATATAGATATTTCAAAAAATATTATAAGTTTTAGAAGCCCTACCTCGTTAGAAAGGGTCTTGAAAGTGTATTTATATTGTTAAATACGCAAGCATTTCTCTGTATGTTTACTTAATCTTTTCATTTAACATATACCTAATTTCTTATTAGCTACGCGGATGTACTATAATTGTGTTAAAAAACAGCCCACTCCGGTAGCTGAGAGGACAAGAGTTTAAAGAACCACTTACACGTCATACGACCTAACTTATGTTTCTCTTACGACCATCTTTGTCTCCAGAAGCTCTGTCGCTTCAGTGTTACATAAATACGCGGGGGATGCAATGCTGCTGATCCACACTTCAAGAGGGGTAGCCTATAAGATGTTCATTTTCGAAGTTTAATAACTCGCCTTTAGCTTCCATATTATTATATCAAGATTTTTCTCGGGCCGTATACTCCCTACATTTTCAGAATTACTTTCAAACTATTAATGTTTGAAACTTTTAAATAATGTTAATAGAGTTTAAAATTGCCGGGCTGTGTCTGGTTGTTTGTGACGTCATTTTATTTTTACACTAGACGTTTCGGCCAACTAGTTGGAATTGCTTGAAGTAGGCCTCCGGTGGGTGGCCGAAACATCTAATAAATAAAATAAAATGACTCAGAAACAAGCGATCGAACACGGCCAAATAGCCAGGAAATCTTCAACTCCATAAATATTGACTCGGGTCGTCATAGCCTGCGTAACAGACTTTTAAATAAACTTTCCTTCATAAGACTGCAACAATCTGCTGAATAAGATTACCAGTTTTGATTATCACTGCTAAAGGATGTGTAGAGAGATGACTCTACATGCGTCTTTAGTCACGCTACGCTGTGGCACCCAACCGTAGATTACACAACTCTATACCTATTACCATTATAATCCTAGAAAATTACATTCAACTTTGAAGGTCAAGAACAGAATATTATACTGAGAATAGACAGATCTTCGTTGAAGGGCATGCCTGTATAAAGCTAAATCTTGAAAATCAATACACGTAATATGTATAGGCCAGTTTGCATGTATTCTCAGAGATTAATAGTATTCCAATATACTCTATGTTAGACTTATCAGGAAAACTAAAATTTCAACATTTTAAACCGTGCTATTGCCATCTTAGTGGATACATTATTCGTGATTGGAACCTATCAGGCACCTATAACCGTATTAAAAGTACACACACACACACACACACACACACACACACACACACACACACAATTCCTACAATTTATTTTCATGACGTAATAAATTAATGTATGTGTAAAGATGTATTACTCCAGGTGTATTCTCACTTACTACGGTCACTAAGCTTTATGCTGATTGTTAGTTTTGTTTACTTATGTGAAGTAGTAATTGAGCGTCAAAATAACTCATTAACTGACTAATTATTAACTCACTGAGGCAATCTCTTTATCTCCTAACGCCTTCAATATCCCATATACTCAACAATCTGTCATGGGTATTCCAATCTTTACCCCCTGCACTGCACCCTTCATCAATGAAGGGTCTTATAGACCCTAGCTGTCTCGTCTTCTCTTTGTAGTTCATCACAATCTTCTCCTTTATCGCATTACTTCCCCAATCCGGGGCAAGTTTTACCAGTAACAAAATTTACGGGATTCCTGAACCCGTCGCATACCATTAAATAATCCAACTGATAACTCCCTGCCCCTCCTGTTCATATGCGTGTATACCTCCTTCTCAGTGGGTTCTTAAATAATGGGTTGGCTTAACACCCGTCATAAATTTTCAGAAATTTGTACGTAATAATTTAGGATCTTTGTCATTTGTCTCACAATTTCCGTTATCACTTACAATCAATTTATCTTTACCTTCCCAAATTATGGCATTCCAGCTACCTGTCATTATAAAATTGTCATTCTTTACATTTCGATTGAAACTTATGTTTTGTCATAAACTGTTTATATTTTGTCCACTTTGCGAACTGCGTAAGTAAACGCGTATTTTTTTGTAACCCTTAGCTTTGTGTCTACTCTGATTACAGTAATTCTACTGCTGTTTCATCGTATTTTAGCAGATTTCCTGTTGTGTTGTTCATTATCCTCCCCATGCTTGCAATTACTTCATTTTATTTAACAATTATAAAAATATAATCAGCGTACCAGAGACAGTGTTAACTTCGTTGCATTAATTTTTACATTTTCCTACTTTGTGTTTAACTATTTAACTTTTATCGGATTTAAACAATTTTCCTGTTTTCTATAGGCACTCAGAATTCATATTCCTATCCGTAGGATGTTGACAATTTTGTATTCTTGGCGTCCCCGTGCTGAGTAATCGCTGGAGAACATTTATCTCCAGAACATTTTACCCAGTAGGGACCCCCCATTTTACCTAAGAAATTGTGTGTGAAAAAGCGGAGAATTCTGACTACTAAGGGTTTTTAAAGTAGTGGTTTGGCCTTACATTCTGAATCCTATGCCGTTGAGCTAGGAAGTTTCTGTCGCATTTAGGGGCAGTTTTCTACCATATATACAAGACGGTGCTTGTAACCTTTATCCACTTCTTCCCTCTCGAAAGTTAACTTTGGCACTTGGTAGAATCTGTCTTGCTGCTCATTCCGGTCGCTAGGTCCGCGATAACCACCGTATGTTGCCCATCCAACATCATAAGGGTTGGGGTTGTGTGTTTTCCTTCATCAAGATCCAAATTTTGAGAAAATCAAAGAAAAGACCCAATGGTCATTTCACATTCTGTGCAGCAGTTTGACCGACTCTAACTTCTAAGTCATCTATGCCTAAATTTAATGCATTAATTTTGGAGAATTAAATTGGAATTGGGTATAAATTTCATTATTCTAAATAAACTATTTTCTGTAAATTCCTTTTCAGTAATTTGTTTTTCTCGCGGCCAAGTCTGTCACATACCGTCTAATCGTTTATCTAGATTACCTGCATTTCGTGTCTCCCCTTATTATTCTTAGCACATTTCTTTCTACGCTTGTCCATGCATTCACATTTACGTGTTGGTTGATGTATCATCTAGTGTTATTTTCATAGGTTTTCGAGCCATATTTAGTAGACGCGGCGGTACACTGGTTGAACTTTTACCTTTCTAGACACAAGGAGATTTTGTCACATTTATAAATTAAACTTATCCTTCCTCCATGATTTTGTAAACTGTAGAATTTCTATCACGGTTGTTTGACACAGATGTCTGTCTTCACTTGTAGCTGTTATTACTGAATCAGTAATTATAATATTTTATTTCCCTACTTAGTGCAAACTGATTAAACTTTGTATTTGTCTTTTACATATTTACATATTTCATTAGGGATTTGAAACCTGGCCTCTGTATCACTAAAGTCAGTGAGAGGTGGTCTTTTTCTTGTCCTTTACGTAATGTCAGGTTCTCTTCTACTTCTCATGCGGCAGCTGTACGCTCTAACACTTTATTCACGGAAATTAACGGCCGCCCCGTTTGCTTATTCTTTTTCAATATATTTGCGTACTAAACAGATAAGTTGTCTTGCTCGTCCATAAAATGCTTTTCTTTTTCTTGTCTTGCACATAACTGAAGCACTCGTACTGGCGTCGGACATATTTGAATGGATAATATTAACTATCACTATCATTATCACTATCATTTAATACGCTAAATATTTAAATTTTACCATAGATCACTTCTGAATGTTAGACTAATAATCACCAAATCTAAAAATATCACTAAATCATGCAACTGGCACTAAAATATAACAACATTGTAAATTTAAAACTGTTAAATTTCACTCACATCAAACAAAAGTAAACGCACTAAGCCTACTATTCGATTTAGTATGCACACGTCGTAAAGCATAAACAGCGGAACAAGTACGAGTTGATAACGCTGTGCTGTATAGTTTCGGCCAATCAGACGCACTAAGCACCACTTCCCCACTCACTTCAGGTATCTGTCAATCCCTCTCCTGTAAAAATTTTACTGTAGGCCTACATCAATTTCTAGCATAAATGTTTAATAAAAATTTCTATTTTCTGCATAAAACAACAACAGACGAATAATTCCTTCACATGTTTCTCGTCGTTTTTAATTTAACTGTGAATTTTATTAGATTCATTAAACCTCTTAAACCACATTTACGAATACGACACATTTTATATATTACTACTCCACTGTTTACATTTTTATGTATATACGTGTGCACGTGTGTGTGTAAATATATACAAAATGAGAGGATGAAACATAGCCTAGCTTCCAAATTAAGAAGTTGTTAAATATTTGAGGTTCTACATTGTTGTCGTTTTAAACAACCATTATTTAATGCAACTAGAATCTTTCTGTTAGATAGTTTCTCTTTTCTTGAGCCTCATTGTGTAATGAGATTTTCCTCACCAAAGATCTTCCTCAATAGAGAGTATAATCGTTTTCAATAAGGGGCTGAATCGTTCTTACCTACAGATTTCCCATCCCTTGCTTTTTGTTTGACTCAGCGAAGTCCATACAGCTATCTACAAAGAAGCTACACACTACAGTTAAACATGTTAGAACTAGACCACTAAATTAGAAGGGCATTAAAATTGGTTTTCACTCACCCAATATGATGATTTTTTTTCTCCTTTTTCTGCTGTATACCCATCCACTATAGATTCAATTTCAAAGTGTCCAGCAGAAGTCACTTAACATAACGTTCCTAATAAAAAAGCTGAATTCAAAACCATAAGCAATATATACACAAAATTTATCTAAAAAAATAAGCAATATTTTGTGTATATTTCATAGAAAACATTTAGAGACAGCTGTATGTGTTTGATCCTGCAGGACGTGGAAGCAACTTCAACACAATAGGCAGCTAATGGAACCTATGCACTTCTTCATGAACAGACATAACTACGATATCTGGAGCATACAACTTATGTTAACGCTTACGAACGACCTACTGCTGTGCAGCAACCATTCTCTGTGTGGACGGAGACCTTAGCCCCTGAAGATGAACAAGGTTATGAAACTATATAACACAAAATACACAACTTGACTATTGTAACTAACGTATTAAATAAAGGTAATATTATAAACAATTTAACTGTATAAAATAGCAAAAAATTTCCTAATCTTCTATTAGAAACCTTTTTGTATTTTTATAATTATGTTATAGAAAAAAAAAGATTTTACTTATATTAATAATGTTACAATACCTTAGCAAAATATCGTTACACCTATGAGACTCTCCAACTTGAATTATTTATCAAATGCTGTTACAAAATTAGATGCTCCCTTCCGTTCTGTAGATATCAGCTAACTCCCTTAGTACAATAACACTTCTGTCACCACCTTCACACACCTCTCCACTGCTTGTGTATGACATGGAAACTTGTCAAAATTCCATTCAACTACTGTTCTTGATTTTATTACAGATAAATCTCCACAACAGATTAAAGCCGTACTATCTACAAAGCGTAGGCTACAAGCCCTTGAAAATGTTGACTATGAACAGAGACGGGCATTTCATTTACTTTCCTACACAAAATTCCAATTGATCCGCATTTATTTAGTCCCTGATATATTCACTGATGAAGCAAGTCTTACATAAAATTGAATTATTAATGTCCATAATAATCATTACTGGGCAGAAAAAAACCCATCACACGAGTGTTTTTAAATTTGTTAGAAGTTATTAATTCTAATTTCACTAAAAACCAAGTCCTTACTTTGTTATAAAGTACTATTAGTGATGCAGTTTTAATAAGTAGTAATAACTTTAAATAAATTTTTCTTATACTGAGGAACCGAAGTCCTAATTATGAAATTAGGAATATTTTTTAATTTATTAACTTCCATTACTGTAAACATATGTGCCAAACTCTATTAAGTATATTTGTTACCCCTTGAAATATAAAGTTTCCTTAAAAAGTGCAAAAGTACATCAATTTCTAGCATAAATTTTTAACAAAAATTTCTATTTTCTGCATAAAACAACAACAGACGAATAATTCCTTCACATGTTTCTCGTCGTTTTTAATTTAACTGTGAATTTTATTAGATTCATTAAACCTCTTAAACCACATTTACGAATACGACACGCGAGGAATTTCGAAAGTTACCTAACTTCTTAAAGATACAGTAGAACCGTCCAGCTATTGAAAATATGCTATTCTCTTTCCACAACGTTTACTTAAGGCGAAAGAAACTTCTGTACTAATATTACTTAGAACTTCCGTGGAAAAGAGAGACTTTCAAATGTAAATACTCTTTCCATTACAACCAAAAAGCCACAGTGGCAGTATGGAACCTTTTGCTGTATCAAGCTGAATGCTTGGAAAACTTGATTGTTATTAACACTGGAATATATTATATATTACTGATGTATCGCTAATGATATATTGGGAAATAGCGCAGTCTAGGGCCTATTTAGATAATATGTTTTATTACTTTTGTATATAAATGATATAAGAAAGGAAATATGCAATAACCTTAGAACTTTTTTTGTTATTTAATTTGGCTTTAGCTACAGTCTATTATAAATCTTAAATTAAAACAGATTCAAGCCACACAGAAAAATGAAAAGCGAGTAAGTGGAATTCAACTTGAATAAATACTGTTTCCCTATCCCTTGTTCTACTTTTCTGAAAAGTTTACATTTTTAAAATCTATCCCATAGTAATCATTAAATACAGGTACCATTCACTTTATATGTCCCCCTGAAACTGACATATTTTTGCGCGTTTCACATTACCATACTGGAGCAAACAACCTCAACGTACAGTCGAAGTAAAAGCATTTGTACCTAACTTGAGTAATTTTAATGTTTTATCATCACTAAATCTGATAAGGTTTACCGTTGCGACTGAAAAGACTGCAAACAAAGTATCACAGTTTAGTGTAGGGCTGGTTACCGTAGCCATAAGCTTAATATACCTGTTGCTGAACTGGTAAGCGATTGCTTTTAATGCCACCAAAAAATAACCTTTTCAAGTTATTAAAAGAATTTGTTTAAAACATTTTATTTCCGCGTAATAATTTTGCACAAGCACATAATTAAAGCTTAGCCTCTTTGTAAATATTAGCATGTACGTAATTAAATGTTAACAAAAATATAAAGAGATTGTTATCTTTTTGTCTCTTTGGATTTTTTTTATACTGTGGACAATAATGTGTCCCTGACAGTATGACGCGACCTAAAAGTTGAGCACCGCAAAGTCCAATTCTGTAGCTTTCTTCTACTTCACGGTGTTCATAATGGAACATTCTAACTCGCGTAAATAGGCGGAACCAAAATGTAGAACCCGTTAATTCACAAAAGTTCAGAAAATTTGATAATTAACTTTGAAAAACAAATGGAGATTGGCTTATAATACACAACCGAAATATCGTTATCTACGGGATGACGCCCTACTTCTCTATTTTAGAATTACAGCCCAACCTGAGCCCTGGCTTCCAACATAGATCTCCTCGAAAGTCTCCTGTCCATTGCCATCTCAGTGTAACCCCTCACATCCATTCTTCTGAGATCTTCTAGCACATAATCCAACCATCTTATCCTAGGTATGCCCTTCTTTCTCCTTTTATAGACTTACGCCCTCTAGATTTTCTTTGGCATACGCTGATCATCCATCCACTCTAGGTGACCTGGCCATTGTATTCGTTGAGCCTTTCTAAACCTTACAATGTCCTCATGATTCAATAGCTCATCTATCTCCTGGTTATTTCTTATTCTCATTCCTAGTCTTCTTTAACCGGGCCATAAATAGGTCTTATGATCTTTCTTTGAAACCTTAATATTTCTTGTACCTTTTTTTGTCAGTGCCATGTCTCGCCTTCATAGGTAACAACTGGTGTGACACGTGTGTTATATATTTTTATTTTAACAAACAGAATTACCACTGTTGCACACTACTATAGAAAAATTTTTTCGATTAGCGCTTTTAAGCATCACAGCTAATCGTCAGATAAGAAATAAAAATAATCTATTATTGTTATTGTTATTTCCAATCTGATGATGAGCTGTGAAGCTTGAAAGCGCTAATTGGAAAAATTTTTCTACGGTGGTGTGCAACAGTGTTAATTATGTTTGTGATTATAACCACTAACACAACTTTATTAATTAAACATTTTTATTTTTGTGATATGACTAATCTGTTTGCTTCTCAAAAGTCTGCCGTTGGCACAATATGTCATATTTCTTAATTGTGTCTGTCATGTATTGTCATGTTTATAGAACTTTCATTATCTATGTTACCCAGGTACCTGCAGCAAATAAATTATCCTCTATGCATTAATTATACAGATTTCTTCTCCTTTCTGATGTATAAATCAGCATGTATTTAGATTTGCTGATATTCACTTTGAGTCCGACTCCAATGGATGTTTGATTCAGCTCTTTGTATATATCAGCTAGCCGTTGTCTTGATCTGTCTACTATCACAACATTGTCAGCGTAAGCACATTATTGGCTTGTCTTTAATGGCATAATGTAGCACAATAATAAAGAGGGTGGTCGAAAGCCCATCACCTTTCTTAACACCCTTATTAAATGCAGATAATTCACTCAGCATATTCTCATACTTTATGACTTTTGGCTATTGTGAATATCATGGCTATCTTCGTTAACTTTATAAGTCACACGATGAACGCACTCGGTCGATTAAATAAATTTTCATAAATTTAAATTTATAAAAGTGACTACTTATAGGAAAATCTTCAACCCGATAGATGATGTGGAGTTGTATGAGCCGTTCAAATACTTGCTATTACTAATATTGCATAGTAATTATAAACTGACAAACAGAAATGCCACGTGATGTTTTGTTACATTGGTTTTTACGTAGGCCTAACGTTCATCATTCGTATACGGTATTATCGCTGATAATTTGTAAACTCGAATTCATGTAAACGTAAAAGTTTGGTCTAACGTACAAAGCAACGTTTAACTTTACAGCTCTACATAATCTAAGGTAAAAAGCAGTGAATGTGTTCCGGACACCGGTTCGGAGCGACGCGGCGACGCCAGGATGGAGAAATTTCTTAACATAATCAATGTTATATATGACATGATATGATAAGTATGTAAAATTATAAGTAGTATGGTAAGTATTATAAGTAACATTTTAAAATTTTACCTTTACAATATGATAAGCTACCTCGATACCTCACGACGACTTCTCTTACAGGCCTAATGCCTTATCTAATTATCGTTAATTTACGGAATACTTTAATCGGGTATACTTGCCTTATTACTAGAAATTTAATAAACTAATTAATATTACTTACATCTGTTTACAATATGTTATGCCAACAAAATTAGGGTTATTAAACTACACCCGACATCAATAAACTATGAAAATTCATTGGGTATGCTTGTGGGACGAGAGTTATCAACCCTCTATTCAAAATTGTAATAGGCTTGCAAAGAAAGTTGTCGGAATGGAAACGTTGGCGAGGACTGGCGAATCAATCAGAGTCCAGATGAGGCAGAGATAAAAACTCGAATGTTACCATAGGCATACAAAATGAAGTAAGTGAAGGCGATTCCTTTAATAATATAAAGATCTATAAACTACGTCTTAGCGTTGTAAAGAGATATGAGAACTGGCCCTGTTTAGACACCCCCTTAAACTTCACGTACAAAATAGAAATTGAGAAGCATTCCTAACTTTTAAAGATAGAATCCCCATCCTTAAATGTATACATTGTATTCTTCACAACGTTTGTTTGAAGCGAAATAGGCTTCCTAAAGTAGAAAGTGATAAAAGTTATTTAAAAGGATCATGGAACAAGAGAAACTTTAAAATGTAAATGCTTTTTCAATTAACCAAAAACAAAATGCATGATCTCCTCTTCGTAATGAGAATATAAAAATCTTTTGCTGTAATCTTTTGCTCTTACACTGAATTTTTGGTTGGGCCCCCTTTAGTTGTTAGTTACTACTACGCTACGCGAAAATAATTTTAAAAACGCGTAGGCAATGTAAAGTCTTAATGCTATATTGTGTAATAATGTTGGGTGGGTTTTCAAAAACATGAAATTCATAATGCAATCTAGTAGATAATATTGTGAGATATTTGTTGTTAATATTTGAAAATTTCTACTAAATAATTTAAAAATTTTACCGGATACAAAGTTTTGCTTCGCGAAACTAAGCTAAAGTAGCGAGAAAACTTAAGTGAACATAGCATTTCATAGGAAAAACATGACATTTCATACCATCAAATCTTAAAACGAAAGAAATAAAAAATTCATTTGCTGACCGACAAAACTGAAAATAAACCTCTTGTGATTTTAATGCAAACTAATTTAGAAAGTAATGATAGTTTCCTTATAATACATTTTATATACTATTAAACACATTAACTAAATTTTTGTTTTGATTATTTGATCCTTTTTTTTGCAGTTGTTTTGCTGATTTTTATGCACCTGAAAATGAAACCAAATACCTCCAAACGTATACTTATTCGTTCTCATGATTAAACGGTTTTTGCATTATTTAAAAGTTTCTCGGAATTTCACTTAATTTAAACACAGAGTAAAATTTTCTGACACTCCCTTGTCGGGGACGGAGTCTCTGTTTGCCCCGCACTGCTATGAAAACCATTTCGAAATTTACGCCTTTTCTCGTTTTAATTACTTGTGTGTGTGTGTGTGTGTGTGTGTGTGTGTGTGTGTGTGTGTGTGTGTTTGATTAAAGCGCAGAGTAGAAGCTGGTTTGGGCATGTAAGAACATGAGACCAGATTTTTCTTTTAAAAAAATTATGAAATAATAGTCTCGAGGAAGGATGGTGCCAGAGTAAGACCTACTACTGAATATAGCTTACTAACAAACAAACGTAAACATAAAAGACTTTTAAATGGTAAAAAGTGATAGGTGTGGAGCCAAAAAGAATTTATCGAGTGAGCTATTAATGTGCACTAAAAATATACCAAAGAAGGGTATTTTACAACCCTCTCTGTACCTCACACATCTACCCAAGTCACCGTTGTAAGAAACAGTTCTAGTATTGACCTTTTACAAACTAATAGTTCATAATTCACGGTCAATATGCACGTGTGCGGTTCCCCCCTCACACATACATACACACACACACAACGTGAGAGAAGTAGTGTGCAGATTACAGAGTGAGAGAGAGAGAGAGAGAGAGAAAGAGAGAGAGCTGTGTATGTGTATGTGTATGAAAGAAAAGATTGTGTATTTGTAAACTGCAAAAGAACGTGTTCATGTACATGGTCTGAACAGTGACTATATTCAGACATGTCGACTCGGTACATAAGGAACTAGATCTTCTGCTTCCAAAATTATGAATGTGAAGTAATACTCGCAGGTAGCAGAAGAAACTGTAAAACTGTTCCCGAAGACTTCTCGAGGGTCACGTTTATTGCAGGCGTATTGTTCACTCAAGGTACAGTTTTTGGCCCCACACGTATCACCTTTTGCCCTTTTGAACTATTTACTTTAAAAAAGAAATGTCATTATCCAGAAAGCCGTGAAAATAAAATTAGCAATGAAAGACAAGAAAAAAAATAACTTTAGAGCATTGACCAAGAAGCAGCAGTTCAGGGTGCCGGCCTGTGTTCATACTATGGTAATGTGTACTTCGTGAAGTCGTAAAAATAACAGTGCCTATAAATACATAAAACAAACATATGGCACAAGATCGTAATTGTGTGAAACAGTAAAATTAGATTGCTGACCAAACCTTCACTAATAGCCATACTGCATTTTAAACACTAAAATTAGTTAAGTTGGTATTATTAAAGTTTGGTTTAAAAAGTAAGAAGTAGGGATAGGCAACACGTGTTTCAGGAGTTGTAACTGACAAGATATTATATATAAGGAACTTATGCAATGCAATTATGTCAATGAAAAACAACTGAACAAGTAACAATGGAATCGGAACTTTGTCAGATTCGTTCTTGCAGTCTGAACAAGTTGTATTAGATTTATTAAAATATTTGCTATAAAAATAGCTTTCAAATTTGGAGGATTTGTTTGTTTAAAAACTGTGTGAACATTGTATGATATACCGTCTGGACACTATTCCATCACTATACGATATGCCGAGTGTCTGAGACATAGAGTGATCCTCTTGAGTGCGAGGACAGTTTTTCTAAACACTCTCGAGTCGGCGCCCTTACAGCGTAATATTATGTCAACAAGAGGCTGTTTTTTTTTTTTTTTAATAACAATAACACCGTTTCCACTTAAGACTGTCTGGATGCGATTGATCGGAGAGAGGAAATTTTTTATATCGGTATTGTTTTGAGTTATCAGCGTGCCTCCCTATTGCTATATTAACAAACCGGCATACTGTAGAAAAAAAATAGCCATTGCTACTGTAACAAATAACGAATTACTTGAAGAGTTTTGCAAGTACAGTAGGAGTATTATAATAATCAACCGAGAAACGTAGTCGAGACTAAAACGTTGTAAGAGGAGTTCGAAGGTCAAAACTCATAAATTTTCATTTTTCTCAAAATGCTAGTATTAACAAATAGGCAAGAAACACATTTTATGAAAAATCTAATGTACGTCTGCACACAGTAAATTCATTATGATTTTGTACACAATTCCTTTCGACGGTACATATTTTCTAAAAGGCTTAACCTAAAATGATGATGGCGTTTTCACAGTGTAAAAGGAGATATTTTGTACTACATGTTAGCAAATCTGAAGTCACCAATATGGTTAAATGTATGTTCTGCTTTTGTGCGTGAAAATGGTGTTTGGTCATGAATTTGCATGAATACACTGCGTTAAACGCTTAACCCCTTGGCTGTAAAATAACGAGACTGTCAGCGGAGCTCATCCAGGAACGGCTACATATTGGTGACCGTGGGAGAAGCAGTCCTGCCTTAGGTCCACCCCGACCATCGTCATGGACTGCCCCTGAGCTTTGTTGATGGTTATGGCAAAGAAAACATTCACGGGGAACTGAAGGCGCTTAAATTTGTATGGGTAGTCCGACGGAATGAGTGGGATGCAGGAATGAAAACAGTTCCACTCTCCCCACAACTTGAGAAGAAGTCTTCAATTACGAGTTTATGGAGCACATTGATTTGAAGCGTGGTACCAATACGGGATTAGGAGGACACGGGTTCAGCTTTCTAAGAAGCATTACCGGTGTCCCGACCTTAAGAATAAGGCAGTGCTGAAGGATATCTGGAGAGTTGAGGGTGTGCAGGATATAGACAGGATAATACTACACTGAGTCGTCTACCACCACCACCGAATCCACTGATCTGTAAGTGTAAGTCACTGTCTCGGCAGTAAAACCCTCCAAGGGCAAGTCGTTGATATGAACTGTCGTATCATTCCTACTCGTTAAGATCGGTCTCTTTCTCTACAATCATCGTCATCTCCACTTCACGGATTAGGCTGCACACTGCCTGTTCCGGAAACGATCTCGTACTCAGATGCCACACACTACTTTCTCTACCAAGACACGTACTTTTACCTCAGTCTTTCAAGATCGAGATATACATTTCGTCCAAACTGTGAAAATCTGACATCAAGCTACAAAAGTTGTCAAGAAATTTTATTTTCCTAACCCTCTCTTCAGGTTGCCGTCTCCAGTCATAATAAGGAAATCAGCAAACTCCCCAGCCCTCAAGTTGTTGTCCAGGTGAACCCTCATGTTTAACCTGAGGCTGAGGACTCTTATCTTAGATCAGCGGCAAGAGGATTTGAGGCAGGCGCGAGTCCCCCGTGGCACGAGAGGCTTGAAGTGCCCTGCCAAGTACACCACCCAACAGATTCTTATTGTACATAAAGAGGAATTTGTGTACAAAATTTCATGTTTGCAGGCTTTGTGGTTTCGTAGATTGCGCAATCACTCAGTCAGTTGTATTTGGATTTTATATGTATAGCTTGCAGAACAGGGAGTTCACAGTATTCTTGTTCAGTAGAAATAAAACACTACAATAAATATCCCGATTTTTTCAGATGTTTTTTTGAGAAGTTCAGGTATGGGTGCAATATGTTTTATTTTGTGTGAATTTTAATTTTAAGAACGTTCTACTCTGATTATTTTTAATCACTAAATTTATTACTTTTATCGGTCATAAGAACTAAAGTAACATTTTTTTATTTTATTTGTAGGTTAATGTGATACACTTACTTGCAAGTTTAATATTTTAATACACATTAATATGATTATTACGCCATCTTCATGAACACTTACAAGAAGGGGAACATTTTAAAATTTTATTCTTTTTTAGTCAAAGATAATTTTTTGCTTCTCTTTTCTACAATTATTTTCATATGACTTAGTGCTTGGACATAACTCAAATAAACTCAAATTCCACGACCTGTTTGGTTACGTAAATGTATTGGTAATACGTTCACGCGTACACTTGTTGGTAATACGAATGTAACGTCGTAAATAAATTAACTCACACGTAGAGTCAATTCAATGAAGTCAGAAAAAACTGTCCATCCCAGAATTTACTCCAACAGAAATAACTGACGTGAAACCTTTTGCAATGTATTCTACATAGTGTGTACATACAAATTAAAACAAAAGTTTTGTCTGCTCTCAACCCTGAAGGGTGAAAACAATTCATAAGTACTTGGATATAATTCTTAAATGCTGGAAAAACATTTTGTAGTAAATTATTTGGAATAAATTAATGGGACTATGTAAAAATATATTTTCGAAGTCAACGATTAAGACCTGAAGTTGAAATGTATTGTTCTGCATGTAGGTGAGTTAAATGGGACAAATTTATGAGCGTGAAGTGTATCAAATATTATTGTTTTTTAATTATGTTTCTTACGCTGTTCAAAATTTAATTTTAAGTAAAACATAAGTAAGAAGCATGGTGGTGTAAAATATATTGCTACATGACACATCAAAGGGGTAAACTTGCCCCTGAATTTCTTTTATAATAAACTACTTGGAATAAATTATAAAAATTATCTACACTTACAGGTCGATGATTCATAATGTAAAGTCGAAATCAATGTGTTGTAATTATCAATTATAAGTAATGTTATTATATCATAATTAATTGTTACTTGGAAGTGAGGCTGCAGAAATTGTTAGTTGTATTGTTGTCATTTGGCAATAGACACAGGCGTCAGACTATAAACCAGACAAGCGGTTGTTTTGTACGTAAAAATAATTTTAGGAACTCTCCCAGGGTTTGGTAAAGATTCCACCCTCTTTCTCGAGGAGAGTGACTGTCAAAGAAGTAATAATCGTAAACTGTAGTTTATGTGATACCAAAGGTTACTTAAGCCCTTATCTGGACAAGCAGCTGTGGGGAGATCAAAAGCCAATCTATTAGGATAACAAAAGACAGATTTATGAAAAACGTAGGAAGTCTGACGAGACACATAAAATAAGAATTAATGGTGAAAAGGTCCAGACAGAACACATAAATTTCGCCATAAAGTTGATATACTTGTAGGCTAAAGTTGAGTAATGGGTCACAAGTGCGAAGGCGTGTTGTACTCCTTGAGAAGGTTGATCTAAACTAGTCAAACCCCACCAAAATCGTGACGTAGGTTCACATGGTACAGTCTTTGACGAATAATAGGAAGTCTTATAATAATTTTAAGAAACTACCTCCTCTTCAACTAGTTTTAGCCAATTAGAGTTAAGGTTTTAGAAATAAGAGAAGGAAACAGATCCACCACTGTAAGTAAGGGTTACAACCCACATTTTTTAGTTTAAAAAGCTAAGCAAATGCTGGAGAAAACGGAGCCCATCCCCCGATCTTGAGGAATTTTCACTATCACACTCCTTCATTCTCTATCTTCTCCTTGCCGGTGCTCGGCGACAGACTGGGGGGGGGGCTGCTCTTGCCTTAGGTGTGCTTAGTGCCACCTCTGGTGGGCGCTACCTCCTTTTCTGCTCTCTCCCGAGCCCCGACATTGCCGCTTGGTTGCCCTCGGCGACTTTTCCTGAGCGGTTAGAGGCTCCCTGCCTGTTGTGGGCGGGCAATTCCTACCTCTCAAACGAAAGGTCTCTGAGGTTTCCCCCATTCTGCCGTCGTGGGTCTCTTCGAGGTCCGAGGGTGCAAGAAAAATAACATGATCCTCTCCCTCCAAAATAAATATATCGGAGGTTCCATTCCTTGAATAGCGCGAGATCGTTAGTCATGGTAACAAGCAGGCAACATGCAGTTATCGGGTTCGCCCTGACACTGCGACCACCGGAGCACGACAAGCTGCTGCTCCGCCAACTTGGATTTGGACTTGGGAGAAAACAGATTTGATTGTAGGTGTTTTTAAAGAGCCTTACGTCTGTCCCACTTTGACTTGTTCTTTGGTCTGAGTTAGAAAGTGTTATAAGAGGGAAGAGGGCCTTTTCAGCCAGTGATATTCAGTCATACTTTTGTTCTTTGTCAATATCTGAAGAGTAACTAAAGTAGTTACAGTAGTTTGTTGAGACTAAGTACTAGTAACTGAAGATACTTAGAGTTGAGTAGAATAAATTGAATTAATTGAATTAAGTAAATTTAAAGAATTATTATTAAGAAAATTGTAAAAAGAATCGTATTTGTTTCACCAATCAATAAATTTTCTTCAGAGAACAACGGTTCATATCAATGATTCAAATTCGCCTCCGAAGCCACAACAACAAGCAGTTGTAGCCTAGCAGCCACTCGATAACAGATAAGTCAAAACAGCCTAATTGAAATGTGTAAAATGCACAAAATATACATATTTTTAATTCACTTTTCTTATGATAACAAATATAAAGACCAAGATAAAAGAAAATGAGAAGAAACTAAGAAACACTTGAACAATTACTTAGACAAAACAACACACCGGAAACACACATACAAGAAATCATCAGACTCACTAAAATAATCACAGAACAAAATTACTTCAAGTACAATAACAAAATATACACACAAACAGATGGACTACCCAGGGTTCCCCCATATCAGGCATACTAGCTGAAATATTCATACACCACATACAACAAGAGCAATACATAACAACAAATACACTAACAAAATCATATATTGGCACAGATACGTAGACGACATATTATTATTATACAATGGCAATACAAGACAAGTAGAAAATTTCCACTAATACATAAACAAGATACACTCAAAATTAAAATTCATAATAGAAATAGAAAAAAACAACAGTATAAATTTTCTAGACTTAACAATCAACAAAACAAACAATACGCACACATACAAAATCTACAGAAAACCAACCACAACTGACATGGTTATACACATCACATCAAATCATCCAACACAACATAAACATGCAGCCTTCAACCATATGCTACATAGACTCACAAAAATACCACTAAATAAACAAAACTACAATGAAGAACTTAACACGATAAAATACATAACAATAAAAAACGGCTATAATCCTGAATTAATAAACAAATTACATAGAAAAATCCTATACAAACACAACAAAACAACACAAAATACAAATAACACACAACAAAACAAATACATCACACTCACATTCTACAACTCTAACACACACATAATTGCCAACACATTCAGAAAACACAATTACAAAATAGCACACAGAACTAACAATACCATCAAGAGACGCATTAACGACACAAACAAAGGCATAGACATATACAACAAAACAGGCGTATATAAATTAAACTGCAACGATTGTAATAAATTCTATATAGGCCAGACAGGAAGATCTTTTTACTCCAGATTTTCTGAACACACAAAAGCTTTATCCAATAACAACTTACAATCCACATTTTCCACACACATCCAAACAGAAAACCACAGTTACACCAACATAAAAAACAATCTTGAAATTTTACACTACATGCCCAAAAGTCGCAAACTCAACACCGCAGAACAATACGAAATATACAAACACAACCAAACAACATACTCAATGAACAATTACAATTTAAATCCAACACACTATTCGACACAATAATACACAACGGACACAGACACAATTCAGAATCTCGCGCCAACCCCCTTCCATCTACACAAAACCCCCACACACAACCAATCCCCAAAAAACCGTTACAGATTATCAACGCCTTGACGCTTTCTGCATTTATACCTCACTGATGAAGGAGCAAACTACTCCGAAACGTGCGTATGAGGATATAACAAAAAGTAAGTTTTTTCACAAGTGAAAGTGCATTTAAATATTAATTGTTAAGTGCTGTGAAAGAAGTGATGATCATTCAAAATAATAAAAACTAAGAAAGTAATTAAATACTTTAATTTATACAAAATTTTATTTTTTTAGAAGTGGCCTAAGGAACAACACCATTACTTACATCAATTAATTGTTCACCTGTGTAAGTTAGAAATCCAGTTACATTTACCACCATATTTAAACGATCATATCTCGTAAAGTACTCATCCTACAGAAAGTAAATAAGCGTTAACAAGTTTTGTTTGTTAACTTTTCTTTGTTGAATTCAATATTTTTTTATTATTAAAGGAAAATAGAAAAAGTTCAATTACATCGCTAAAGAAAAGCCTAATATTTTAAAAAGTAATAGTTAAAAAACTTCAAAATTTAAGCATAGATTACACGAAGTAAACTATCCAATACATATTAAAAAGACTTCTCAAATTTCATTTGTTAGAAAATACAACAGGATAATTGCCAATTTTCTGAAAAAATATTGAAAAACACACATTGTTTGTTGACCATAACTTCGTTATTTTTTACAGATGTTAGAATATAACAGAAGTCATTAGAAAAAAACTTCTTAAAGTATATAATCTATAAGCCTAATTCATGAGTTTCAGTAAGAGTCAATTTCATAATCAAAGTCAAGAATTGTTTTTCGGGGTGCAAAAAAATTGAATCGCCTTATTTAAACAGTCACATCTCGTGAAGTACTAGTTCTACAGAAATTTAAAGACAAAAAATTGTTTGTAATAAAATAAGATCAATTTTTATAATACCTATATTGTGCAGGATTTAATATTTTCGGAGTTATTTAATAACACATCTTTCTCTTTGATGAAATCACTAAGTTGAGTTAATATTCAAAGTCTAATAGTATCAGTACTAACAGCTTGAAAAATCAAAGAAATTTATCCAAAAAAAGAAAAATTTGTAATTGAAGTATGGAAAATGTTTGTTACTTACAATAGTTGTGAAGAGGCGCTGCATTTGGTGTTGTTGCCCTACCACCAAATCTACCGAGCCGCATTAATAGTAATTTAACATACTCAAATTAAAATTATTTAAACGTTTTGTACTAATGTAATGCGAATGTCAGTGCTAAAGCTAAACTCGTTACACCTCACATATATTGTGTACACCTTACACAATGAAAGTGTTCTGCTAAATAACAGAAGACCGGGTAAGCAGATCTAGTAGATTATCAGAGCAACTAGAGACACTCGGGTATGAAAATTTGCAAACAGTTTGAACAAGAGTGGGGGCGCCACCCTCAGCTCTCCACTAATCGTGAATCGCGATCAGCTAAATAAACAAAGAGTCACACAAGAGTTACAGTCTCTTGCTGTGAAACAGATCACGAGAAATTTAATGCCCAAGCATAGAGGAGTCGGGGAGTAAAGAGGTCTACAGAGGCTCCTTCTAAGGTTCTAAATATTCCCTGGATGAACATCGTTTTTTCTTGTTGTTACAACTTAAAAATCAAAATTTCTAAAATAGTACTGATGTAGTACATTTACTTTTGCAATACTGTTTTACTACAGTTCTCTTAATATTTATAACTGTAAGTGAATTAAAGAAACACACTCACATACACACACAAAATTCATGTCATACGCTAGGTTCATCAAAATGTCGAAAGATCCTCCTTTGGACGATTCTGGATCAGCGTATGTTCCACGTTACCTAGTTTTTCCTGTAGAGTTTTCTTTAAAATCTGTGAGATTATTGACATGTCATGAAAAACCTAATGCAAAAACAAAAGTTGGTAAATTATAGTGTACATTGTCCGTCACGATTTGTTACAGACGTTCGCATAATCATTTACTCAAACGTAGGTGTTTCTATCACGAAGTGTAAGACCGGTGAGTTGAAGTAATGTTAATTTTCTAGCTTGTTAATATCTTCCCACCGATACCGTTCTTTTCCATATGCTCCACTTTCTCTTACCGTGTCTTCCTTAGTGTACCTCTTCTGTTAAATTCTCGTAGTGTTGTCTCTTTAGTGATTCCCCACCCTATCTTTACTACCACAGGTTTCAACTGTCCTGTGAAAAAAAAATCATTTCTAATTTTACCTATACTACATTATTCCATTCCCCTTAAAGAATGATTTACTCTATTTATATAATTGCTATCTACTTAAATAATTTATATGGTGACTAATTTACGGCAGTTTGACGAAGGTCGTATGATCAGATTAAACAATACGGGTCACTAATACGACTGCTTTACGTCCAGCTCTGTGAATAGTGGGTAACCTTGTGACTGACTTTTCACCTTGATTACAAGTCAGTAAACAGAGGACTTGCTATTAGCAGGTTTGTTGGAACGGCATAGTAAGTTCGATTCACAATATACAACTTATGCCGGAAAGACCATAGAGAATGAACTTGTTCAACTTGCTCCACTAAACTTCAGCGTGGATCAGCTGAGTCAATATCACAATTATAAAAAAATATAAAAAAATTATTTTCTCTACTGACTTCTCATTCTGAAAAAATTACGGGATCATTCGTAGATATGAAGAAAAACAGTTCTGTAAACAAATTGTAATAGGTAAATGTAAGGGAAGTCAATCTCAGTCTTTGTATCTGACAAAATAGGAAGAACAAAAACATGAAGAGAAATGATGGACGATGAGCTTCGAAATTGGATGCAGCCTGCAACTGCGGTGAATGAATGTAGAGTCAGAGGTCGTCCTTGAACAACTCGCAGAAGACATTTTGCATTGTCATTTTATACACCAGTCACCAACCGTTCTCCCCACAATCATCATATAGTTACCCTCCCGCTACAACAAAAATGACTAACCCTTATAATGAAAGTAAACAATAAATAACTAGCATATTATATTTTGGCTTACAGAGCGTCAAGGTTATACCTAGTTTTTCTAATTCATATTTACCTTTTTAATGTGTAAATTGAATGTTGAAGAACGTAATGGAAAGGAGAAAGATGAAGGTCTGACAGAGAGCAAGATCAGATGCGGGATTGATCGTTATTCAAACAACCTAATAGTAATAATATTTTTCAATTTATGTTTATTAACAATTTATTTTCTTCGACATTCAAATAAACTCAGTTTTGTTTCACCAAGTTTTATTAATGGAGAAATAATTATGTATAGGCTTTTCATTGAAATATCAACTGCAATGATCGTTTAGCCTACTTCTTTAGGAGGGGGGAAGGTTCTTTAATTATACTTCTTTAATACTGGGCAATGGTTTGATACTTTAGTGGTGAGAAAAAAAGACTTGATTGTACCAGAAAGGCTTTCTGTCGTTTAATTATTGCAAGCTTTGGTTTCATGTTTCAGTTATAACAACCAATTTACTTCTTAGTAGGTTACGTATTTTAAATTAGAACGGACATTAGGTTTACCCGAAAAGGGGTACATCCTTTTATTGGTGTAAAAAATAAAGAATAAAAATGACAAATTGACAATTCAGTCGCAGGGAAATGACAAAGAAAAATTACAGTGTTGTGTATTTGCATTTTTTGTCCAACATGGTGCAACTAATCGTTGAACTTCCCACAGCTGTTCGGTAAGAAGTCTTTGAAGAAATGTAAAAGTTATCTACCTGCAACAGACTTTAATTCACAGTTTTGAAGGAATGAAGTAGAAAAATATGTTATAAGTTTTATGCTAATTATGCATCACACGCACGCGTACACACACACACACACATCGGCCTATAGCTACTTATGTGTGAGTGTGTGCCCGCTCGTGCGTCTCAAAGATTTTGCAGTATCTTCATGTAACAATCATCACAAAAATAATTAGTTTATTCTGCAAGTATGTAAGATTACTGTATGTATTCTATATTTTTATCAAATAAACACATTTTGGTGGTTGCAAAAATGTAACATTTAATACTCTAAATATATTAAATAAATAAAATGTATTAAAATACTTTTAGTAAATTTAAGAGCTTGTGTAACTTGTAATGTTTAAATATTTTTTTATTTAACTTTGTCGTAGGTTTGTAAGGTGCTGGTGCTGCAAGGTTTCGTGGCTGATAAAGCCAATTTCGTGGAGAAAGATGTTAGTTATAATGATGGAACGTACACCATGGGCGGCCTGAAAAATTTACGGGACAGAATTGTAAAGGAGTTCAGAGGACGGACTATGAGGCATTTCAAATTGTCTGGTAGAAGGTGTGACAGCCCAACGTGAAGGGATAAAAGAATTACGTGTACTCACACGTAGAGTCAGAGTTGTTAGAAGCAAAGACGAATTTGGCCGGTCAAGGGGGAAGTCGTAACGATTGAGTTTCACCACTGGATCCACTGCAAGAGTCTCGAATCGTTGCGGACTGCTACCATTGGACTGAGACGGTTGCTCTTCGGGAGTGTGCATTGTCACCGTCAAACTTCCAGTAGTTGTAGTACTTCCATATTTCTAATAGTTGGCTGGGTATCCATAGGTGGACAACGAAATAATAGGTATGCCATCCTTGAGTTTCTCTGGACAAAGTGTCATGGTGATGCTACAAAGGAGGGATCTGAATAAGAAGCATCTGTGGAAACATTGTCTGTGGTACATAGCGGAAGTGTGAGGCAAAGTCGGCTTAACAATCACAGTGAGAAAAGTTATGAATTTTTTGACGTAAACCTTTTTACCTTCATTAATATTTAACATAAGCGGCTGAAACGAGTTTTCTCAGGCACGTGGCAAGGTATACTCTCCATGATCATAGAATGATCATAGAAGAAACACAGACATACGGCAGGAACTGAATATTATGAGTATACTCGACAGGATTGCCCAGTATCGGCTGAATTGGTGGGAACATCTTTGCCGAATGGACGACTACCGCATCCCCAAACAACTATGGAACTATAAGCCGAGGGGACGGAGAGATGTAGGGCGTCCGAGCAAGCGCTGGAGTGACCAGCTCTAATCATTGCCTGTTTGAGACCGGAACAAACCATCCATGGTTTAATCCTTGAAGATGATGACGATGATGATGATGAATATTTAATGATTTTTATCATATAATACACGCTAAATACAAGTCACCGGACAGTGAGTTATATAAATTACATAGGTGATGGAAATACTGCTTGTGGCTGATGGGAAAACTTGTGTAGAAGATATTCAATTTCTAGGCTAGGCTAGAAGATATTCCTACAAGTTTCGTAATGATTAATGAAATATCGGTATGGAGAACCATACATGAGTTCCATGTTCTAAGATTTATATTTTAAATCACATTCGAAATGAAATATTTCCATAGAAACAACGTCTTTCTACTTATTTCTTCAGCATTAACCACAGTACTGTGGTCACTAACGTATACCACCTCACGTTTTCGCACTCGATTTTCATCGATGATGGCAGTCGATGGCACTGCCGAAAAGTCTGGTTTTGCAGAAAACATTGGACTACGGCTAAAGAGCCCGGGAAGCAAATTTAACAAAAAACTACTTCTTTGTTTCCGATAACGTAGTACACATATAAAAAATTCTCCCCTCCACCTTCAACTATAATTTTTAATAATAGAAAATTACCCCCAACCCCGTTCACCTAACCTCTTCATTTATAGATATTTCATCTACGTTTCTACAGTGGATTACTATGAACTTCTTATCAGGATACTTTATTTATAAAAATTAAATACTTTACTCTTGTTAAATCATAAAATGTTTCAGGTAAACTACCGCTTTCTCTTAACCGATCTTCTCCAAAATCAATTGACCTTCCGTCCTCTACAATTCAGAGAAGCGTGCAAAAAAATATTTGATTCTGTTTGAATGTGCGACAGTTATCGTTCGTCATGGAAACATTTCTCTTGTTACAACATAAAATGTTGCAGGTAAACTACCACTTTCCCTTAACTGATCTTCACCAAAATCAATAGAGTTTGAGCTCTCTGCAACTCAGGAAAGGGGGCAAAAAATTATTTGATTCTCTTTGAATTTCGGCAGCTATCGTTCGTCATAAAAAAATTACCCTTTTTAAAACATAAAACGTTGCTGATAAACTACCCCTTCCCTTGACCGATCTTCAACAAAATCAACAGACGTTGAGTTCTCTTTAGTTCAAAAAGGTATGCAAAAACCTAGTTGATTCTGTTTGAATTTACGGCAGTTATCGTTCGTCATATAAAAAATTACCCTTGGTAAAACATAAAATGTTGCTGGTAAACTACCCCTTTCCCTAAACCGATCTTCACCAACACCAATAGGTACTGAGAACTCTACAATACAGGGCTGTATGCAAAACATCATTTGATTCTGTTTGAATTTGCGGCTGTTATCGTTTACTATAGACAAAAATTATCCTTGATAAAAAACAGTTGCAGGTAAACTACCCCTTTCCCTTAACCGATCTTCACCAAAAACGACAGGTCTTGGGTACTCTACAATTCAGGCCTGTATGCAAACAATTATTTGATTCTGTTTGAATTTGCAGGCTGTTATCGTTTGCCATAGGAAACACCCTTGATATAACATAAAACGTTGCTGGTAAACTACCCTATTCCATTAACCGATCTTCACCAATAACAATAGGTATTGAGAACTCTACAATTCCAGGCTGTATGCAAAACATTGGTTGATTCTCTTTGAATTTACGGCAGTTATCGTTCGTCACAGAAAAAATACCCTTGTTAAAACATAAAACGTTGCTGGTAAACTACCCTATTCCCTTAACCGATCTTCACCAAAACCAACAGGTGTTGACAACTCTACATTTCAGGGGTGTATACAAAATATTATATGATTCTGTTTGAATTTGCGGCTGTTATCGTTTGCCATATAAAATACCCTTGATAAAACAAAAAACGTGTCTGGTAAACTACCCCTTTCCCTTAACTGATCTTCACCAAAAACGACAGGTCTTTAGTACTCAACAAAACAGGGCTGCATGCAAAAACGTATTTGATTCTGTTTGAATTTGAGGCTGTTATCGTTTGCCAAACAAACAAAATTACCCTTAATAAAAAAAAACCGTTGCCGGTAAACTACCCCTTTCCCTCAACCGATCTTCACCAAAAACAATAGATCGCGAGTACTCTACAAATCAGTGTTGTATGTAAAAAATTATTTGATTCTGTTTGAATTTGCGGCTGTTATCGTTTGTCATAGAAAAAAATTACACTTGATAAAAAACCGTTGCTGGTAAACTACCCCTTTCCCTTAACCGATCTTCACCAAAAACGGTAGATCTTGAGACCTCTGCAATTGAGGGCTGTACGCAAAATATTATATGATTTTGTTTGAATTTACGGCTGTTATCGTTTGCCATACAAAATACCCTTGATAAAACAAAAAACGTGGCTGGTAAACTACCCCTTCCCCTTAAACGATCTTCACCAAAAAAAATAAGTCTTTAGTACTCAAGAAATCAGGGCTGTATGCAAAAACGTATTTGATTATGTTTTAATTTGCGGCTGTTATCGTTTGCCACACATACAAAATTACCCTTGAAAAAAAAAACCGTTGCCGGTAAACTACCCCTTTCCCTCAACCGATCTTCACCAAAAACAACAGGTCGCGAATACTCTACAAATCAGGGCTGTATGCAAAAAATTATTTGATTCTGTTTGAATTTGCGGCTGTTGTCGTTTGCCATAAGAAAAATCTACAGATAGACAGACAGACAGACAGACACACACACAGACACACAGACACTTTTTGGAAAACGACTTTTTTTCATGTTTTGAGTGTAGTACAATCAGAATCTGCAATAATCTCGAACACGATTTTTTTTGCCATCACCATACTTCCATTTCCTTAAGGAACATGAAAGTAAAATATCGGTATGGAGAACCATACATGACTTCCATATTCTAAGATTTATATTTAAAATCATTTTCGAAATGAAATATTACCATAGAAACTACTTCTTTCTACTTACTGCTTCAGCCTTAACCACAGTACTGTGGTCACTAACGTATACCACCTCACGTTATCGCACTCGATTTTCACTGATGATGGAAGTCGATGGCATTGCCGAAATTTCTGGTTTTGTAGAAAACATTGGACTACGGCCAAATATCCCGGGAAGGAATTTTAACAAAAACTACTTCTTTGTTGCCGATAACGTTGTACACATATATATCAGTGGCGAAGTTACATGGAGGCAATTGAGGCAATGCCTACCCTAACAAATTCTGTAGAATAAAAATTATAAATACGTATGAACTACATAACGTAAAGATTATACATTGTTACTGTGACTGTCAAATTTATTAAACCGAAACGTGCTTTATTGAGCGACCGCTAGATGGTGACAGGTGAGATTCGGCATAGTTCGTTTAAAGCGAATGAGGCAACCTGAACTTGCCTCAGCGTTTTTTGTATACATCGTATGTAAGCAATGTAGTGGTGTGATAGGGAAGTGTAGGGAGGGGGGATTGTCCCGCGCTGTACACATAGAGCGTTGAGGCATGCCTCACTTCTGTGGTCCAAACAGTTAAGTTAAAGCGCCTGTGTTGTTTCTAAGTGTTTATTTTATGCGGTTATTAAAAGTGTCACTGTTATTCCGCTGAACTAACAGATGATCAAGATTGTTATTTGAATTATTTGTAACATTAAACATATATATATAGAAACTAACCAAGTTTAAAAATTTGAAGTTCAATCAGTTGTATTATTGTGTATGACTAATACAAGGATTGTTCAATAGACACACGTATAGAGCTGTAAAGCATTTTTTATTCAACGATTTTAAAAGAAGTCTCCAATAACATTAAGACATGAGTTCCACTGTTGCGCTAACCTGTAGATTCCCTGCTAGTAAAATTCTTACGGCTGTTTGTGGAACCATTCGGTTACAGCAAACTCTACCTCAGCGTCCGATTTGACCCACCGTCCTTTTAGTGATTCCTTAAAAAAAATTTAAGATAAGATTTTTGCCTACCCATTCATTAACTACTAGCTTCGCCAGTAAGCAAATTGATGTCCATTTTTTCGGCTTGCACGCGTTATGTTGGTGTGGGTTTCGGCACTTTCCATTTAAAAAGCGTGCAAACGTAACAAAATAAACATGAGTGAGGCCAGAAATAACGTGAATTGTGTGTTTGTGTCTTACCTGCCTTTTTATTGCCGTATTAAATGAAAAATATTATATTACATTAAAATTAAAAAATTTTAATTTTATTGCCTGGCAACAAAATTATTTTATTTTTAACAATTACCATTGTTTCAAAAAGTTTAAATAAATTTGCAAGTACTTTACTCTTGTTAAAACGTAAAAGGTTGCAGGTAAACTACCCCTTCCTCTTAACCGATCTTCACCAAAATCGAAAGTCCTTGAGACCTCTACAATTCAGGGATGTATGCAAAAAATTATTTGATTCTGTTTGAATTTGCGGCTGTTATCGTTTGCCATAAAAAATACGCTTGATAAAAAAACGGTGCCGGTAAACTACCCCTTCCCCTTAACCGATCTTCACCAAAAACAATAGGTCTTGAGTACTCTACAAACCAGGGCTGTATGCAAAACATTATTTGATTCTGTTTGAATTTGCGGCTGTTATCGTTTGCCATAAGAAATACCCTTGTTAAAACATAAAACGTTACAGGTAAACTACCCCTTTCCCTCAACCGATCTTCACCAAAAACAACAGGTCTTGAGACCTCTACAATTTAGGGCTGTATGCAAATAATCGTTTGATTCTGTTTGAATTTGCGGCTGTTATCGTTTGCCATAAGAAATACCCTTGTTAAAACATAAAACGTTACAGGTAAACTACCCCTTTCCCTCAACCGATCTTCACCAAAAACAACAGGTCTTGAGACCTCTACAATTTAGGGCTGTATGCAAATAATCGTTTGATTCTGTTTGAATTTGCGGCTGTTATCGTTTGCCATAAGAAATACCCTTGTTAAAACATAAAACGTTACAGGTAAACTACCCCTTTCCCTTAACCGATCTTCACCAAAAACAATAGGTCTTGAAAACTCTATAATTCAGGGCTGTATACGAAACATTATTTAAGTCTGTTTGAATTTGCGGCTGTTATCGTTTGCCAAAAAAAAAATTTCCCTTGATAAAAAAAACCGTTGCAGGTAAACTACCCCTTCCCCTCAACCGATCTTCACCAAAAATAATAGCTCGCGAGTACTCTACAAATCAGGGCTGAATGCAAAAAATTATTTGATTCTGTTTCAATTTGCGGCAATTATCGTTTGCCATAGAAAATACGCTTGATAAAAAACGTTGCAGGTAAACTACCCCTTCCCCTCAACCGATCTTCACCAAAAACAATAAGTCTTGAGTACTCTACAAATCAGGGCTGTATGCAGAAAATTATTTTATTCTGTTTGAATTTGCGGCTGTTATCGTTTGCCATAGGAAATACCCTTGTTAAAAAAACGTTGTAGGTAAACTACCCCTTTCCCTTAACCGATCTTCACCAAAAACAACAGATCTTGAGAACTCTACAATTTAGGGCTGTATGCAAATAATCTTTTGATTCTGTTTGAATTTGCGGCTGTTATCGTTTACCATAGGAAATACCCTTGTTAAAACATAAAACGTTACAAGTAAACTACCCCTTTCCCTTAATCGATCTTCACCAAAAACAAACGGTCTTGAGAACTCTACAATTCAGGGCTGTATACGAAACATTATTTGATTCTGTTTGAATTTGCGGCTGTTATCGTTTGCCAAAAAAAAAAAATTTCCCTTGATAAAAAAAACCGTTGCCGGTAAACTACCCCTTCCCCTCAACCGATCTTCACCAAAAACAATAGGTCGCGAGTACTCTACAAATCAGGGCAGTATGCAAAAAATTATTTGATTCTGTTTGAATTTGCGGCAGTTATCGTTTGCCATATAAAATACGCTTGATAAAAAACGTTCCTGGTAAACTACCCCTTCCCCTCAACCGATCTTCACCAAAAACAACAGGTCTTGAGTACTCTACAAATCAGGGCTGTATACAGAAACTTATTTGATTCTGTTTGAATTTGCGGCTGTTATCGTTTGCCATATAAAATACCCTTGTTAAAAAAACGTTGTAGGTAAACTACCCCTTTCCCTTAACCGATCTTCACCAAAAACAATAGGTCTTGAGAACTCTACAACTTAGGGTTGTATGCAAATAATCTTTTGATTCTGTTTGAATTTGCGGCTGTTATCGTTTGCCATAGGAAATACCCTTGTTAAAACATAAAACGTTACAAGTAAACTACCCCTTTCCCTTAACCGATCTTCACCAAAAACAACAGGTCTCGAGTACTCTACAATTTAGGGCTGTATGCAAATAATCTTTTGATTCAGTTTGAATTTGCGGCTGTTATCGTTTGCCATAGGAAATACCCTTGTTAAAACATAAAACGTTACAAGTAAACTACCCCTTTCCCTTAACCGATCTTCACCAAAAACAAAAGGTCTTGAGAACTCTGCAAATTCAGGGCTGTATACGAAACATTATTTGATTATGTTTGAATTTGCGGCTGTTATCGTTTGCCAAAAAAAAAATTTCCCTTGATAAAAAAAACCGTTGCTGGTAAACTACCCCTTCCCCTCAACCGATCTTCACCAAAACCAATAGGTCGCGAGTACTCTACAAATCAGGGCAGTATGCAAAAAATTATTTGATTCTATTTGAATTTGCGGCAGTTATCGTTTGCCATATAAAATACGCTTGATAAAAAACGTTGCTGGTAAACTACCCCTTCCCCTCAACCGATCTTCACCAAAAACAATAGGTCTTGAGTACTCTACAAATCAGGGCCGTATACAGAAACTTATTTGATTCTGTTTGAATTTGCGGCTGTTATCGTTTGCCATAAAAAATACCCTTGTTAAAAAAACGTTGTTGGTAAACTACCCCTTTCCCTTAACCGATCTTCACCAAAAACAACAGGTCTTGAGAACTCTACAATTTAGGGCTGTATGCAAATAATCTTTTGATTCTGTTTGAATTTGCGGCTGTTATCGTTTGCCATAGGAAATACCCTTGTTAAAACATAAAACGTTACAAGTAAACTACGCCTTTCCATTAACCGATCTTCACCAAAAACAATACGTCTCGAGTACTCTACAATTTAGGGCTGTATGCAAATAATCTTTTGATTCAGTTTGAATTTGCGGCTGTTATCGTTTGCCATAGGAAATACCCTTGTTAAAACATAAAACGTTACAAGTAAACTACCCCTTTCCCTTAACCGATCTTCACCAAAGCAAAAGGTCTTGAGAACTCTGCAATTCAGGGCTGTATACGAAACATCATTTGATTATGTTTGAATTTGCGGCTGTTATCGTTTGCCAAAAAAAAAAATTTCCCTTGATAAAAAAAACCGTTGCTGGTAAACTACCCCTTCCCCTCAACCGATCTTCACCAAAAACAATAGGTCGCGAGTACTCTACAAATCAGGGCAGTATGCAAAAAATTATTTGATTCTGTTTGAATTTGCGGCAGTTATCGTTTGCCATATAAAATACGCTTGATAAAAAACGTTGCTGGTAAACTACCCCTTCCCCTCAACCGATCTTCACCAAAAACAATAGGTCTTGAGTACTCTACAAATCAGGGCTGTATACAGAAACTTATTTGATTCTGTTTGAATTTGCGGCTGTTATCGTTTGCCATAAAAAATACCCTTGTTAAAAAAACGTTGTAGGTAAACTACCCCTTTCCCTTAACCGATCTTCACCAAAAACAATAGGTCTTGAGAACTCTACAATTTAGGGCTGTATGCAAATAATCTTTTGATTCTGTTTGAATTTGCGGCTGTTATCGTTTGCCATAGGAAATACCCTTGTTAAAACATAAAACGTTACAAGTAAACTACCCCTTTCCCTTAACCGATCTTCACCAAAAACAATAGGTCTCGAGTACTCTACAATTTAGGGCTGTATGCAAATAATCTTTTGATTCAGTTTGAATTTGCGGCTGTTATCGTTTGCCATAGGAAATACCCTTGTTAAAACATAAAACGTTACAAGTAAACTACCCCTTTCCCTTAACCGATCTTCACCAAAAACAAAAGGACTTGAGAACTCTGCAATTCAGGGCTGTATACGAAACATTATTTGATTATGTTTGAATTTGCGGCTGTTATCGTTTGCCAAAAAAAAAAATTTCCCTTGATAAAAAAAAACCGTTGCAGGTAAACTACCCCTTTCCTTCAACCGATCTTCACCAAAAACAATAGGTCGCGAGTCCTCTACAAATCAGGGCTGTATGCAAAAAATTATTTGATTCTGTTTGAATTTGCGGCAGTTATCGTTTGCCATAGAAAAAAAATCTACTACACATCGACAGACACACAGACACACAGACACACAGACACATAGACACACAGACACACACACAGACACTTTTCGGAAAACGACTTTTTTTCATGTTTTGAGTGTAGTAGAATCAGAATCTGCAATAATCTCGAACACGATTTTTTTTTGCCATCACCATACTTCCATTCCTTAAGGAAATATGGAAGTAATAGATTACATAGCGGAATGACTAAATAGCCAAACTCGTACTATGAACGGCAGTGTGAACGACACTCTGTGGACTCTCATTATTGCCTCAACGTTCGTTTCATTGAAGGCACTTCAAGTTGGTTTCTATATGCAGTACCGTGTAGGTACAGTGATGGTAAATTATTATTCTTAGAGAGGCTGAAAATTAATCAACGTATTCTAGTGGTTACGCGTTAAAAACGTTCGATTAAGAGAGTATACGTACCTGGAAAAGATTTGTATGTCATTCGGAGGTAAAGAAGGTTATTAAGAAAAGACAGAAAGGTTAATTTAATAGAACTGTAGCCGAGGAATGTACAAATGTGAATGGAATATAAGTTTTTCTCGATTTTGTCGCATTTTCCTAAAAAACTGTTCAACCAATTTGGGTAAATCTTTGAGAGGGTCTTCAATGTATTAAACAGCGGCCTACGGTTTAAACGTGCTTCAAGTAGAAAAAAAGCCCTGAAATACTATAATTTCTTCATAAGAAAATATTCCTTATCTAACAACAGATTGTCGTAGATTGTCTGGTATCTTTAAATCAGTTAAGTGTTAGTAAATAGAAACTTCTTGTCACCCACGTGCAAAGCGTACCTCGCTTCAGAAACTCTGCGTTTTTTGTGTGGGGGGAAGGCTGCACATACAATGTCGAAAGGAAACTTACGTAAGCAAGGGACACGGTGAGGTTTCAGTGTTGTTCGTACTTCGGTCAGTGTTACCAGAGTAACGTTCCTACCACTTCACGCGTACAGTGGCAAGAGAAGCTTCTCATGCGATTTGCGCAAAAAATGCCAAAATTATAAAAAAATATAGATATTATAATCGGGGCGCTAGGGTATATTACTGATCATTTAATCTTACATGCTACAATTTAAATCTAAAATGTGTACAAACGTAATTAAGTTTAAGATATGTTGATAAAATAAGCATCACAAACTACAAACTTGAAACAATTTTTTACTTCCATGTTCCTTAAGGAAATGGAAGTATGGTGATGGCAAAAAAAATCATGTTCGAGATTATTGCAGAATATGATTGTACTACACTCAAAACATGAAAAAAAGTCGTTTTCCGAAAAGTGTCTGTGTGTGTGTCTGTGTGTCTATGTGTCTGTCTGTCTCTCTCTCTCTAGATTTTTTTTCTATGGCAAACGATAACAGCCGCAAATTCGAACAGAATCAAATAATTTTTTGCATACAGCCCTGAATTGTAGAGTTCTCAAGATCTGTTGATTTTGGTAAAGATCGGTTAAGGGAAAGGGGTAGTTTACCAGCAATGTTTTATGTTTTAACAAGGGTATTTTCTATGGCAAACGATAACAGCCGCAAATTCAAACAGAATCAAATAATGTTTCGCATACAGCCCTGAATTGTAGAGTTCTCAAGATCTGTTGATTTTGGTAAAGATCGGTTAAGGGAAAGGGGTAGTTTACCAGCAACGTTTTATGTTTTAACAAGGGTATTTTCTATGGCAAAGGATAACAGCCGCAAATTCAAACATAATCAAATACGTTCTTGCATACAGCCTTGATTTCTTGAGTACTAAAGACCTATTGTTATTGGTGAAGATCAGTTAATGGAATAGGGTAGTTTACCAGCAACGTTTTATGTTTTATCAAGGGTGTTTCCTATGGCAAACGATAACAGCCGCAAATTCAAACAGAATCAAGTAATTGTTTGCATACAGGCCTGAATTGTAGAGTACCCAGACCTGCCGTTTTTAGTGAAGATCGGTTAAGGTAAAGGGGTAGTTTACCAGCAACGGTTTTTTATCAAGGGTAATTTTTTACTTCGATGTCCCTTAAGGAAATGGAAGTATGGTGATGGCAAAAAAAATCGTGTTCGAGATTATTTCAGATTCTGATTGTACTACACTTAAAACATTAAAAAAAGTCATTTTACTTCCATATTCCTTAAGGAATGGAAGTATGGTGATGGCAAAAAAAATCGTGTTCGAGATTATTGCAGATTCTGATTCTACTACACTCAAAACATGAAAAAAAGTCGTTTTCCGAAAAGTGTCTGTGTGTGTGTCTGTCTGTCTGTGTGTCTGTGTGTCTGTCTGTGTGTCTGTAGATTTTTTTTTTATGGCAAACGATAACTGCCGCAAATTCAAACAGAATCAAATAATTTTTTGCATACAGCCCTGATTTGTAGAGTACTCACGACCTATTGTTTCTGGTGAAGATCGGTTGAGGGAAAGGGGTAGTTTACCTGCAACGGTTTTTTTTAATCAAGGGAATTTTTTTTTTGGCAAACGATAACAGCCGCAAATTCAAACAGAATCAAATAATGTTTCGCATACCGCCCTGAATTGTAGAGTTCTCAAGACCTGTTGTTTTTGGTGAAGATCGGTTAAGGGAAAGGGGTAGTTTACCTGTAACGTTTTATGTTTTAACAAGGGTATTTCCTATGGCAAACGATAACAGCCGCAAATTCAAACAGAATCAAAAGATTATTTGTATACAGCCCTAACTTGTAGAGTTCTCAAGACCTTTTGTTTTTGGTGAAGATCGGTTAAGGGAAAGGGGTAGTTTACCTACAACGTTTTTTTAACAAGGGTATTTTCTATGGCAAACGATAACAGCCGCAAATTCAAACAGAATCAAATAATTTTCTGCATACTGCCCTGATTTGTAGAGTACTCAAAACCTGTTGTTTTTGGTGAAGATTGGTTGAGGGGAAGGGGTAGTTTACCTGCAACGTTTTTTGTCAAGCGTATTTTCTATGGCAAACGACAACAGCCGCAAATTCAAACAGAATCAAATAATTTTTTGCATACGTCCCTGAATTGTAGAGGTCTCAAGGACTTTCGATTTTGGTAAAGATCGGTTAAGGGGAAGGGGTAGTTTACCTGCAACCTTTTACGTTTTGACAAGAGTAAAGTACTTGAAAATTTATTTCAACTTTTTGAAACAATGGTAATTGTTAAAAATAAAATAATTTTGTTGCCAGGCAATAAAATTATAATTTTTCCATTTTAATGTAAATTATGTTTGAGTTAATATTTTTATATATACAGTGGAACTTGGTTATTACGGCCTCGGCTGTTACGTCAACTCTGGTGTAGCGTTATTTTGTCGTAAGTCCGGTCAAACTTATATCTTTAACATTATAAAAATTCCCGGTTTTAACGTCACTAAATATTGTACTACTCTGTTATAGCGTCAAATATTTCTCAGATATTTTACTCTAAATTTCATATAAACGTATATATGTGCGCGCGCGCGCTAGCCCATGGCTACAGACATACATTGTATGCAAGCGATAAGCACTGTAACACGACTGCCGGCGCCAGCCATTTTGTGTGCTCCAACGGATGGCTAGATCGATTTAAGGCCCGACACTCGATTTCCTTTGCAAAAATTTGTGGTGAGGCAAAATGCGTAGATCTGAACGTTACAGGCGATTGGGTGCATAACACTTGGCCAGAAATTAGACGATCATATAAAGATGAAGACATCTTTAATGGACATGAAGCCGGTATTTTTTATAAATTAACTCCAGATAAGACTTTCAAATTTACAAATGAAAAGTCCGTTGGTGGGAATCTCTCTAAACAAAGAGTTACAGTTTTTGTTTGTGCGAACATGACGGGAACCGAAAAAAGGAAACTTTTAGTTATCGGGAAAAGTTTGCATCCTAGATGTTTTAAAAACATCAAAAAACTTCCTGTAAGTTACACTGCCAACATAAAAGCGTGGACGACTTCTAGTATTTTTGAAGATGACTTCTATACGTGTGTATGTCACTGAACTCCTCCATGTATAAAATAATATATCGTTCGTGGCAGGTAAGCATATCTCAGTTATGTAATATTTACGTTTCCATTTTATTATTATGCCTACAGCAATAAAAGGCCAGGTAAGACACACACACACACACACACACACACACACACACACACACACACACACACACACACACACACACACACACACACACACACACACACAATTCACGTTATTTCTGGCCTCACTCATGTTTATTTTCTTACATTTGCACGCTTTTTAAATGAAAAGTGCCGAAACCCATACCAACATAACGCGTGCAAGCCGAAAAAATGGACATCAATTTGCTTCCTGTGGATCGCTGGGCAATGTAACTGCACGTGTTTACAGAGGAACGATTCATAGACAGACTTTTCGTCTTTAGTGAATGAACCCTCTGCAAGATGCTGAGGGTCCATGAGTGACTTCGGAGCGCTCCTTCTTTTTCGCGTGTTTGTTCTGTGAAACATACACTGTAGATTCGCAGCTTTACTCTAACCAACGCTCAATAGGAAATGTTGAAACTTTTTGTCCACAGTGTACCCTCATTCACACTAAACCTGCTCTGATGTTTTAATTACGGACATCATAATATTAAAACTTTGGAAACTTGAGCACTACTTAATGGAGATCAATCATTAACTTATACAAGCCATTAATTTTATGCATATATTTTATATATATGTGTACAACGTTATCGGCAACAAAGAAGTAGTTTTTGTTAAAATTCCTTCCCGGGATATTTGGCCGTAGTCCAATGTTTTCTACAAAACCAGACGTTTCAGCAATGCCATTGACTTCCATCATCAGAGAAAATCAAGTGCGATAACGTGAGGCAGTATATGTTAGTGACCACAGTACTGTGGTTAAGGCTGAAGCAGTAAGTAGAAAGAAGTAGTTTCTATGGTAATATTACATTTCGAAAATGATTTTAAATATAAATCTTAGAATATGGAAGTCGTGTATGGTTCTCCATACCGATATTTTCGAAAAGTGTCTGTGTGTGTGGCTGTGTGTCTGTGTGTGTGTCTGTACATTTTTTTTTTTGGCAAACGATAACAGCCGCAAATTCAAACAGAATGAAATAATATTTTGCATACAGCCCTGAATTGTAGAGTACTCGCGACCTATTGTTCTTGGTAAAGATCGGTTGAGGAAAAGGGGTAGTTTACCAGCAACGTTTTTTTTATCAAGGGTAATTTTGTTTGTTTGGCAAACGATAACAGCCGCAAATTAAAACAGAATCAAATAATGTTTCGCATACAGCCCACAATTGTAGAGTTCTCACGATCTGTTGATTTTGGTAAAGATCAGTTAAGGGAAAGGGGTAGTTTACCAGCAACGTTTTATGTTTTAACAAGGGTATTTTATATGGCAAACGATAGCAGCCGCAAATACAAACAGAATCAAATGATTATTTGCATACAACCCTGAATTGTAGAGTTCTCAAGACCTATTGATTTTGGCGAAGATCGATTAAGGGGAAGGGGTAGTTTACCGGCCACGTTTTTGTTTTATCAAGGGTATTTTGTATGGCAAACGATAACAGCCGCAAATTCAAACAGAATCACATAATGTTTTGCATACTGCCCTGAATTGTAGAGTTCTCAAGACCTATCGTTTTTAGTGAAGATCGGTTAAGGGGAAGGGGTAGTTTACCAGCAAACGGTTTTTTATCAAGGGTAATTTTTGTCTATGGTAAACGATAACAGCCGCAAATTCAAACAGAACAAATGATGTTTTGCATACAGCCCTGTATTGTAGAGTTCTCAATACCTATTGGTGTTTGTGAAGATCGGTTAAGGGAAAGGGGTAGTTTACCTGTAACGTTTTATGTATTAACAAGAGTAATTTTTTCTATGACGAACGATAACTGCCGTAAATTCAATGAGAATCAAATAATGTTTTGCATACAGTCCTGAATTGTAGAGTTCTCAAGACCTATTGTTTTGGTGAAGATCGGTTAATGGCATAGGGTAGTTTACAAGCAACATTTTATGTTTCAACAAGGGTAATTTTTTATATGACGAACGATAACTGCCGTAAATTCAAACAGAATCAACTAGGTTTTTGCAACGTTTTTGAACTAAAGAGAACTCAAGGTCTGTTGATTTTGTTGAAGATCGGTTATGGGAAGGGGTAGTTTATCAGCAACAGTTTATGTTTTAAAAAGTGTAATTTTTTTTATGACGTACGATAACTGCCGTAAATTCAAAGAGAATCAAATAATTTTTTGCACACTTTCCTAAGTTGCAGAAAGCTCAAGATCTGTTGATTTTGGTGAAGATCGGTTAAGAGAAAGGGGTAGTTTACCTGAAACATTTTATGAATTAACAAGAGTAAAGTACTTAATTTTTATAAATAAAGTATCCTGATAAGAAGGTCATAATAATCCACTGTAGAAACGTAGATGAAATATCTATAAATGAAGAGGTTAGTTGGACGGGGTGGGGGTAATTTTCCATAATTAAAAATTATAGTTGATGGTGGAGGGGAGAATTTTGTATATGTGTACTACGTTATCGGCAACAAAGAAGTAGTTTTTTGTTAAAATTGCTTCCCGGGCTGTTTAGCCGTAGTCCAATTTTTTCTGCAAAAACCTACTTTTCGGCAGTGCCATCAACTGCCATTATCAGTGAAAATCGAGTGCGAAAACGTGAGGTGGTATACGTTAGTGACCACAGTACTGTGGTTAATGCTGAAGCAATAAGTAGAAAGACGTAGTTTCTATGGAAATATTTCATTTCGAATATGATTTTAAATATAAATCTTGGAGCATTGAAGTCATGTATGGTTTTCCATACCGATATTTTCCTATGGTAAACGATAACATCCGCAAATTCAAACAGAATCAAATGATGTTTTGCATACAGCCCTGTATAGTAGAGTTCTCAATACGTGTTGGTGTTGGTGAAGATCGGTTAAGGGAAAGGGGTAGTTTACCAGCAGCGTTTTATGTTTTAAAAGAGTATTTTCTATGGCAAACGATAAGAGCCGCAAATTCAAACAGAATTAAATACGTTTTTGCATACAGCCCTGTTTTGTTGAGTACTAAAGACCTGTTGGTTTTGGTGAAGATCGGTTAAGGGAATAGGGTAGTGTACCAGCAACATTTTACGTTTTATCAAGGGTAATTTTTTTTATGACGAACGATAACTACCGTACATTAAAACAGAATCAACTACTCTTCTGCATACCTTTTTGAATTATACAGAACTCAAGGTTTGTTGATTTTGTTGAAGATCGGTTAAGGGAAAGGGGTAGTTTACATGCAAAGTTTTATGTTTTAACAAGAGTAATTTTTTCTATGACGAAAGATAACTGGCTTAAATTCAAAGAGAATCAAATAAAGTTTTGCATACAGCCCTGAATTGTAGAGTTCTCAAGACCTATTGTTTTTGGTGAAGATCGGTGAATGGAATAGGGTAGTTTACCAGCAACGTTTTATGTTTTATCAAGGGTGTTTACTATGGCAAACGATAAGAGCCGCAAATTCAAACAGAATCAAATAATTGTTTGCATGCAGGCGTGAATTGTAGAGTACTCAAGACCTGTCTTTTTTGGTGAAGATCGGTTAAGGGAAAGGGGTAGTTTACCAGCAACGGTTTTTTGTCAAGGGTAATTTTTTTCTATGATACAAACAGAATCAAATGAGGTTTTGCATACAGCCCTGTATTGTAGAGCTCTCAATACCTACTGGTGTGGTGAAGATTGCTTAAGGGAAAGGGGTAGTTTAACAGCAACATTTTATGTTTTAACAAGGGTAATTTTTTATATGACGAACGAAAACTGCCGTAAATTCAAACAGAATCAACTAGGTTTTTGCATACCTTTTTGAACTAATGAGAACTCAAGGTCTGTTGATTTTGTTGAAGATCAGTTAAGGGAAGGGGTAGTTTATCAGCAACGTTTTATGTTTTAAAAAGGGTAATTTTTTTATGACGAACGATAACTGCCGAAAATTCAAAGAGAATCAAATAATTTTTTGTACCCTTTCCTGATTTGCAGAGAGCTCAAGGTCTATTGATTTTGGTGAAGATCGGTTAAGGGAAAGGGGTTGTTTACCAGCTACATTTTATGTTTTAACTGGAGTAAAATACATAATTTTGATAAACAAATTATCGTGATAAGAAGCTCCTAATAATCCACTGCAGAAACGTAGAGGAAATATCTATAAATGAAGAGGCTAGTTGAACGGAGCGGGGTAATTTTCAATTAATGAAAATTATAGTTGAAGAGGGAGGGGCGAAAATTTTATATGTGTACCACGTTATCGGCAACAAAGAAGTAGTTTTTGTTAAAATTCCTTCCCTGGCTGTTTAGCCGTAGTCCAATATTTTCTGCAAAACCAGACGTTTCGGCAGTGCCATCGACTTCCAACATCAGTGAAAATCTAGTGCGAAAAAGTGAGGTGGTATACGTTAATGACCAAAGTACTGTGGTTAAGGCTGAAGCAATAGAAAGATATAGTTTCTATCGAAATATTTCATTTCGAATATGCTTTTAAATATAAATCTTAGAACATGGAAGTCATGTATGGTTCTCCATACCGATATTTTTATAGTGAACGTTAACAGCCGCAAATTCAAACAGAATCAATTGATGTTTTGCATACAGCCCTGTATTGTAGAGTTCTCAATACCTATTGGTGTTGGTGAAGATCGGTTAAGGGAAAGGGGTAATTTACCAGCAACATTTTATGTTTTAACAAGGGTAATTTTTTATATGACGAACGATAACTGCCGTAAATTCAAACAGAATCAACTAGGTTTTTGCAACCTTTTTGAACTAAAGAGAACTCAAGGTCTGTTGATTTTGTTGAAGATCGGTTAAGGGAAGTGGTAGTTTATCAGCAACGTTTTATGTTTTAAAAAGGGTAATTTTTTTATGACGAACGGTAACTGCCGAAAATTCAACGAGAATCAAATAATTTTTTGCACCCTTCCCTGAGTTGCAGAGAGCTCAAGGTCTATTGATTTTGGTGAAGATCAGTTAAGTGAAAGGGGTAGTTTACCTGCAACATTTTATGTTGTAACAAGAGAAATGTTTCCATGACAAACGATAACTGCCGCAGATTCAAACAGAATCAGATACTTTTTTGCACGCATCCGTGAATTGTAGAGGACGGAAGGTCTATTGATTTTGGAGAAGATCGGTTAAGAGAAAGGGGTAGTTTACCAGAAACATTTTATGATTTAACAAGAGTAAAGTACTTAATTTTTATAAATAAAGTATCCTGATAAGAAGGTCATAATAATCCATTGTAGAAACGTAGATGAAATATCTATAAATGAAGAGGTTTGGTGAACGGGGTGGGGGTAATTTTCCATAATTAAAAATTATAGTTGATGGTGGAGGGGAGAATTTTGTATATGTGTACTACGTTATCGGCAACAAAGAAGTAGTTTTTTGTTAAAATTGCTTCCCGGGCTCTTTAGCCGTAGTCCAATTTTTTCTGCAAAAACCTACTTTTCGGCAGTGCCATCGACTGCCATTATCAGTGAAAATCGAGTGCGAAAACGTGAGGTGGTATACGTTAGTGACCACAGTACTGTGGTTAATGCTGAAGCAATAAGTAGGAAGACGTAGTTTCTATGGAAATATTTCATTTCGAATATGATTTTAAATATAAATCTTGGAGCATGGAATTCATGTATGGTTCTCCATACCGATATTTTCCTATGGTAAACGATAACATCCGCAAATTCAAACAGAATCAAATGATGTTTTGCATACAGCCCTGTATAGTAGAGTTCTCAATACGCATTGGTGTTGGTGAAGATCGGTTAAGGGAAAGGGGTAGTTTACCAGCAACGTTTTATGTTTTAAAAGAGTATTTTCTATGGCAAACGATAAGAGCCGCAAATTCAAACAGAATCAAATACGTTTTTGCATACAGCCCTGTTTTGTTGAGTACTAAAGATCTGTTGGTTTTGGTGAAGATCGGTTAAGGGAATAGGGTAGTGTACCAGCAACATTTTACGTCTTATCAAGGGTAATTTTTTTTTTGACGAACGATAACTACCGTACATTAAAACAGAATCAACTACTCTTCTGCATACCTTTTTGAATTTTACAGAACTCAAGGTTTGTTGATTTTGTTGAAGATCGGTTAAGGGAAGGGGGTAGTTTACCTGCAACATTTTATGTTGCAACAAGAGAAATGTTTTCATGACAAACGATAACTGCCGCAGATTCAAACAGAATCATATAATATGTTGCATACGGCCCTGAAATGTGGAGTTCTCAAGACCTGTTGGTTTTGGTGAAGATCGGTTAAGGGAATAGGGTAGTGTACCAGAAATATTTTACGTTTTATCAAGGGTAATTTTTTTTTAACGAACGATAACTACCGTACATTAAAACAGAATCAACTACTTTTCTGCATACCTTTTTGAATTATACAGAACTCAAGGTTTGTTGATTTCGTTGAAGATCGGTTAAGGGAAAGGGGTAGTTTACCTGCAACGTTTTATGTTTTAACAAGAGTAATTTTTTCTATGACGAACGATAACAGCCGTAAATTCAATGAAAATCAAATAATGTTTTGCATACAGCCCTGAATTGTAGAGTTCTCAAGACCTATTGTTTCGCTGACGATCGGTTAATGGCATAGGGTAGTTTACAAGCAACATTTTATGTTTTAACAAGGGTAATTTTTTATATGACGAACGATAACTGCCGTAAATTCAAACAGAATCAACTAGGTTTTTGCATACCCTTTTGAACTAAAGAGAACTCAAGGTCTGTTGATTTTGTTGAAGATCGGTTGGGGGAAGGGGTAGTTTATCAGTAACGTTTTATGTTTTAAAAAGGGTAATTTTTTTTATGACGTACGATAACTGCCGTAAATTCAAAGAGAATCAAATAATTTTTTGCACACTTTCCTAAGTTGCAGAAAGCTCAAGGTCTGTTGATTTTGGTGAAGATCGGTTAAGAGAAAGGGGTAGTTTACCTGCAACATTTTATGTTGTAACAAGAGAAATGTTTCCATGACAAACGATAACTGCCGCAGATTCAAACAGAATCAAATACTTTTTTGCATGCATCCGTGAATTGTAGATGACGGAAGGTCTATTGATTTTGGAGAAGATCGGTTTAGAGAAAGGGGTAGTTTACCGGAAATATTTTGTGATTCAACAAGAGTAAAGTACTTAATTTTTATAAATAAAGTATCCTGATAAGAAGGTCATAATAATCCACTGTAGAATCGTAGGTGAAAAATCTATAAATGAAGAGGTTTGGTGAACGGGGTGGGGGTAATTTTCCATAATTAAAAATTATAGTTGAAGGTTGAGGGGAGAATTTTGTATATGTGTACTACGTTATCGGCAACAAAGAAGTAGTTTTTTTGTTAAAATTGCTTCCCGGGATGTTTAGCCGTAGTCCAATTTTTTCTGCAAAACCATACTTTTCGGCAGTGCCATCGACTGCCATTATCAGTGAAAATCGAGTGCGAAAACGTGAGGTGGTATACGTTAGTGACCACAGTACTGTGGTTAATGCTGAAGCAATAAGTAGAAAGACGTAGTTTCTATTGAAATATTTCATTTCGAATATGATTTTAAATATAAATCTTGCAGCATGGAAGTCATGTATGGTTCTCCATACCGATATTTTCTTATGGTAAACGATAACATCCGCAAATTCAAACAGAATCAAATGATGTTTTGCATACAGCCCTGTATTGTAGAGTTCTCAATACCTATTGGTGTTGGTGAAGATCGGTTAAGGGAAAGGGGTAGTTTACCAGCAACGTTTTATGTTTTAAAAGAGTATTTTATATGGCATACGATAAGAGCCGCAAATTGAAACAGAATCAAATACGTTTTTGCATAAAGCCCTGTTTTGTTGAGTACTAAAGACCTATTGTTTTTGGTGAAGATCGGTTAAGGGGAAGGGGTAGTTTACCTGCCACATTTTTTGTTTTATCAAGGGTATTTTATATGGCAAACGATAACAGCCGCAAATTCAAACAGAATCATATAATATGTTGCATACGGCCTTGAAATGTGGAGTTCTCAAGACCTGTTGGTTTTGGTGAAGATCGGTTAAGGGAATAGGGTAGTGTACCAGAAACATTTTACGTTTTATCAAGGGTAATTTTTTACTTCCATATTTCCTTAAGGAATGGAAGTATGGTGATGGCAAAAAAAATCGTGTTCGAGATTATTGCAGATTCTGATTCTACTACACTCAAAACATGAAAAAAAGTCGTTTTCCGAGAAGTGTCTGTGTGTGTGTCTGTGTGTCTGTGTGTCTGTCTGTGTGTGTGTCTGTAGATTTTTTTTCTATGGCAAACGATAACTGCCGCAAATTCAAACAGAATCAAATATTTTTTTGCATACAGCCCTGATTTGTAGAGGACTCGCGACCTATTGTTTTTGGTGAAGATCGGTTGATGGAAAGGGGTAGTTTACCTGCAACAGTTTTTTTATCAAGGGAAATTTTTTTTTTGGCAAACGATAACAGCCGCAAATTCAATCAGAATCAAATAATGTTTCGTATACAGCCCTGAATTGTAGTGTTCTCAAGACCTTTTGTTTTTGGTGAAGATCGGTTAAGGGAAAGGGGTAGTTTACTTGTAACGTTTTATGTTTTAACAAGGGTATTTCCTATGGCAAACGCTAACAGCCGCAAATTCAAACAGAATCAAAAGATTATTTGCATACAGCCCTATATTGTAGAATTCTCAAGACCTATTGTTTTTGGTGAAGATCGGTTAAGGGAAAGGGGTAGTTAACAAAAAAAGGTTTTTTAACAAGGGTATTTTCTATGGCAAACGATAACAGGCGCAAATTCAAACAGAATCAAATAATTTTCTGCATACAGCCCTGATTTGTGGAGTACTCAAGAGCTATTGTTTTTGGTGAAGATCGGTTGAGGGGAAGGGGTAGTTTACTAGCAACGGTTTTTTTTATCAAGGGAAATTTTTTTTTTTGGCAAACGATAACATCCGCAAATTCAAACAGACTTAAATAATGTTTCGTATACAGCCCTGAATTGTAGAGTTTTCACGACCTATTGTTTTGGTGAAGATCGGTTAAGGGAAAGGGGTAGTTTAACTGTAACGTTTTATGTTTTAACAAGGGTATTTCCTATGGCAAACGATAACAGCCGCAAATTCAAACAGAATCAAACGATTATTTGCATACAGCCCTAAATTGTAGAGTTCTCAAGACCTGTTGTTTTTGGTGAAGATCGGTTGAGGGAAAGGGGTAGTTTACTTGCAACGTTTTTTTAACAAGGGTATTTTTTATGGCAAACGATAACAGCCGCAAATTCAAACAGAATCAAATAATGTTTTGCATACAGCCCTGATTTGTAGAGTACTCAAGACCTATTGTTTTTGGTGAAGATCGGTTAAGGGGAAGGGGTAGTTTACCGGCACCGTTTTTTATCAAGCGTATTTTTTATGGCAAACGATAACAGCCGCAAATTCAAACAAAATCAAATAATTTTTTGCATACATCCCTGAATTGTAGAGGTCTCATGGACTTTCGATTTTGGTGAAGATCGGTTAAGGGGAAGGGGTAGTTTACCTGCAACCTTTTACGTTTTAACTAGAGTAAAGTACTTGCAAATTTATTTAAACTTTTTGAAACAATGGTAATTGTTAAAAATAAAATAATTTTGTTGCCAGGCAATAAAATTAAAATTTTTTAATTTTAATGTAATATAATATTTTTCATTTAATACGGCAATAAAAAGGCAGGTAAGACACAAACACACAATTCACGTTATTTCTGGCCTCACTCATGTTTATTTTCTTACGTTTGCACGCTTTTTAAATGGAAAGTGCCGAAACCCACACCAACATAACGCGTGCAAGCCGAAAAAATGGACATAAATTTGGTTACTGGCGAAGCTAGTAGTTAATGAATGGGTAGGCAAAAATCTTATCTTAAATTTTTTTTAAGGAATCACTAAAAGGACGGTGGGTCAAATCGGACCCTGAGGTAGAGTTGCTGTAACCGAATGGTTCCACAAACAGCCGTAAGAATTTTACTAGCAGGGAATCTACAGGTTAGCGCAACAGTGGAACTCATGTCTTAATGTTATTGGAGACTTCTTTTAAAATCGTTGAATAAAAAATGCTTTACAGCTCTATACGTGTGTCTATTGAACAATCCTTGTATTAGTCATACACAATAATACAACTGATTGAACTTCAAATTTTTAAACTTGGTTAGTTTCTATATATATGTTTAATGTTACAAATAATTCAAATAACAATCTTGATCATCTGTTAGTTCAGCGGAATAACAGTGACACTTTTAATAACCGCATAAAATAAACACTTAGAAACAACACATGCGCTTTAACTTAACTGTTTGGACCACAGAAGTGAGGCATGCCTCAACGCTCTATGTGTACAGCGCGGGACAATCCCCCCTCCCAACACTTCCCTATCACACCACTACATTGCTTACATACGATGTATACAAAAAACGCTGAGGCGAGTTCAGGTTGCCTCATTCGCTTTAAACGAACTATGCCGAATCTCACCTGTCACCATCTAGCGGTCGCTCAATAAAGCACGTTTCGGTTTAATAAATTTGACAGTCACAGTAACAATGTATAATCTTTACGTTATGTAGTTCATACGTATTTATAATTTTTATTCTACAGAATTTGTTAGGATAGGCATTGCCTCAATTGCCTCCATGTAACTTCGCCACTGATATATATGTGTACAACGTTATCGGCAACAAAGAAGTAGTTTTTGTTAAAATTCCTTCCCGGGATATTTGGCCGTAGTCCAATGTTTTCTACAAAACCAGACATTTCGGCAATGCCATCGACTTCCATCATCAGTGAAAATCGAGTGCGATAACGTGAGGTGGTATACGTTAGTGACCACAGTACTGTGGTTAAGGCTGAAGCAGTAAGTAGAAAGAAGTAGTTTCTATGGTAATATTTCATTTCGAAAATGATTTTAAATATAAATCTTATAATATGGAAGTCATGTATGGTTCTCCATACCGATATTTTTATGACGAACGATAACTACCGTACATTAAAACAGAATCAACTACTTTTCTGCATACCTTTTTGAATTATACAGAACTCAAGGTCTGCTCATTTTGTTGAAGATCGGTTAAGGGAAAGGGGTAGTTTACCTGCAACGTTTTATGTTTTAACAAGAGTAATTTTTTCTATGACGAAAGATAACTGCATTAAGTTCAAAGAGAATCAAATAATGTTTTGCATACAGCCTTGAATTGTAGAGTTCTCAAGACCTATTGTTTTTGGTGAAGATCGGTGAATGGAATAGGGTAGTTTACCAGCAACGTTTTATGTTTTATCAAGGATGTTTTCTATGGCAAACGATAAGAGCCGCAAATTCAAACAGAATCAAATAATTGTTTGCATGCAGGCGTGAATTGTAGAGTACTCAAGACCTGTCGTTTTTGGTGAAGATCGGTTAAGGGAAAGGGGTAGTTTACCAGCAACGGTTTTTTGTCAAGGGTAATTTTTTTCTATGATACAAACAGAATCAAATGAGGTTTTGCATACAGCCCTGTATTGTAGAGCTCTCAATACCTACTGGTGTGGTGAAGATTGCTTAAGGGAAAGGGGTAGTTTACCAGCAACATTTTATGTTTTAACAAGGGTAATTTTTTATATGACGAACGATAACTGCCGTAAATTCAAACAGAATCAACTAGGTTTTTGCATAACTTTTTGAACTAATGAGAACTCAAGGTCTGTTGATTTTGTTGAAGATCAGTTAAGGGAAGGGGTAGTTTATCAGCAACGTTTTATGTTTTAAAAAGGGTAATTTTTTTATGACGAACGATAACTGCCGAAAATTCAAAGAGAATCAACTAATTTTTTGTACCCTTTCCTGATTTGCAGAGAGCTCAAGGTCTGTTGATTTTGGTGAAGATCGGTTAAGGGAAAGGGGTTGTTTACCTGCAACATTTTATGTTTTAACAAGAGTAAAATACATAATTTTGATAAACAAATTATCGTGATAAGAAGCTCCTAATAATCCACTGCAGAAACGTAGAGGAAATATCTATAAATGAAGAGGCTAGGTGAACGGAGCGGGTGTAATTTTCAATTAATGAAAATTATAGTTGAAGAGGGAGGTGCGAAAATATTATATGTGTACTACGTTATCGGCAACAAAGAAGTAGTTTTTGTTAAAATTCCTTCCCTGGCTGTTTAGCCGTAGTCCAATATTTTCTGCAAAACCAGACGTTTTGGCAGTGCCATCGACTTCCAACATCAGTGAAAATCTAGTGCGAAAAAGTGAGGTGGTATACGTTAATGACCAAAGTACTGTGGTTAAGGCTGAAGCAATAGAAAGAAGTAGTTTCTATGGAAATATTTCATTTCGAATATGATTTTAAATATAAATCTTAGAACATGGAAGTCATGTATGGTTCTCCATACCGATATTTTTATAGTGAACGTTAACAGCCGCAAATTCAAACAGAATCAATTGATGTTTTGCATACAGCCCTGTATTGTAGAGTTCTCAATACCTATTGGTGTTGGTGAAGATCGGTTAAGGGAAAGGGGTAATTTACCAGCAACATTTTATGTTTTAACAAAGGTAATTTTTTATATGACGAACGATAACTGCCGTAAATTCAAACAGAATCAACTAGGTTTTTGCAACCTTTTTGAACTAAAGAGAACTCAAGGTCTGTTGATTTTGTTGAAGATCGGTTAAGGGAAGTGGTAGTTTATCAGCAACGTTTTATGCTTTAAAAAGGGTAATTTTTTTATGACGAACGGTAACTGCCGAAAATTCAACGAGAATCAAATAATTTTTTGCACCCTTTCCTGAGTTGCAGAGAGCTCAAGGTCTATTGATTTTGGTGAAGATCAGTTAAGGGAAAGGGGTACTTTACCGGCCACATTTTATGTTGTAACAAGAGAAATGTTTCCGTGACGAACGATAACTGCCGCACATTCAAACAGAATCAAATACTTTTTTGCATGCATCCGTGAATTGTAGAGGACGGAACGTCTATTGATTTTGGAGAAGATCGGTTAAGAGAAAGGGGTAGTTTACCAGAAACATTTTATGATATAACAAGAGTAAAGTACTTAATTTTTGTAAATAAAGTATCCTGATAAGAAGGTCATAATAATCCACTGTGGAAACGTAGATGAAATATCTATAAATGAAGAGGTTAGGTGAACGGGGAGGGGGTAATTTTCCATAATTAAAAATTATAGTTGATGGTGGAGGGGAGAATTTTGTATATGTGTACTACGTTATCGGCAACAAAGAAGTAGTTTTTTGTTAAAATTGCTTCCCGGGCTCTTTAGCCGTAGTCCAATTTTTTCTGCAAAACTATACTTTTCGGCATTGCCATCGACTGCCATTATCAGTGAAAATCGAGTGCGAAAACGTGAGGTGGTATACGTTAGTGACCACAGTACTGTGGTTAATGCTGAAGCAATAAGTAGGAAGACGTAGTTTCTATGGAAATATTTCATTTCGAATATGATTTTAAATATAAATCTTGGAGCATGGAAGTCATGTATGGTTCTCCATACCGATATTTTCTTATGGTAAACGATAACATCCGCAAATTCAAACAGAATCAAATGATGTTTTGCATACAGCCCTGTATTGTAGAGTTCTCAATACCTATTGGTGTTGGTGAAGATCGGTTAAGGGAAAGGGGTAGTTTACCAGCAACGTTTTATGTTTTAAAAGAGTATTTTATATGGCATACGATAAGAGCCGCAAATTGAAACAGAATCAAATACGTTTTTGCATAAAGCCCTGTTTTGTTGAGTACTAAAGACCTATTGTTTTTGGTGAAGATCGGTTAAGGGGAAGGGGTAGTTTACCTGCCACATTTTTTGTTTTATCAAGGGTATTTTATATGGCAAACGATAACAGCCGCAAATTCAAACAGAATCATATAATATGTTGCATACGGCCTTGAAATGTGGAGTTCTCAAGACCTGTTGGTTTTGGTGAAGATCGGTTAAGGGAATAGGGTAGTGTACCAGAAACATTTTACGTTTTATCAAGGGTAATTTTTTACTTCCATATTTCCTTAAGGAATGGAAGTATGGTGATGGCAAAAAAAATCGTGTTCGAGATTATTGCAGATTCTGATTCTACTACACTCAAAACATGAAAAAAAGTCGTTTTCCGAAAAGTGTCTGTGTGTGTGTCTGTGTGTCTGTGTGTCTGTCTGTGTGTGTGTCTGTAGATTTTTTTTCTATGGCAAACGATAACTGCCGCAAATTCAAACAGAATCAAATATTTTTTTGCATACAGCCCTGATTTGTAGAGGACTCGCGACCTATTGTTTTTGGTGAAGATCGGTTGATGGAAAGGGGTAGTTTACCTGCAACAGTTTTTTTTATCAAGGGAAATTTTTTTTTTGGCAAGCGATAACAGCCGCAAATTCAATCAGAATCAAATAATGTTTCGTATACAGCCCTGAATTGTAGTGTTCTCAAGACCTTTTGTTTTTGGTGAAGATCGGTTAAGGGAAAGGGGTAGTTTACTTGAAACGTTTTATGTTTTAACAAGGGTATTTCCTATGGCAAACGCTAACAGCCGCAAATTCAAACAGAATCAAAAGATTATTTGCATACAGCCCTATATTGTAGAATTCTCAAGACCTATTGTTTTTGGTGAAGATCGGTTAAGGGAAAGGGGTAGTTAACAAAAAAAGGTTTTTTAACAAGGGTATTTTCTATGGCAAACGATAACAGGCGCAAATTCAAACAGAATCAAATAATTTTCTGCATACAGCCCTGATTTGTGGAGTACTCAAGAGCTATTGTTTTTGGTGAAGATCGGTTGAGGGGAAGGGGTAGTTTACCAGCAACGGTTTTTTTTATCAAGGGAAATTTTTTTTTTTGGCAAACGATAACATCCGCAAATTCAAACAGACTTAAATAATGTTTCGTATACAGCCCTGAATTGTAGAGTTTTCACGACCTATTGTTTTGGTGAAGATCGGTTAAGGGAAAGGGGTAGTTTACCTGTAACGTTTTATGTTTTAACAAGGGTATTTCCTATGGCAAACGATAACAGCCGCAAATTCAAACAGAATCAAACGATTATTTGCATACAGCCCTAAATTGTAGAGTTCTCAAGACCTGTTGTTTTTGGTGAAGATCGGTTGAGGGAAAGGGGTAGTTTACTTGCAACGTTTTTTTAACAAGGGTATTTTCTATGGCAAACGATAACAGCCGCAAATTCAAACAGAATCAAATAATGTTTTGCATGCAGGCCTGGTTTGTAGAGTTCTCAAGGACTTTCGATTTTGGTGAAGATCGGTTAAGGGGAAGGGGTAGTTTACCTGCAACATTTTACGTTTTAACAAGAGTAAAGTACTTGCAAATTTATTTAAACTTTTTGAAACAATGGTAATTGTTAAAAATAAAATAATTTTTTTGCCAGGCAATAAAATTAAAATTTTTTAATTTTAATGTAATATAATATTTTTCATTTAATACGGCAATAAAAAGGCAGGTAAGACACAAACACACAATTCACGTTATTTCTGGCCTCACTCATGTTTATTTTCTTACGTTTGCACGCTTTTTAAATGGAAAGTGCCGAAACCCACACCAACATAACGCGTGCAAGCCGAAAAAATGGACATAAATTTGGTTACTGGCGAAGCTAGTAGTTAATGAATGGGTAAGCAAAAATCTTATCTTAAATTTTTTTTAAGGAATCACTAAAAGGACGGTGGGTCAAATCGGACCCTGAGGTAGAGTTGCTGTAACCGAATGGTTCCACAAACAGCCGTAAGAATTTTACTAGCAGGGAATCTACAGGTTAGCGCAACAGTGGAACTCATGTCTTAATGTTATTGGAGACTTCTTTTAAAATCGTTGAATAAAAAATGCTTTACAGCTCTATACGTGTGTCTATTGAACAATCCTTGTATTAGTCATACACAATAATACAACTGATTGAACTTCAAATTTTTAAACTTGGTTAGTTTCTATATATATGTTTAATGTTACAAATAATTCAAATAACAATCTTGATCATCTGTTAGTTCAGCGGAATAACAGTGACACTTTTAATAACCGCATAAAATAAACACTTAGAAACAACACAGGCGCTTTAACTTAACTGTTTGGACCACAGAAGTGAGGCATGCCTCAACGCTCTATGTGTACAGCGCGGGACAATCCCCCCTCCCAACACTTCCCTATCACACCTCTACATTGCTTACATACGATGTATACAAAAAACGCTGAGGCGAGTTCAGGTTGCCTCATTCGCTTTAAACGAACTATGCCGAATCTCACCTGTCACCATCTAGCGGTCGCTCAATAAAGCACGTTTCGGTTTAATAAATTTGACAGTCACAGTAACAATGTATAATCTTTACGTTATGTAGTTCATACGTATTTATAATTTTTATTCTACAGAATTTGTTAGGATTGGCATTGCCTCAATTGCCTCCATGTAACTTCGCCACTGATATATATGTGTACGACGTTATCGGCAACAAAGAAGTAGTTTTTGTTAAAATTCCTTCCCGGGATATTTGGCCGTAGTCCAATGTTTTCTACAAAACCAGACATTTCGGCAATGCCATCGACTTCCATCATCAGTGAAAATCGAGTGCGATAACGTGAGGTGGTATACGTTAGTGACCACAGTACTGTGGTTAAGGCTGAAGCAGTAAGTAGAAAGAAGTAGTTTCTATGGTAATATTTCATTTCGAAAATGATTTTAAATATAAATCTTATAATATGGAAGTCATGTATGGTTCTCCATACCGATATTTTTATGACGAACGATAACTACCGTACAATAAAACAGAATCAACTACTTTTCTGCATACCTTTTTGAATTATACAGAACTCAAGGTCTGCTCATTTTGTTGAAGATCGGTTAAGGGAAAGGGGTAGTTTACCTGCAACGTTTTATGTTTTTAAAAGAGTAATTTTTTCTATGACGAAAGATAACTGCATTAAGTTCAAAGAGAATCAAATAATGTTTTGCATACAGCCTTGAATTGTAGAGTTCTCAAGACCTATTGTTTTTGGTGAAGATCGGTGAATGGAATAGGGTAGTTTACCAGCAACGTTTTATGTTTTATCAAGGATGTTTTCTATGGCAAACGATAAGAGCCGCAAATTCAAACAGAATCAAATAATTGTTTGCATGCAGGCGTGAATTGTAGAGTACTCAAGACCTGTCGTTTTTGGTGAAGATCGGTTAAGGGAAAGGGGTAGTTTACCAGCAACGGTTTTTTGTCAAGGGTAATTTTTTTCTATGATACAAACAGAATCAAATGAGGTTTTGCATACAGCCCTGTATTGTAGAGCTCTCAATACCTACTGGTGTTGGTGAAGATCGGTTAATGGCATAGGTTAGTTTACAAGCAACATTTTATGTTTTAACAAGGGTAATTTTTTATATGACGAACGATAACTGCCGTAAATTCAAACAGAATCAACTAGGTTTTTGCATACCTTTTTGAACTAATGAGAACTCAAGGTCTGTTGATTTTGTTGAAGATCAGTTAAGGGAAGGGGTAGTTTATCAGCAACGTTTTATGTTTTAAAAAGGGTAATTTTTTTATGACGAACGATAACTGCCGAAAATTCAAAGAGAATCAACTAATTTTTTGTACCCTTTCCTGATTTGCAGAGAGCTCAAGGTCTGTTGATTTCGGTGAAGATCGGTTAAGGGAAAGGGGTTGTTTACCTGCAACATTTTATGTTTTAACAAGAGTAAAATACATAATTTTGATAAACAAATTATCGTGATAAGAAGCTCCTAATAATCCACTGCAGAAACCTAGAGGAAATATCTATAAATGAAGAGGCTAGTTGAACGGAGCGGGTGTAATTTTCAATTAATGAAAATTATAGTTGAAGAGGGAGGTGCGAAAATTTTATATGTGTACTACGTTATCGGCAACAAAGAAGTAGTTTTTGTTAAAATTCCTTCCCTGGCTGTTTAGCCGTAGTCCAATATTTTCTCCAAAACCAGACGTTTTGGCAGTGCCATCGACTTCCAACATCAGTGAAAATCTAGTGCGAAAAAGTGAGGTGGTATACGTTAATGACCAAAGTACTGTGGTTAAGGCTGAAGCAATAGAAAGAAGTAGTTTCTATGGAAATATTTCATTTCGAATATGATTTTAAATATAAATCTTGGAGCATGGAAGTCATGTATGGTTCTCCATACCGATATTTTCCTATGGTAAACGATAACATCCGCAAATTCAAACAGAATCAAATGATGTTTTGCATACAGCCCTGTATTGTAGAGTTCTCAATACCTATTGGTGTTGGTGAAGATCGGTTAAGGGAAAGGGGTAGTTTACCAGCAACATTTTATGTTTTAACAAGGGTAATTTTTTATATGACGAACGATAACTGCCGTAAATTCAAACAGAATCAACAAGGTTTTTGCAACCTTTTTGAACTAAAGGGAACTCAAGGTCTGTTGATTTTGTTGAAGATCGGTTAAGGGAAGTGGTAGTTTATCAGCAACGTTATATGTTTTAAAAAGGGTAATTTCTTTATGACGAACGGTAACTGCCGAAAATTCAACGAGAATCAAATAATTTTTTGCACCCTTTCCTGAGTTGCAGAGAGCTCAAGGTCTATTGATTTTGGTGAAGATCAGTTAAGGGAAAGGGGTACTTTACCTGCCACATTTTATGTTGTAACAAGAGAAATGTTTCCGTGACGAACGATAACTGCCGCACATTCAAACAGAATCAAATACTTTTTTCCATGCATCCGTGAATTGTAGAGGACGGAACGTCTATTGATTTTGGAGAAGATCGGTTAAGAGAAAGGGGTAGTTTACCAGAAACATTTTATGATATAACAAGAGTAAAGTACTTAATTTTAGTAAATAAAGTATCCTGATAAGAAGGTCATAATAATCCACTGTGGAAACGTAGATGAAATATCTATAAATGAAGAGGTTAGGTGAACGGGGAGGGGGTAATTTTCAATAATTAAAAATTATAGTTGATGGTGGAGGGGAGAATTTTGTATATGTGTACTACGTTATCGGCAACAAAGAAGTAGTTTTTTGTTAAAATTGCTTCCCGGGCTCTTTAGCCGTAGTCCAATTTTTTCTGCAAAACCATACTTTTCGGCATTGCCATCGACTGCCATTATCAGTGAAAATCGAGTGCGAAAACGTGAGGTGGTATACATTAGTGACCACTGTACTGTGGTGAATGCTGAAGCAATAAGTAGGAAGACGTAGTTTCTATGGAAATATTTCATTTCGAATATGATTTTAAATACAAATCTTGGAGCATGGAAGTCATGTATGGTTCTCCATACCGATATTTTCCTATGGTAAACGATAACATCCGCAAATTCAAACAGAATCAAATGATGTTTTGCATACAGCCCTGTATAGTAGAGTTCTCAATACGTATTGGTGTTGGTGAAGATCGGTTAAGGGGAAGGGGTAGTTTACCAGCAACGTTTTATGTTTTAAAAGAGTATTTTCTATGGCAAACGATAAGAGCCGCAAATTCAAACAGAATCAAATGCGTTTTTGCATAAAGCCCTGTTTTGTTGAGTACTAAAGACCTGTTGGTTTTGGTGAAGATCGGTTAAGGGAATAGGGTAGTGTACCAGCAACATTTTACGTTTTATCAAGGGTAATTTTTTATATGACGAACGATAACTACCGTACATTAAAACAGAATCAACTACTCTTCTGCATACCTTTTTGAATTATTCAGAACTCAAGGTTTGTTGATTTTTTTGAAGATCGGTTAAGGGAAAGGGGTAGTTTACCTGCAAAGTTTTATGTTTTAACAAGAGTAATTTTTTCTATGACGAACGATAACTGCCGTAAATTCAATGAAAATCAAATAATGTTTTGCATACAGCCCTGAATTGTAGAGTTCTCAAGACCTATTGTTTCGCGGAAGATCGGTTAATGGCATAGGGTAGTTTACAAGCAACATTTTATGTTTTAACAAGGGTAATTTTTTATATGACGAACGATAACTGCCGTAAATTCAAACAGAATCAACTAGGTTTTTGCATACTTTTTTGAACTAAAGAGAACTCAAGGTCTGTTGTTTTTTTTGAAGATCGGTCAAGGGAAGGGGTAGTTTATCAGCAACGTTTTATGTTGTAAAAAGGGTAATTTTTTTTATGACGTACGATAACTGCCGAAAATTCAAAGAGAATCAAATAATTTTTTGCACACTGTCCTAAGTAGCAGAAAGCTCAAGGTCTGTTGATTTTGGTGAAGATCGGTTAAGAGAAAGGGGTAGTTTACCTGCAACATTTTATGTTGTAACAAGAGAAATTTTTCCATGACAAACGATAACTGCCGCAGATTCAAACAGAATCAAATACTTTTTTGCATGCATCCGTGAATTGTAGATGACGGAAGGTCTATTGATTTTGGAGAAGATCGGTTAAGAGAAAGGGGTAGTTTACCGGAAATATTTTATGATTCAACAAGAGTAAAGTACTTAATTTTTATAAATAAAGTATCCTGATAAGAAGGTCATAATAATCCACTGTAGAAACGTAGATGAAATATCTATAAATGAAGAGGTTTGGTGAACGGGGTGGGGGTAATTTTCCATAATTAAAAATTATAGTTGAAGGTGGAGGGGAGAATTTTGTATATGTGTACTACGTTATCGGCAACAAAGAAGTAGTTTTTTGTTAAAATTGCTTCCCGGGCTGTTTAGCCGTAGTCCAATTTTTTCTGCAAAACCATACTTTTCGGCAGTGCCATCGACTGCCATTATCAGTGAAAATCGAGTGCGAAAACGTGAGGTGGTATACGTTAGTGACCACAGTACTGTGGTTAATGCTGAAGCAATAAGTAGAAAGACGTAGTTTCTATGGAAATATTTCATTTCGAATATGATTTTAAATATAAATCTTGGAGCATGGAAGTCATGTATCGTTCTCCATACCGATATTTTCTTATGGTAAACGATAACATCCGCAAATTCAAACAGAATCAAATGATGTTTTGCATACAGCCCTGTATTGTAGAGTTCTCAATACCTATTGGTGTTGGTGAAGATCGGTTAAGGGAAAGGGGTAGTTTACCAGCAACGTTTTATGTTTTAAAAGAGTATTTTCTATGGCATACGATAAGAGCCGCAAATTGAAACAGAATCAAATACGTTTTTGCATAAAGCCCTGTTTTGTTGAGTACTAAAGACCTATTGTTTTTGGTGAAGATCGGTTAAGGGGAAGGGGTAGTTTACCTGCCACATTTTTTGTTTTATCAAGGGTATTTTATATGGCAAACGATAACAGCCGCAAATTCAAACAGAATCATATAATATGTTGCATACGGCCTTGAAATGTGGAGTTCTCAAGACCTGTTGGTTTTGGTGAAGATCGGTTAAGGGAATAGGGTAGTGTACCAGAAAAATTTTACGTTTTATCAAGGGTAATTTTTTTTATGACGAACGATAACTACCGTACATTAAAACAGAATCAACTACTTTTCTGCATACCTTTTTGAATTATACAGAACTCAAGGTCTGCTCATTTTGTTGAAGATCGGTTAAGGGAAAGGGGTAGTTTACCAGCAACGTTTTATGTTTTAACAAGAGTAATTTTTTCTATGACGAAAGATAACTGCATTAAGTTCAAAGAGAATCAAATAATGTTTTGCATACAGCCCTGAATTGTAGAGTTCTCAAGACCTATTGTTTTTGGTGAATATCGGTGAATGGAATAGGGTAGTTTACCAGCAACGTTTTATGTTTTATCAAGGGTGTTTTCTATGGCAAACGATAAGAGCCGCAAATTCAAACAGAATCAAATAATTGTTTGCACGCAGTCGTGAATTGTAGAGTACTCAAGACCTGTCGTTTTTGGTGAAGATCGGTTAAGGGAAAGGGGTAGTTTACCAGCAACGGTTTTTTGTCAAGGGTAATTTTTTTCTATGATACAAACAGAATCAAATGAGGTTTTGTATACAGCCCTGTATTGTAGAGCTCTCAATACCTACTGGTGTGGTGAAGATTGCTTAAGGGAAAGGGGTAGTTTACCAGCAACATTTTATGTTTTAACAAGGGTAATTTTTTATATGACGAACGATAACTGCCGTAAATTCAAACAGAATCAACTAGGTTTTTGCATACCTTTTTGAACTAATGAGAACTCAAGGTCTGTTGATTTTGTTGAAGATCAGTTAAGGGAAGGGGTAGTTTATCAGCAACGTTTTATGTTTTAAAAGGGTAATTTTTTTATGACGAACGATAACTGCCGAAAATTCAAAGAGAATCAACTAATTTTTTGTACCCTTTCCTGATTTGCAGAGAGCTCAAAGTCTGTTGATTTTGGTGAAGATCGGTTAAGGGAAAGGGGTTGTTTACCTGCAACATTTTATGTTTTAACAAGAGTAAAATACATAATTTTGATAAACAAATTATCGTGATAAGAAGCTCCTAATAATCCACTGCAGAAACGTAGATGAAATATCTATAAATGAAGAGGCTAGTTGAACGGAGCGGGTGTAATTTTCAATTAATGAAAATTATAGTTGAAGAGGGATGTGCGAAAATTTTATATGTGTACTACGTTATCGGCAACAAAGAAGTAGTTTTTGTTAAAATTCCTTCCCTGGCTGTTTAGCCGTAGTCCAATATTTTCTGCAAAACCAGACGTTTTGTCAGTGCCATCGACTTCCAACATCAGTGAAAATCTAGTGCGAAAAAGTGAGGTGGTATACGTTAATGACCAAAGTACTGTGGTTAAGGCTGAATCAATAGAAAGAAGTAGTTTCTATGGAAATATTTCATTTCGAATATGCTTTTAAATATAAATCTTAGAACATGGAAGTCATGTATGGTTCTCCATACCGATATTTCTATAGTAAAAAATAACAGCCGCAAATTCAAACAGAATCAAATGATGTTTTGCATACAGCCCTGTATTGTAGAGTTCTCAATACCTATTGGTGTTGGTGAAGATCGGTTAAGGGAAAGGGGTAGTTTACCAGCAACATTTTATGTTTTAACAAGGGTAATTTTTTATATGACGAACGATAACTGCCGTAAATTCAAACAGAATCAACTAGGTTTTTGCAACCTTTTTGAACTAAAGAGAACTCAAGGTCTGTTGATTTTGTTGAAGATCGGTTAAGGGAAGTGGTAGTTTATCAGCAACGTTTTATGTTTTAAAAAGGGTAATTTTTTATGACGAACGGTAACTGCCGAAAATTCAACGAGAATCAAATAATTTTTTGCACCCTTTCCTGAGTTGCAGAGAGCTCAAGGTCTATTGATTTTGGTGAAGATCAGTTAAGGGAAAGGGGTAGTTTACCTGCCACATTTTATGTTGTAACAAGAGAAATGTTTACGTGACGAACGATAACTGCCGCACATTCAAACAGAATCAAATACTTTTTTGCATGCATCCGTGTATTGTAGAGGACGGAAGGTCTATTGATTTTGGAGAAGATCGCTTAAGAGAAAGGGGTAGTTTACCAGAAACATTTTATGATATAACAAGAGTAAAGTACTTAATTTTTGTAAATAAAGTATCCTGATAAGAAGGTCATAATAATGCACTGTGGAAACGTAGATGAAATATCTATAAATGAAGAGGTTAGGTGAACGGGGTGGGGGTAATTTTCCATAATTAAAAATTATAGTTGAAGGTGGAGGGGAGAATTTTGTATATGTGTACTACGTTATCGGCAACAAAGAAGTAGTTTTTTGTTAAAATTGCTTCCCGGGCTCTTTAGCCGTAGTCCAATTTTTTCTGCAAAAACCTACTTTTCGGCAGTGCCATCGACTGCCATTATCAGTGAAAATCGAGTGCGAAAACGTGAGGTGGTATACGTTAGTGACCACAGTACTGTGGTTAATGCTGAAGCAATAAGTAGGAAGACGTAGTTTCTATGGAAATATTTCATTTCGAATATGATTTTAAATATAAATCTTGGAGCATGGAAGTCATGTATGGTTCTCCATACCGATATTTTCCTATGGTAAACGATAACATCCGTAAATTCAAACAGAATCAAATGAAGTATTGCATACAGCCCTGTATAGTAGAGTTCTCAATACGTATTGGTGTTGGTGAAGATCGGTTAAGGGGAAGGGGTAGTTTACCAGCAACGTTTTATGTTTTAAAAGAGTATTTTCTATGGCAAACGATAAGAGCCGCAAATTCAAACAGAATCAAATACGTTTTTGCATACAGCCCTGTTTTGTTGAGTACTAAAGACCTGTTGGTTTTGGTGAAGATCGGTTAAGGGAATAGGGTAGTGTACCAGCAACATTTTACGTTTTATCAAGGGTAATTTTTTTTATGACGAACAATAACTACCGTACATTAAAACAGAATCAACTACTCTTCTGCATACCTTTTTGAATTATTCAGAACTCAAGGTTTGTTGATTTTTTTGAAGATCGGTTAAGGGAAAGGGGTAGTTTACCTTCAACGTTTTATGTTTTAACAAGAGTAATTTTTTCTATGACGAACGATAACTGCCGTAAATTCAATGAAAATCAAATAATGTTTTGCATACAGCCCTGAATTGTAGAGTTCTCAAGACCTATTGTTTCGCTGAAGATCGGTTAATGGCATAGGGTAGTTTACAAGCAACATTTTATGTTTTAACAAGGGTAATTTTTTATATGACGAACGATAACTGCCGTAAATTCAAACAGAATCAACTAGGTTTTTGCATACCTTTTTGAACTAAAGAGAACTCAAGGTCTGTTGATTTTGTTGAAGATCGGTCAAGGGAAGGGGTAGTTTATCAGCAACGTTTTATGTTTTAAAAAGGGTAATTTTTTTATGACGTACGATAACTGCCGAAAATTCAAAGAGAATCAAATAATTTTTTGCACACTTTCCTATGTTGCAGAAAGTTCAAGGTCTGTTGATTTTGGTGAAGATCGGTTAAGAGAAAGGGGTAGTTTACCTGCAACATTTTATGTTGCAACAAGAGAAATGTTTCCATGACAAACGATAACTGCCGCAGATTCAAACAGAATCAAATAGTTTTTTGCATGCATCCCTGAATTGTAGAGAACGGAAGGTCTATTGATTTTGGAGAAGATCGGTTAAGAGAAAGGGGTAGTTTACCGGAAATATTTTGTGATTTAACAAGAGTAAAGTACTTAATTTTTATAAATAAAGTATCCTGATAAGAAGGTCATAATAATCCACTGTAGAAACGTAGATGAAATATCTATAAATGAAGAGGTTATGTGAACGTGGTGGGGGTAATTTTCCATTATTAAAAATTATAGTTGAAGGTGGAGGGGAGAATTTTGTATATGTGTACTACGTTATCGGCAACAAAGAAGTAGTTTTTTGTTAAAATTGCTTCCCGGGCTGTTTAGCCGTAATCCAATTTTTTCTGCAAAACCATACTTTTCGGCAGTGCCATCGACTGCCATTATCAGTGAAAATCGAGTGCGAAAACGTGAGGTGGTATACGTTAGTGACCACAGTACTGTGGTTAATGCTGAAGCAATAAGTAGAAAGACGTAGTTTCTATGGAAATATTTCATTTCGAATATGATTTTAAATATAAATCTTGGAGCATGGAAGTCATGTATGGTTCTCCGTACCGATATTTTCCTATGGTAAACGATAACATCCGCAAATTCAAACAGAATCAAATGATGTTTTGCATACAGCCCTGTATTTTAGAGTTCTCAATACCTGTTGGTGTTGGTGACAATCGGTTAAGGGAAAGGGGTAGTTTACCAGCCACGTTTTTGTTTTATCAAGGGTATTTTATATGGCAAACGATAACAGCCGCAAATTCAAACAGAATCATATAATATGTTGCATACGGCCCTGAAATGTGGAGTTCTCAAGACCTGTTGGTTTTGGTGAAGATCGGTTAAGGGAATAGGGTAGTGTACCAGAAATATTTTACGTTTTATCAAGGTTAATTTTTTTTTTAACGAACGATAACTACCGTACATTAAAACAGAATCAACTACTCTTCTGCATACCTTTTTGAATTATACAGAACTCAAGGTTTGTTGATTTCGTTGAAGATCGGTTAAGGGAAAGGGGTAATTTACCTGCAACGTTTTATGTTTTAACAAGAGTAATTTTTTCTATGACGAACGATAACAGCCGTAAATTCAATGAAAATCAAATAATGTTTTGCATACAGCCCTGAATTGTAGAGTTCTCAAGACCTATTGTTTCGCTGAAGATCGGTTAATGGCATAGGTTAGTTTACAAGCAACATTTTATGTTTTAACAAGGGTAATTTTTTTATGACGTACGATAACTGCCGTAAATTCAAAGAGAATCAAATAATTTTTTGCACACTTTCCTAAGTTGCAGAACACTCAAGGTCTGTTGATTTTGGTGAAGATCGGTTAAGAGAAAGGGGTAGTTTACCAGCAACATTTTATGTTGCAACAAGAGAAATGTTTCCATGACAAACGATAACTGCCGCAGATTCAAACAGAATCAAATACTTTTTTGCATGCATCCGTGAATTGTAGAGAACGGAAGGTCTATTGATTTTGGAGAAGATCGGTTAAGAGAAAGGGGTAGTTTACCGGAAATATTTTGTGATTTAACAAGAGTAAAGTACTTAATTTTTATAAATAAAGTATCCTGATAAGAAGGTCATAATAATCCACTGTAGAAACGTAGATGAAATATCTATAAATGAAGAGGTTAGGTGAACGGGGTGGGGGTAATTTTCCATAATTAAAAATTATAGTTGAAGGTGGAGGGGAGAATTTTGTATATGTGTACTAGGTTATCGGCAACAAAGAAGTAGTTTTTTGTTAAAATTGCTTCCCGGGATGTTTAGCCGTAGTCCAATTTTTTCTGCAAAAACCTACTTTTCGGCATCGCCATCGACTGCCATTATCAGTGAAAATCGAGTGCGAAAACGTGAGGTGGTATACGTTAGTGACCACAGTACTGTGGTTAATGCTGAAGCAATAAGTAGGAAGACGTAGTTTCTATGGAAATATTTCATTTCGAATATGATTTTAAATATAAATCTTGGAGCATGGAAGTCATGTATGGTTCTCCATACCGATATTTTCCTATGGTAAACGATAACATCCGCAAATTCAAACAGAATCAAATGATGTTTCGCATACAGCCCTGTATAGTAGAGTTCTCAATACGTTTTGGTGTTGGTGAAGATCGGTTAAGGGGAACGGGTAGTTTACCAGTAACGTTTTATGTTTTAAAAGAGTATTTTCTATGGCAAACGATAAGAGCCACAAATTCAAACAGAATCAAATACGTTTTTGTATACAGCCCTATTTTGTTGAGTACTAAAGACCTGTTGGTTTTGGTGAAGATCGGTTAAGGGAATAGCGTAGTGTACCAGAAATATTTTACGTTTTATCAAGGTTAATTTTTTTTTTAACGAACGATAACTACCGTACATTAAAACAGAATCAAGTACTCTTCTGCATACCTTTTTGAATTATACAGAACTCAAGGTTTGTTGATTTCGTTGAAGATCGGTTAAGGGAAAGGGGTAGTTTACCTGCAACGTTTTATGTTTTAACAAGAGTAATTTTTTCTATGACGAACGATAACAGCCGTAAATTCAATGAAAATCAAATAATGTTTTGCATACAGCCCTGAATTGTAGAGTTCTCAAGACCTATTGTTTCGCTGAAGATCGGTTAATGGCATAGAGTAGTTTACAAGCAACATTTTATGTTTTAACAAGGGTAATTTTTTATATGACGAACGATAACTGCCGTAAATTCAAACAGAATCAACTAGGTTTTTGCATACCCTTTTGAACTAAAGAGAACTCAAGGTCTGTTGATTTTGTTGAAGATCGGTTGGGGGAAGGGGTCGTTTATCAGCAACGTTTTATGTTTTAAAAAGGGTAATTTTTTTTATGACGCACGATAACTGCCGTAAATTCAAAGAGAATCAAATAATTTTTTGCACACTTTCATAAGTTGCAGAAAGCTCAAGGTCTGTTGATTTTTGTGAAGATCGGTTAAGAGAAAGGGGTAGTTTACCTGCAACATTTTATGTTGCAACAAGAGAAATGTTTCCATGACAAACGATAACTGCCGCAGATTCAAACAGAATCAAATACTTTTTTGCATGCATCCGTGAATTGTAGAGAACGGAAGGTCTATTGATTTTGGAGAAGATCGGTTAAGAGAAAGGGGTAGTTTACCGGAAATATTTTGTGATTAACAAGAGTAAAGTACTTAATTTTTATAAATAAAGTATCCTGATAAGAAGGTCATAATAATCCACTGTAGAAACGTAGATGAAATATCTATAAATGAAGAGGTTTGGTGAACGGGGTGGGGGTAATTTTCCATTATTAAAAATTATAGTTGAAGGTGGAGGGGAGAATTTTGTATATGTGTACTACGTTATCGGCAACAAAGAAGTAGTTTTTTGTTAAAATTGCTTCCCGGGATGTTTAGCCGTAGTCCAATTTTTTCTGCAAAACCATACTTTTCGGCATTGCCATCGACTGCCATTATCAGTGAAAATCGAGTGCGAAAACGTGAGGTGGTATACGTTAGTGACCACAGTACTGTGGTTAATGCTGAAGCAATAAGTAGGAAGACGTAGTTTCTATGGAAATATTTCATTTCGAATATGATTTTAAATATAAATCTTGGAGCATGGAAGTCATGTATGGTTCTCCATACCGATATTTTCCTATGGTAAACGATAACATCCGCAAATTCAAACAGAATCAAATGATGTTTCGCATACAGCCCTGTATAGTAGAGTTCTCAATACGTATTGGTGTTGGTGAAGATCGGTTAAGGGGAAGGGGTAGTTTACCAGCAACGTTTTATGTTTTAAAAGAGTATTTTCTATGGCAAACGATAAGAGCCACAAATTCAAACAGAATCAAATACGTTTTTGTATACAGCCCTATTTTGTTGAGTACTAAAGACCTGTTGGTTTTGGTGAAGATCGGTTAAGGGAATAGGGTAGTGTACCAGAAATATTTTACGTTTTATCAAGGTTAATTTTTTTTTTAACGAACGATAACTACCGTACATTAAAACAGAATCAACTACTCTTCTGCATACCTTTTTGAATTATACAGAACTCAAGGTTTGTTGATTTCGTTGAAGATCAGTTAAGGGAAAGGGGTAGTTTACCTGCAACGTTTTATGTTTTAACAAGAGTAATTTTTTCTATGACGAACGATAACAGCCGTAAATTCAATGAAAATCAAATAATGTTTTGCATACAGCCCTGAATTGTAGAGTTCTCAAGACCTATTGTTTCGCTGAAGATCGGTTAATGGCATAGGGTAGTTTACAAGCAACATTTTATGTTTTAACAAGGGTAATTTTTTATATGACGAACGATAACTGCCGTAAATTCAAACAGAATCAACTAGGTTTTTGCATACCCTTTTGAACTAAAGAGAACTCAAGGTCTGTTGATTTTGTTGAAGATCGGTCAAGGGAAGGGGTAGTTTATCAGCAACGTTTTATGTTTTAAAAAGGGTAATTTTTTTATGACGTACGATAACTGCCGTAAATTCAAAGAGAATCAAATAATTTTTTGCACACTTTCCTATGTTGCAGAAAGCTCAAGGTCTGTTGATTTTGGTGAAGATCGGTTAAGAGAAAGGGGTAGTTTACCAGCAACATTTTATGTTGCAACAAGAGAAATGTTTCCATGACAAACGATAACTGCCGCAGATTCAAACAGAATCAAATAGTTTTTTGCATGCATCCGTGAATTGTAGAGAACGGAAGGTCTATTGATTTTGGAGAAGATCGGTTAAGAGAAAGGGGTAGTTTACCGGAAATATTTTGTGATTTAACAAGAGTAAATTACTTAATTTTTATAAATAAAGTATCCTGATAAGAAGGTCATAATAATCCACTGTAGAAACGTAGATGAAATATCTATAAATGAAGAGGTTAGGTGAACGGGGTGGGGGTAATTTTAAATTATTATTAAAAATTATAGTTGAAGGTGGAGGGGAGAATTTTGTATATGTGTACTACGTTATCGGCAACAAAGAAGTAGTTTTTTGTTAAAATTGCTTCCCGGGCTGTTTAGCCGTAGTCCAATTTTTTCTGCAAAACCATACTTTTCGGCAGTGCCATCGACTGCCATTATCAGTGAAAATCGAGTGCGAAAACGTGAGGTGGTATACGTTAGTGACCACAGTACTGTGGTTAATGCTGAAGCAATAAGTAGAAAGACGTAGTTTCTATGGAAATATTTCATTTCGAATATGATTTTAAATATAAATCTTGGTGCATGGAAGTCATGTATGGTTCTCCGTACCGATATTTTCCTATGGTAAACGATAACATCCGCAAATTCAAACAGAATCAAATGATGTTTTGCATACAGCCCTGTATTGTAGAGTTCTCAATACCTATTGGTGTTGGTGAAGATCGGTTAAGGGAAAGTTGTAGTTTACCAGCAACGTTTTATGTTTTAAAAGAGTATTTCTTATGGTAAACGATAAGAGCCGCAAATTTAAACAGAATCAAATACGTTTTTGCATAAAGCCCTGTTTTGTTGAGTACTAAAGACCTATTGTTTTTGGTGAAGATCGGTTAAGGGGAAGGGGTAGTTTACCAGCCACATTTTTGTTATATCAAGGGTATTTTATATGGCAAACGATAACAGCCGCAAATTCAAACAGAATCATATAATATGTTGCATACGGCCCTGAAATGTGGAGTTCTCAAGACATGTTGGTTTTGGTGAAGATCGGTTAAGGGAATAGGGTAGTGTACCAGAAATAATTTACGTTTTATCAAGGGTAATTTTTTTTTTAACGAACGATAACTACCGTACATTAAAACAGAATCAACTACTCTTCTGCATACCTTTTTGAATTATACAGAACTCAAGGTTTGTTGATTTCGTTGAAGATCGGTTAAGGGAAAGGGGTAGTTTACCTTCAACGTTTTATGTTTTAACAAGAGTAATTTTTTCTATGACGAACGATAACAGCCGTAAATTCAATGAAAATCAAATAATGTTTTGCATACAGCCCTGAATTGTAGAGTTCTCAAGACCTATTGTTTCGCTGAAGATCGGTTAATGGCATAGGTTAGTTTACAAGCAACATTTTATGTTTTAACAAGGGTAATTTTTTATATGACGAACGATAACTGCCGTAAATTCAAACAGAATCAACTAGGTTTTTGCATACCCTTTTGAACTAAAGAACACTCGAGGTCTGTTGATTTTGTTGAAGATCGGTTGGGGGAAGGGGTAGTTTATCAGCAACCATTTATGTTTTAAAAAGGGTAATTTTTTTTATGACGTACGATAACTGCCGTAAATTCAAAGAGAATCAATTAATTTTTTGCACACTTTCCTAAGTTGCAGAATGCTCAAGGTCTGTTGATTTTGGTGAAGATCGGTTAAGAGAAAGGGGTAGTTTACCTGCAACATTTTATGTTGTAACAAGAGAATTGTTTCCATGACAAACGATAACTGCCGCAGATTCAAACAGAATCAAATACTTTTTTGCATGCATCCGTGAATTGTAGATGACGGAAGATCTATTGATTTTGGAGAAGATCGGTTAAGAGAAAGGGGTAGTTTACCGGAAATATTTTGTGATTCAACAAGAGTAAAGTACTTAATTTTTATAAATAAAGTATCCTGATAAGAAGGTCATAATAATCCACTGTAGAAACGTACATGAAATATCTATAAATGAAGAGGTTTGGTGAACGGGGTGGGGGTAATTTTCCATAATTAAAAATTATAGTTGAAGGTGGAGGGGAGAATTTTGTATATGTGTACTACGTTATCGGCAACAAAGAAGTAGTTTTTTGTTAAAATTGCTTCCCGGGATGTTTAGCCGTAGTCCAATTTTTTCTGCAAAACCATACTTTTCGGCAGTGCCATCGACTGCCATTATCAGTGAAAATCGAGTGCGAAAACGTGAGGTGGTATACGTTAGTGACCACAGTACTGTGGTTAATGCTGAAGCAATAAGTAGAAAGACGTAGTTTCTATGGAAATATTTCATTTCGAATATGATTTTAAATATAAATCTTGGAGCATGGAAGTCATGTATGGTTCTCCATACCGATATTTTCTTATGCTAAACGATAACATCCGCAAATTCAAACAGAATCAAATGATGTTTTGCATACAGCCCTGTATTGTAGAGTTCTCAATACCTATTGGTGTTGGTGAAGATCGGTTAAGGGAAAGGGGTAGTTTACCAGCAACGTTTTATGTTTTAAAAGAGTATTTTCTATGGCATACGATAAGAGCCGCAAATTCAAACAGAATCAAATACGTTTTTGCATAAAGCCCTGTTTTGTTGAGTACTAAAGACCTATTGTTTTTGGTGAAGATCGGTTAAGGGGAAGGGGTAGTTTACCAGCCACATTTTTTGTTTTATCAAGGGTATTTTATATGGCAAACGATAACAGCCGCAAATTCAAACAGAATCATATAATATGTTGCATACGGCCTTGAAATGTAGAGTTCTCAAGACCTGTTGGTTTTTGGTGAAGATCGGTTAAGGGAATAGGGTAGTGTACCAGAAACATTTTACGTTTTATCAAGGGTAATTTTTTTTATGACCAACGATAACTACCGTACATTAAAACAGAATCAACTACTTTTCTGCATACCTTTTTGAATTATACAGAACTCAAGGTCTGCTCATTTTGTTGAAGATCGGTTAAGGGAAAGGGGTAGTTTACCTGCAACGTTTTATGTTTTAACAAGGGTAATTTTTTCTATGACGAAAGATAACTGCATTAAGTTCAAAGAGAATCAAATAATGTTTTGCATACAGCCCTGAATTGTAGAGTTCTCAAGACCTATTGTTTTTGGTGAAGATCGGTGAATGGAATAGGGTAGTTTACCAGCAACGTTTTATGTTTTATCAAGGGTGTTTTCTATGGCAAACGATAAGAGCCGCAAATTCAAACAGAATCAAATAATTGGTTGCATGCAGGCGTGAATTGTAGAGTACTCAAGACCTGTCGTTTTTGGTGAAGATCGGTTAAGGGAAAGGGGTAGTTTACCAGCAACGGTTTTTTGTCAAGGGTAATTTTTTTCTATGATACAAACAGAATCAAATGAGGTTTTGCATACAGCCCTGTATTGTAGAGCTCTCAATACCTACTGGTGTGGTGAAGATTGCTTAAGGGAAAGGGGTAGTTTACCAGCAACATTTTATGTTTTAACAAGGGTAATTTTTTATATGACGAACGATAACTGCCGTAAATTCAAACAGAATCAACTAGGTTTTTGCATACCTTTTTGAACTAATGAGAACTCAAGGTCTGTTGATTTTGTTGAAGATCAGTTAAGGGAAGGGGTAGTTTATCAGCAACGTTTTATGTTTTAAAAAGGGTAATTTTTTTATGACGAACGATAACTGCCGAAAATTCAAAGAGAATCAAATAATTTTTTGTACCCTTTCCTGATTTGCAGAGAGCTCAAGGTCTATTGATTTTGGTGAAGATCGGTTAAGCGAAAGGGGTTGTTTACCTGCAACATTTTATGTTTTAACAAGAGTAAAATACATAATTTTGATAAACAAATTATCGTGATAAGAAGCTCCTAATAATCCACTGCAGAAACGTAGATGAAATATCTATAAATGAAGAGGCTAGTTGAACGGAGCGGGTGTAATTTTCAATTAATGAAAATTATAGTTGAAGAGGGAGGTGCGAAAATTTTATATGTGTACTACGTTATCGGCAACAAAGAAGTAGTTTTTGTTAAAATTCCTTCCCTGGCTGTTTAGCCGTAGTCCAATATTTTCTGCAAAACCAGACGTTTTGGCAGTGCCATCGACTTCCAACATCAGTGAAAATCTAGTGCGAAAAAGTGAGGTGGTATACGTTAATGACCAAAGTACTGTGGTTAAGGCTGAAGCAATAGAAAGAAGTAGTTTCTATGGAAATATTTCATTTCGAATATGCTTTTAAATATAAATCTTAGAACATGGAAGTCATGTATGGTTCTCCATACCGATATTTCTATAGTAAACGATAACAGCCGCAAATTCAAACAGAATCAAATGATGTTTTGCATACAGCCCTGTATTGTAGAGTTCTCAGTACCTATTGGTGTTGGTGAAGATCGGTTAAGGGAAAGGGGTAGTTTACCAGCAACATTTTATGTTTTAACAAGGGTAATTTTTTATATGACGAACGATAACTGCCGTAAATTCAAACAGAATCAACTAGGTTTTGGCAACCTTTTTGAACTAAAGAGAACTCAAGGTCTGTTGATTTTGTTGAAGATCGGTTAAGGGAAGTGGTAGTTTATCAGCAACGTTTTATGTTTTAAAAAGGGTAATTTTTTTATGACGAACGGTAACTGCCGAAAATTCAACGAGAATCAAATAATTTTTTGCACCCTTTCCTGAGTTGCAGAGAGCTCAAGGTCTATTGATTTTGGTGAAGATCAGTTAAGGGAAAGGGGTAGTTTACCTGCCACATTTTATGTTGTAACAAGAGAAATGTTTCCGTGACGAACGAATACTGCCGCACATTCAAACAGAATCAAATATTTTTTTGCATGCTTCCCTGAATTGTAGAGGACGTAGATTTGATTTTGGAGAAGATCGGTTAAGAGAAAGGGGTAGTTTACCTGAAGCATTTTATGATTTAACAAGAGAAAGCTACTTAATTTTTATAAATAAAGTATCCTGATAAGAAGCTCATAGTAATCCACTGTAGAAACGTAGATGAAATATCTATAAATGAAGAGGTTAGGTGAACGGGGTGGGGGTAATTTTCTTTTATTAAAAATTATAGTTGAAGGTGGAGGGAGGAATTTTTTATATGTGTACTATGTTATCGGCAACAAAGAAGTAGTTTTTTGTTAAAATTGCTTCCCGGGCTCTTTAGCCGTAGTCCAATGTTTTCTGCAAAACCAGACTTTTCGGCAGTGCCATCGACTGCCATCATCGGTGAAAATCGAGTGCGAAAACGTGAGGTGGTATACGTTAGTGACCACAGTACTGTGGTTAATGCTGAAGCAATAAGTAGAAAGACGTAGTTTCTATGGAAATATTTCATTTCGAATATGCTTTTAAATATAAATCTTAGAACATGGATGTCATGTATGGTTCTCCATACCGATATTTTTGAATAATTCAAAAAGTGGCAAGTGAACGACTAGTGTCTCATTTTATGTAACTTCACGTACTTGAGCTTGAACTGAACGCAATATTAGCTAGACGGAAACGTTCCTAACATAGTATTACTCGAATAAATACTCCTATAAATACTCGAATGAGAGACGTAGCATAACATAAAGTGAGCCTGAATAAGCACTTATCATAGCATTAATAGTACAGTAAATAACGTGTGACCGTCATTTGTATGCTTACAGCACACTTACTAATACGTTACAGTTTATTACGTGTTCAACAACATAAGTTCTTTTGCAAGCATTAAATATTTCTGGCCCCTGACGAGGTCTAAGCTTCAGTGAAATATCATAGAAACACATTCTGCATCTTTAAATGAAAATTAAGGCGAAGAGAAGAAGATTCAGTGAAAGGGGGGGGGGAGCAAAGTCACAAGACATGGTAGAAAAGTGAGTCATATCACTGACGCTGTTTGAGGGAAACAGCATCTTGCACAAGCTAAGTAAATATCCTGTGACCTCGTAGCTTACCAACAGCAACAACAGTTTTGGTACCAAGTAGGGTTTCGTAACATATTGCGTTCTATAATCATTGTGTGTGTGTTTAAATAAAATAATTTTATTGTGTGTGTATGGTGTGTGTGTGTGTGTGTGTGTGTGTGTGTGTGTGTGTCCGCGGGCGCGCTCGTGAGTGCTTCTCTACGGCGAAGCTTTAAATTCGTTGCATTTATCATTTCCGTAATTATCACAATGGCCTCTAATTTTCTTATTAGGCCTATATTGGTTTCTCTGACTCAGGTTAACGATTTGGCGTAACTACAGGCTATGAGACACATTCTGAATGATAAAGTTGCAAAATATACGAAAAAACCTAAACATTATTCTACAACTGGAAAAGGAATATGGTATTATTGTGACAATTCTTATCTACGCTAGCAGGCACACGCGCGCGCGCGCACACACACACATCATCATCATCATCATCATCATATACTTCTTGATTTAGGTGTTCTTGAATGGCCAGAGTTCCCTTCTATAGGCTACGTTAACACAGCAGTACTTCTGTCTCGTTAAGTAGAAATATAAATAACAGAGCGTTAAAAATGTAGATATGTAGGCACACAGCTGAGTCAAAAAAATCTCATACTTGTTACAAACTAATAACAAATTTTTATTCCGAATTTTCATTATCATTGAAGCATGTGCGTCTTAAACAAGGTAATAAACGTTTGTACGGACTATACCATGTAAGGGTAGTCACATTTGCGATTAAAGTTCAGTTTCCGGGAACAACTCGACGTTAAATATGATACATACTGTAGGAATTTAGGATCTTATTTGTCGAGAATTAACTTTGCACAGAAAGTGGTTGTGATAATACTCATTGCTGCACACAAAGTTAAATAACTTTCAAACAAACAGAAATAACTGTAATTAAATACGAAACACTATTTTAAGTACTGAGATTTCATCCTTTCGAGGTACATAGTTTATTAATATTATTGTTTAATTTAGGGTAATTAAAATTGTTTCTTTCCATTATTTTTGAATTCTAAACATTATTGAATAAATCTATTAATCGGTCTCTGAAATACTGAGAAAACTATAAATCCTTATCATAATTATTTTAATTCATTATTTATACACTTGAAAACAAACCAAAGTATGAACGTACGTAGTACCACTAGAACTTTGGAAGCTCAGACTAAATACTCTTACCGTTTTCCCATTCATTATTATAATTAAATAAGAAATGATATTATCAAGTATTTGCCACAAAATCCGAAGTCTCCTCTTCGGTATAGGTACTTACTTTATACAATTTCATTATTTTTGTAGACGTCGCTTTACATTTTGATGCCAGTGGGCAGTGGTGTAACTCTTTTTCCTGGGCCCCCACAGGAAGACTTTGCGGGCCTCCCTACTACCTTTCTTAATTCATGCAATTGTTTCCTCTTAAGTAGTAACCCCTCCTTTTATACCGTAAACAGAATACATTCTCCTCAAGACTGTTTAAAATCATTTCTTCTAAGCCTAATCCAGTTTCATCGGTCACCTCTATAAATCCTAAAAAGCTTTCATTCATTGAAAAATTAGTGGGCCTTCCTGATCCATCTTCAAACATAACTGATTATTTGACTCAGTTGATCTTTACTAATGTCTTGTTTAGTATCCTTTATTTCAACAACAAAAAACTGAGCAGATTTAATCTGTTTCAATTTTGAATTTTCATTCTTCTTCTTGCAACACTGGGTCGTATTTACTCAAAACATCGACAACTGCCAAAACGCCTCCGCCATTCTCCTCTTTCTAGCATTTAACGATTAAATTTGAAGCTGCTAATGTCAGAGTAACATTGACAACGCGATGCAGTACTTTGGCTCATTTATTGTTTCCTTTCGTAGCTCATAACGAATAGCGATGCGTCGCAGGCCTATTATTTCTGGAATCACCGCTCCACTGTGGAGTTAACCCAATAATTTGTACCCTCAAAGTACTTCATGAGGTACCGGTACTGGTAAAATAACAGCAAAAATTTTAATGTAATTTTATACGGGAAAATTTGGCACTGGGACGCACGGGGATAGGTGAAATTAACACTTGTGTGGAGGAAAACGTTGCAAATAGAAACCATTTTTTAAAACAATTTTTCTGTTGTAGCCTATGTGTGTTGAAAAAATTAGGTCATACACTACATAGAGATGTTCGAGAAAATTCAGTTTTCTTTCTTTTTTTAAAAGAAAAAAAAGTGGAATCAGTAAATGTGATTGACTGAGAAAACCTTCCCATACGTTTTATTTTCTAGTAGTTAAGGTGCTTTAATATTATAACATGTAAGTTTCATTTATTTTGGAACAAGGGTGAGATTAGCGACAAGGTTTTGGAACAAGGCCTTTCGCGACAGTACTAAACTAGAAAAGAACTCTAGGTAATTATGGGTAATCTACATTACATAATTTTTTTTGGTTCTTGAATTCCGATGATCCGACTTCGGCCATAGAACCAACTTGTTAACCTCACCACAGAAAGGGCTATTTGTGCAAAAACGAAAGTACATATAAATACATTATCACTCGTAAACTTGAGTGGTCAGAGTGTTTAGAAACGCTGTTTCCCGTTGATATTCAATTTCATTAATATTAGAACGCATTACATTTATCAATGTTAATAAACGTTTCGCTGATGATACCCCATTATAGGACCTAATGGCCATCATTAAACCTACTAACCAAAAGGGAGGTTAGTACACTGCACTTGATTGGTCGGCAACCGACAGGCGGTAGTTGGTGCATATTATTTTTAAATTAAAAATTGTTTGTTTAACCCAACGAGCACAAAACAATAGAGAGTGGCCGTCTGTACCGAACGTTGAAGTCAGGCTTAATGCAATACTCGTACTAATATGGGGGCCATCCGATCGCAAAGCGTCCTAGTGACGCGCGTGCAGTAGGCCTACATAATTTTCTTGCTTCCAGTACGAGTCAAAGAAATTGTGATAATTTTGATTTTTCACTTCCTTAAGAAATGCTGTGTTGAAGAACATAGTTTTCGATTTGGCTAATAATTGATGCAAATTTTCGTGGTTACGCCCAGGGGCGTATTTGCGGAGGGGGGAACGATGGTGGACCGGGCCCCCAGGGGGTCGAAAAATTGATGAATTTTGTTAATCTATTAAATTTTAGGTTACTTTTAATTAATTTGTCGGCTGTATATACTAATATAGTAGTAGACTAATGAAGTAGTGTGAGAAGTCGATTAGCCCTATATTTATTGTTGAAACCAATGAACTGTCACCAGTTGGCGTTATGCAAAATTGTGTGTGTGTATTTGGCACTTCTGTTTTAATAGCACAAGAACAGATTTTTTTGCGAGTTGACTAAAACAACACTGTTTTAAAAACTTTATTTTGCCAACCAGTTTTCCAGTATTCTTCAGTTGCTTCATATTTTGTCCGTTAGCGTTTTGCTTATTGTATGCAATGGAATTACGATTCGAAGATTGTTTGTATGCAATGGAGCACATGGTTTTAACAAAGTTTCGTATTTAATTCTACAATTGAAGAGAGTTAGAGAGAGAAAATGTAAGAGAACAAAGAAACAAAGAGACTAAGATACTCGATTTGATAAATGGAAATACGTATAGGTTATAACGTAGAGCAGGGGGCTCCAAACGTTTTCACTTGAGGACCAAACTGAAAAATCTTGGACGTCAGGCGGGCCAACAACATATAACAATGTCTTGCATTTTGTAGGCCTACAACCAGCCAGAAAAAAAAATTCTCATTCATGCGCATATCATATGTACAAGAAGTTGGCTACAGATGATTTTATTTTCCTAACAATTGTTTCAACAGTTACGGCAGCTTCAGAGGTTGGATTTCAATAAGTACACAGCTGCACATTTGGAATTAAAATCCAACTTGTTAAATTGTTATTAATAAAACGTTCAAATTTCGCTGAGGTAATTTTACTTTCGAGTAAATTTGTTTTGTAGCGGAGGATTTCGTTGTTGGCGAGTTGTAGTGCCGACGTGGTTCACTATTTTCACGATAGATGGCGCCACTTACTATTATTTTGTAATTACTTCATAATATTCCATTTTTTTTGTTTTATAAATTAAAATTAAGCGACGCGGACAATTGCAAATATCGAAAAATTGTAGGTTGTGTTAAGTAACCGATGAAACGTCCGGTAAAAACGGGCAGTGCGAACAGACAGACCGAGTTCGCGTCGTCTTAAACTCGATTTCCGAGATAGACACCCCATCAGCGCTCACTCACTTCGTCTAATAGCATTCTTTATGTTGTAGGTAGTTTGGCTGTTCAGCTGATCGTACAACAATTTTTGGAAAGCCGTCTTAAAACGGCTACTAAGCTTGACTAAACAATTGTGACCCTATACTGCCAATGAATGGAAATCCGCGACTGTACTGACGACACAACTGCTCTGTGAAGCTAAGCTGTGTGAATCCCTCCCAGCCTGTTTAATATGCTGCCAGTACGCAGTTTTCAATGGTATACACAAAATGGATTAACATTGTTAGGTTTGAGATGAACATAAATATTTTCTGTTTAAAACCAAAGTTGTAAGGACAATATAAGTTACTTACTAACCAAGACAATAAAGTTTATCGTGTGTTTTACATTGCTTATAAATTGTATTAGCAAACAATGAGGTACACCTTGATGAATTATAACACCTTGGTAAATTAATTTTAGAGTCTTCAATGGCAAGTACATCAAGATGCACTAAATATGTTGTTGGGTTCCTTATAAACATAAATAATTTTTAACCCTTAGATGTGCTGAGAAGTATATTTTAGCTGAGCAGTTACAGCATATACAAATAAACATTGTTACGTAATACGGAACGTTCTCGTACATTCGATAGTGTCGTTCTATTATTCTCAACTAGCCCTGCCGGTACGAGTTTCTGCCAAGGCTGCTTCCATTTGTTTATACTGTTCAAACTTTATGTAATACATTTCTGTTATATATTACAGAAGGTTTTTTGCAACATTTTATTTTGATGTTGATAATGATTATTTGTACTTAAGACTTTAAGTGGCATTAGGTTATGTTTCTAGAAAATATCATATCCTTTCATTACGTATGTGATTCGCCGTTTCGAATGTGTCATTACCAGTACCGCTCTGCGTCTTATTTAAGTTTAAACTCACTTACACTCACTCTAGTTTACGTATGGTACTTAAGTGAATGTATTTAATTATTTTGAAGCGTCTATCTCTTCTAGTCAGCAGTTTTATGATTGATTTGAAGTGGTCATCCGGCTACCCATATTCTGGGAAAATATCTTTACCTCAACTTAATTCCACAACACAAATATGATTCAAATATGCTAATCGAATCGTCGTCATTCTTACACTATTGTCCGTGTACTGTACCTTCCTATACTTTATACTAGTGTATTAACTGAGATTTGGTTCCTCAGAATATGTCCTAAAAAGCTATTCCTTCTCCTTAAAACAGTTTTCTTTAGGCTTCTTCTCTCTTCAACTCTCTGAAAGGCGTCCCCAACTACTCCCTTTGCTGTATCAACTAATTTTCACATCCATCTCTAGCACCACATTTTGGAAGCATTACTTTTCAGCCTAATTTTTACAAGATCTTCGGTACTGTAAAGACTCACACTTCGTGCTTACAGCATTAAATTTCGGTTTCAAACTTTTAAATCCAAGTCTTTAGATCACCGACAGGTTACTTTTAGAGAGAGCTACCTTTACTTGTGTAACGCCACCTTTACATTTTCACTGCTCCATCCGTCTTTGAAATTGTACTCCCTAAATATCAGAATTCAGTCACCTCTTGCACTTTGCATTTCCTATTTTAATATTCACTTCATTTCTGTCTTCACTACCACGTCATTCTTCCATACCAATTCTGTCTTAATTTTAATTCTCAATCTATTGTAATCCCCCAATATCGTAACCACATACGCGTATTATCATTCTTTCTCATTTTCTGCGAACGATGTTATATCGCCAGGAAATATGAATATCGCTACGCTCTCTCCTGAATGCTCGTTTAATGAATTTCGTTTAATTCCTGCGTTGTTTCTTTAACGTACAAATTGAAAATTAACGGTGATAATCTGCATCCTTATCTCACGCCTTGCCTATGTTTGCTTCCCTTCCCAAGATAATATTTATACAATCTGAAATTGATTCTTCTGTCCCACGTAGATCTTTTATCATCTCTTTTCGTAATATTAAAAATTATATCTCAGTTTATGTTGCCGCTAGCCTTTTATAAGCCAACGAAAATCATGGTTGCAATCCCATCCGTTAAAAGTACCATACCGTCAACAACTGGCAACCAACGAATTTCCTTCCGCCTACACTAACAATTACCTCTCCATTTGAAATACTATTTATTATGTGTTACTTTATAACAGAACCACTTTCAACTTTACGACCTTACTCTTCGACATTGTTACTAGTTAATTTTATTAATCTTCTATTATATACACGGTATGTCACTAAAAAAAGATCACTGTTGACCAGCAATTTTAGCTTGGAACGCACTAATACTATTGTTACGACGGTCTCACGAGTCGTAGTGATTTACAGTGGAAACAACAAAACTGACGCAAATGAAGTCACTAATTACAAATTTTAATTAGACACAAACAACAGTTAGATATCAACAAAGACACTCTTCTAAAACAATTTAAGATAAATTTGTCCAACACTCAACAGTATCACCTTAATACAGTTTTGTACTAAGTAAGACAATAATCGCTTTCCACTAATCACAGTAACAACTACTCCAATATCGTTGGTCTAAAACTGAACTGGGCCGCTTCGAAAACTAGTCAGCGGCGGTTCGTCAGTGGAGGCAAGGAATGCTAAGCCTCCCCAATAAAAAATAGAAAAATATTACAAAATAAACAAATACTAAAAGTACTTGGGAGGCAATAAGGGAGTTAGCCACTCGCCACGATTGAATGTGGTTTGTGTTACTTTTACCCAGTCTTTACAGTCTCTTGTCTTTGTGCGTGTGTATTACTATCAATTATCTCTTCTTGGTCACTATCAAGATCGTCTTAGCTCCATGGCTTCAGTTTCAATTGAAAACATAATTCTCTGCAAATTGAAAAATAGACCGACATGGCACGATGATATTATCGAAAATTTTGCCAGTAAGAAGGCCCGCTAACTGAATTTGCTGTAGGTGTACAAGTAAATTCATCGCAGCTTATAAAATAGGTTTAGTTAACAGTTTATTTCTTTGCTAGAACAAAAGTAAGTTAACCTTCGGTTTATCTTGTTAAACATACGTATATATTTCTAATAAGACATGTATGCTGTAAAAATCTATTATCTCTACCAAACTTAAAAGTGAAATACAAGTGCCGAGGGGTGGCGACTGCTGTGACTGAGCGCGGCTCAGGTGACTGTTTCGTAGCCTCCCCTTCCTCAGAACTCACCGGCCGCCACTGAATCTAGTATTTATATTTCACCGCCTACCGTTGTAGTGATATAGCGGACGGGATGGCGGAAATATAGTCCAGTAACGTCTGGAAGGACAACTCGAACAATCCACATTGTTTTGTAATTCTGCCACGCGAATATACGTGGACGGTGTCACGTAGGCACTCATCGTTAAGGTACTATTCCTCAGGGTAGGAATATGTTACATTTGTGGCTTTGCTCTGTGTACATAGAAAATGGAGACTAACGGAATTGGAGATGATATAACTTGAAAGCTTTGAAATCAATAAATTGGTGGAAATGAATGGAAAAATTAAAGTGGTCAGTCAGAAAAAGTGACAGATGATGAGGTCCTAAGATGAGTGGATGAGAAGAGATAAATACTGAACACGTTTCTTCATAGGAATGCAAACTGGATCAGACACACGCTAAGATAAAATTGCCGCTGCTGTGTGTTATCGTGAAGATAAGATGTAGGAACTCCGTGGCTTGGAAAAAGAATTTAGCAGCTGAGAAATTTAAAGGAGAAAAGGAAATATTGGGAAATTAAGGCGGAAAGCGACGACAGGAAAAATGGAAAGCAAAATCGCACATTAAGTCAAGTGACAGAAAACTTAACAGAAATAATAATAATACTTATTATTTATTTTGCAGGACTACCCCTACCCTACACCCTGCCGATCCATACGCTGGAAGAGAAGGGCACCCAGTAGAGGGACAGGGGACAAATGTCATAAAAGTGTTCATAGATCCTTAGTATATCACACTTGAAGAAGACACAAATCTGCGAAATTTATAGGGTCAAGCAAAACGATTGTGACAAAGAAATAGAAAACACAGTACATTCTAATTACAACGCCTCTAACAAGTCATGCCATAAAAAATGCAGGTCAAAGTAATGCAGGCCAAAAATCCCATCCCTCGCTAAGAGTTGAAAGTTCCTTGTGGCACTAAAGAAGTCGAGAACGCCCACATAGAGGTTGAAAACTTCAGTGCATCTCGCGTAACATGGATTTATGATCAGAAGGTCCACAGTTGCAAACCAAAGTGACAAGGTATCCTTTGTCGTTCCTGAGGTGCAGAATAGACAGTAAGTTGATACCATTTAGCAATATGGTAACAGTTGTATCAGTAAAAGTAGCAGAGTCTATTACTGGATAATAAAAGCCCTTAAGAGGGAGACAGAACTCGGCATGATACCCACATGGACCACATTATAAAAAAAACGCAAATCTAAAATATTCGCGTCAGCTTAAATTATTTAGGATATATAGCGGAAAGGCCAAAATTTGATAGAATGAGAAATACAAGCATATAAAAGCCTAATAGAAATGAGAAATTAGTATAGAGGAAAAATTCTATGAACGTAGATAAATGCAGTAATAATTTACGTTAACTAAAAGCAATTCAGCAGTAAGCGTCGGGCTGTAAATTATAATTCCGGTCAAAGAACCAAAAATGTAAGGAAAATATTTACGTATAACGTACATTGTGTTTGTACGGAGGAGAAACAAGATTAAATGCCTGACGTTTAATCTTTGAGACGGACGTTTTCTGACATTCCCTCACCGACCACCAAACAATTCACTACAGACTTACCCGTCTAATTTTCGTTACAACAATAACATAGGTTATAATTGTGCTTTTAGTACTCACAGTATTCAGGATAGCACAAACCTCGCCTGCCATGAGGATAAACAATGCTTTATATACGCTGCCCTTTGCCGTTCTGTAGATATGCTTGTAAGCATAATAATTTTCCCTGCCGCCACCACTGTGTCTTATATATGCAAAAAGCCTACAGTTTCCAGGTTTGCATTCAAACAGGTGATAGAAAACGTGGAACATTTTCTTGAACCGGTGAGACGTGGGGTTAAATTCATCACTTTTGAGGTAATACGGAGGAAGCAAAAGAAAATAATATCCATATAAAATAATACACATTGCTCCCCCCACGTGAAATAAAATATATATGTTTATCAATCAATATAAGCGGTATAAATACAATGAAAACATATTAATAACACTATCTTATTAATAGTCCAACAAAATACTAAAGGAAAACAAGGTTTTGAGTGACGTAGCGGGCCTGAATGCCGAGAGATTAGTCGAGTAATGTTAAAATTCCTTCCCAGGCTGTTTCACTGTGCTATCGACTGCCATCTTCAGTGAAATCGAGTACGCTAAGGTGAGGTGGTACGTTAGTGACCACAGTACTGTGGTTAAGGCGGGAGAAGTCCCGTAAACACCAATATTACTTATAAAGTTTCTAAGTGCCACGATACTGTGGCACTTAAACACGATTCACCAGCCCTAACCACATTCCTGTGGTCACAAACGTATATCAACTAACAGGAATACGGCTGTTGCTTCAATGTAATTCGCATTGACAAATTCTCGATAACTTCTGTTAGTCTTACATTGTCTAGTAATTTAAGATACCTTGTGTGGTAATTGGAGATAATCTTGAGCAACAGTAGTGGTTAAACTTTGTGCTGTAAAGTGCCGCATTGCAGGTGCGTGTAGTGACGTCATTTTTCTATCTATTATCTGTTGCCGGTTTGATACAGGCTGACAGCAGCCAAATTTAAGTTAGTTCCTTGCAAGACTCCGTACAGGCAACACGCCTTGTTCGCTAGCCGCGGCTACATAAAGTTCTAATATTTTCTAATTTTAGCATGACCATCATGCAATAATTTACTTCGGTGATCTCGGCTTCTACAAACTATCATGGTTTTTCAATATTTAATTCTATATTAATTCTCGGCATTATGCCGCGCTAAAACTGCACGCGCCAGCAATTATTTCCTGTTAATTTTTCAATAAACTATTATCTCAAGAATATATACAGTCCACTTCATCATTTCATTTCACCAGCACCTCAATAAGTGTTCTAAGACCAACTTAAGATTTATCGAGAGCGTCTAAGACGCAACATTTTTGGTCCTCCGGGCCGGATTTTTGGTCCACCGCGACCGGATTGTGGTCGACTACGATTTCAGAAATATTTCGTTCAATGGGCCCAAACGACGTTTGGTACAAGCCCCAACATTTTCAAACTTCAGATTGCTGGCCGTTGCATGCCTTCTAAAAATTACTACATACTCAACACTGCAAGATTCTGCAGAGCAGCAACTCTGAGACGACAAGACACGGCAAGACAGCATCATTTGTTCTACAACAACGAAATTCCACAATCTAAAACTACGGAGAGCTACAACTTAAAGCGTCACCCCAGGCAGAAACAGGCGGTGCGCCAACTTCTAAGGATTGCCGAACAGGATCGAACAACGTGATCGAAGCCAGATTGAGCACGCCGGGATTCAACATGCACGTGACTATAAACTTTCATTTTTTATAATTTTTCATGTATAGTTGATGGGTACAGCGAACTAAGTAATATTTTTGCACAGATTTAATAAGCATTTAATAATTTCTATATGAACAAATATTATTGTCAAGTGGCCATAAACTTGTATTTTTATCTAGATTTTCATATGCACATACGTACATAAATTTTCATTTACGTAGCTGTACTATAATACATTAAGAAATTTAAGTGATGTGATAGGGCTATAGGTATATTGTCATTTTGAATAATTCATATTTTTTAATAACTTTCATAACTATTTTTTAAGCAAGTGAAGTACCTATTATAGTAAGTCATATATTCAGGTGTACACAGATCACTGGCTCCCGCATCATATCAGATTTCAGCAAATTATCCACAATTACAACAATTGTTCACCTGCTCTACATTTAACTATTGTTTTCAAATCATATTTTACATTACGGTCATGGCTGATGTGAAGGCGTTAATTAAGAAACGGGGCACAATTAAGGCGTCTATATCCCGTGTGAATACTTTCGCTGACAATTTCAACCCGGACATAATCGATCATCATGCATTGAAAATTAAACTCCGCCATTTGATGGAATTGTCCGCGAAGTATGACGAAATTCAGACTCAGATTTAGGCTGACGATTCCGATTTCGCATCAGTCAGTGACAGAATTCAAACAGAGGATGATCTCTGTAATATTGAGTGCAAGTTACACCATTTATTAGAGCAGTTAGAGAAGGTGAACAAGAAACCGTTGATTCAAGCTCAAGTTACACCAATTAAACTCCCCTCCCTACACAGTTAGAGCCGATTTAACTGTCCTGCTTCTCAGGCAGCATTATTGATTGGCAACATTATTATAATATATTTGTGGAATTAGTGCACGTCAGAACTGACCTGACGGACATTCAGAAATTACATTATTTGCACTCTTCATTAAGGGACGAGGCGTTAAATGTAATAAAATCTCTTCCAATCACTCATGAAAAATATGCGGTAGCTATTGATCTATTAAGGGCCAGGTACGACAGTAAATTAATTGTCTCAGCCTATCACATAGGGAATGTCTTGGGCGTGAAGTCCATTCAACAAGAGTCCATGGTTAGCATTTCCAAGTTCATTGACGAGATCACCGCGAATATAAACGCTTTAAATACATTGAGTTTAACGGCAAACACATTTGAAATCATTTTCGTTCAATACTAAACGCAAAAACTCGATAACCAGACGTGTCGGCTCTGGAAAGAAAGTCTTCCAGATGAGCGATTTCCTAATTTCGATAATTTTATTAAATTTTTAAATGATAGAAGGCAGTTACTGCAAAACGTCAACGCCACGACCAGTTCGGTAAGCAGAATAAACGTAAGCGATAATCTCCCTGCGGAATCATTTGATATCTCATCCTTACACTTACCCAAAGGCCGACCCACAACTGAACTTCTCTTCGCAAATCGACCTATTGCTTGGTGCTCAGTATTACTTACAATTAATTGAACCTGTAAAATTCATCCGTAGCCCACACTTTCCCATAATACAGGAGACAAAATTGGGATTCATTCTCGCGGGTAACATGCCATTTAATATAGACATGACAAAACCTGTCTCATCATTCATAGCATGTGAGGATAATAATGCTATTTCCTCGCAACTAAAGGACTTTGGAAGTTAGAGGACATTGCTATTCGTGCTCCCTCCGCTGAGCACTCGGAATGCGAAAGTCATTTTGTATCTAATACTTTCCATAATAATGATGGAAGATTTGTGGTATCCCTACCTCGCAGGTCGAGTAGCAGTCGAGTAACTACCAAATTGCGAGTTGTTTTCGACGGCTCTGCCAAAACGACAAATAATTTGTCCTTGAACGACACATTCATGGTTGGTCCCACGGTCAAGCAGGATCTGTTCTCTATTACGACTCGATTTCGCACTCACCGATATGTCCTCATTTCGGACATTGAGAAGATGTATCGGCAAATTTTAGTTAATCCCAAGGATTCCAATTTGCAGCGTATTGTCTGGCGCGACGCCCCCCCATAGGGAACTCAAACATTACGCCTTGAGGACAGTCACATATGGGACTGCAAGCTCGTCATTTCTTGCTACAAGATGTCTAGCTCAAATAGCCCAGGAAAATAAAACTAAACACCTTATAGCTTGGTCAGCCATTGGAAACGATTTTTATGTGGACGATCTCATGACCGGTTCAGATAACCCGCACGTCCTATCTAAAATGAAATCCTACATTACAGATGTATAAAGCCAATACGGTTTTATCTTGCACAAATGGTTTTCAAATGATCAGACCATTATAGCTTCGCACGCTCATTCCTCCCTCGAACTTAGCAAAAATCAAACTGTGCGTACTTTAGGTATTCAATGGAACATTGACGAAGATAGTTTCGTATATAGTGTCCAGAGACATGTCAATGTAGAGGTATTCAACAAGAGAAGGGTATTATCAATTATCGCAGGAATTTACGACCCTATGGGACTCATTGGCCGGTTACATTCTGCTGTAAGCATTTTATGCAGATATTGTGGTTGACAGGTACAAGTTGGGACGAACCCTTATCAGATTCAGTATCTAATCAGTGGGTAGAACTTTATTCTCAGCTGATTTCAGACACTTACTTTAAAATTCCAAGGTCTGTAAAGAGTTTGAATAATTCGCAAATAATTTCATTCCAGCTCCATGGATTTGCCGACGCGTCAGCAAAGGGTTACGCGTGTTGTATTTATCTGCGTACGGTCTATTCAAACTACGTCATGTCATCAACCTTGTTATGTTCTAAATCTAGAGTCGCTCCCTTGAAGCAGATAACATTACCCAGACTTGAACTTTGCGCCTGTCTCTTATTGGCTCAGTTGGCTTCCAAGGTTATAGACGCCGTGAGTTACAAATTCGACGACTTATATTTTTACTCGGACTCAATGATAGCATTACATTGGATTCACCAGCAGTCTTCCAGATGGAAGGTATTTGTCGCCAACCGTGTTGCGGAGATACAGCGTCTCACTACAAGGGGTACCTGGCATCATGTCTCGTCACTGGACAACCCTGCCGACATATTATCGCGTGGTTGTCTCCCACGGGTTTTACACAGCCACCCACAATGGTGGCATGGTCCATCCTGGTTGTCCCATGAGTCATCATCATGGCCCATCTGTTCCTTCGATGCCCACTCACCTTGCACTCATCCCGAACTTGAGCAGGAACAACGTAAGCAGGTCCAAACCTCATTCATTGTAGCTTCATCTACGTCTAGCTGTTTTGAAATCTACTCATCGCTCTCAAGGCTGCTTCGTGTATTTTCGTATTGCCGTCGATTCATTCGGAACTCTAGGCTCCCCATAGCTGATAGGGGCACTTCCTTTTTAACTGCCCAGGAGTTGCATGATACACTTTTGGTTTTTATTCGCCAGTCCCAGCGATTGCACTTTAGCATCGAAATTAAGGAACTTGATGCACAACGCTGCATCCCTAATAATAGTAAAATTCTTTCACTCAACGCCTTTCTGGATAATGCGGGGACATTACGCGTGGGCGGACGTCTTCAGCACTCGCAGCTTACCTATGATAACAAACACCAGATCATACTCCACCCGCATTCTCACCTCAGTAAATTAATCATAGAGGGCAAGCATCTTCGTCTACTACATGCTGGGGTACAATTGACTCAGCACTCTCTACGGCAAAAATATTGGATAATTAATGATAAATCATATATAAGATCAGTAATACACAAATGTATCACTTGTTTTCGTTTGCGTGCTAGGAGCGCAAGCCAATTAGGACAATTACCCCCTTCCCGGGTTACTCCTGCTAAGCCATTTTCTCAATCTGCAGTCGATTACGCCGGTCCCGTGCTTATACGCCATGGCGGGTAGCGTTCAAGCGCTACCCTGGAACTACCTGGAACTAGTCTCAGATCTTACCTCAGACGCCTTCATAGCAGCATTAAAACGGTTTGTTGCGCGTAGAGGTATCGCTGATCATATATTTTCCGACAGTGGTACAAATTTTCGTCGTGCTAGTAGCTCACTTCACGAATTGTACAAACTTTTTCTTTCTAATGGTTTTGAACAGACCACCCAGGATTTTACCACTGCCCAATGCATCAAATGGTCTTTTATTCCTCCTCAGCATATCATTTCGGTGGCCTGTGGGAAAGCGGAGTCAAGAGCGTCAAATTCCATTTGCGGCGCGTCGTCGGCGGAACCATCCTTACCTTTGAGGAGTATTATACTATCCTAACTCAAATAGAATCCTGCCTCAACTCACGCCCTTTGTTCGCCATCTCCAATGACTCTAGGTACCCCGAACCTTTAACACCAGCTGACCTCCTGGTTGGTTCTCCGCTCACTGCACTCCCGGAACCTGACTATTCCCAAGTCAATATTAGTCGTCTGGGCAGATGGCAGCTGCTCCAAAAATTCACTCAATCTATATGGAACAGGTGGTCGAAAGATTACTTGCACCAGTTGCAACAACGCAACAAATGGCGCAGCCCGTCAAAAAATTTGACTCCCGTACAACTCGTCCTTATTGTAGATGACAATTCCCCCCCACTGCAGTGGAAACGCGGGGTAATCACGAACGTCTATTCGGGTCAGGATTCAATAGTGCGCGTCGCGGATGTTCGCACCGCTAATGGTATCCTACGCCGACCCATTCATAAATTGGGTCCACATCCGGTGGCATTAGAGTAAGCGCATAAGCATTCATGCAACACGTATCAGAAATGTGAATTTTATCGCATTATCGAGCGTCACGCCCGGGACATTCCCCGGGCGATCACATGATTTATATTGTTCTGATTCCTACACTATTATTATGTCTTCCACTATTGTATTCACTTTTTGGTTATGTATTTTTGAATTTTTTGGGGATTGTTATTCTAATATTATTGTATCAATTATTACGTCATTTGCTAATGTACTATTTTATGGTTATGTATTTTTGAATTTTTGGGGAATTGTTATTCCAATATCATGCATGTAAATTATTATGTCTTTGTCATTGTTTTATTACCTGTTGCATATTATTGAATTTTTATGATCATTATCTTATTATTATGTACTGCCAACTATTATGTCTGCCTGATTGTTGTATTATCATGTATCATTACCATGTTATAATGTGTTATGGAATTGTATTATCATTGTTCTATTACTATGTAAAATAAATCATTATGTATTATGTATTCTGACATGAATTTGGTATGTTAATCATATTGTTATCTACTATTAATTTTCTGGGTGTCATTGCTCTACTGTTATACATGTCAATTGTTATGTCATTGTTATTGTATTAGCAGTTGTCATGTATTATTGAATTTGTTATCATGTAATGTCGATTACCATGTACTATTCACAAAATTATTTAAGTTGCAAAATCGCCCCGATTTTGTGCGGGAAGTATGGTTCAACTTTGTACTGTATGAAAACTTTGTACTGTAAAGTGCCGCATTGCAGGTGCGTGTAGTGACGTCATTTTTCTATCTATTATCTGTTGCCGGTTTGATACAGGCTGACAGCAGCAAAAATTTAAATTAGTTCCTTGCAAGACTCCGTACAGGCAACACGCCTTCTTTGCTAGCCGCGGCTACATAAAGTTCTAATATTTTCTAATTTTAGCATGACCATCATGCAATAATTTACTTCGGTGATCTCGGCTTCTACAAACTATCATGGTTTTTCAATATTTAATTCTATATTAATTCTCGGCATTATGCCGCGCTAAAACTGCACGCGCCAGCAATTATTTCCTGTTAATTTTTCAATAAACTATTATCTCAAGAATATATACAGTCCACTTCATCATTTCATTTCACTAGCACCTCAATAAGCGTTCTAAGACCAACTTAAGATTTATCGAGAGCGTCTAAGACGCAACATTTTTGGTCCTCCGGGCCGGATTTTTGGTCCACCGCGACCGGATAGTGGTCTACTACGATTTCAAAAATATTTCATTCAATGGGCCCAAACGACGTTTGGTACTAGCCCCAACATTTTCAAACTTCAGATTGCTGGCCGTTGCATGGCTTCTAAAAATTACTTCATACTCAACACTGCAAGAACCTGCAGAGCAGCAACTCTGAGACGACAAGACACGGCAAGACAGCATCATTTGTTCTACAACAACGCAATTCCACAAATCTAAAACTACGGAGAGCTACAACTTAAAGCGTCACCCCAGGCAGAAACAGGCGGTGCGCCAACTTCTAAGGATTGCCGAACAGGATCGAACAACGTGATCGAAGCCAGATTGAGCACGCCGGGATTCAACATGCACGTGACTATAAACTTTCATTTTTATAATTTTTCATGTATAGTTGATGGGTACAGCAAACTAAGTAATATTTTTGCACAGATTTAATAAGCATTTAATAATTTCTATATGAACAAATATTATTGTCAAGTGGCCATAAACTTGTATTTTTATCTAGATTTTCATATGCACATACGTACATAAATTTTCATTTACGTAGCTGTACTATAATACATTAAGAAATTTAAGTGATGTGATAGGGCTATAGGTATATTGTCATTTTGAATAATTCATATTTTTTAATAACTTTCATAACTATTTTTTAAGCAAGTGAAGTACCTATTATAGTAAGTCAAATATTAAGGTGTACACAGATCACTGGCTCCCGCATCATATCAGATTTCAGCAAATTATCCACAATTACAACAATTGTTCAACTGCTCTACATTTAACTATTGTTTTCAAATCATATTTTACATTACGGTCATGGCTGATGTGAAGGTGTTAATTAAGAAACGGGGCACAATTAAGGCGTCTATATCCCGTGTGAATACTTTCGCTGACAATTTCAACCCGGACATAATCGATTATCATGCATTGAAAATTAAACTCCGCCATTTGATGGAATTGTCCGCGAAGTATGACGAAATTCAGACTCAGATTTAGGCTGACGATTCCGATTTCGCATCAGTCAGTGACAGAATTCAAACAGAGGATGATCTCTGTAATATTGAGTGCAAGTTACACCATTTATTAGAGCAGTTAGAGAAGGTGAACAAGAAACCGTTGATTCAAGCTCAAGTTACACCAATTAAACTCCCCTCCCTACACAGTTAGAGCCGATTTAACTGTCCTGCTTCTCAGGCAGCATTATTGATTGGCAACATTATTATAATATATTTGTGGAATTAGTGCACGTCAGAACTGACCTGACGGACATTCAGAAATTACATTATTTGCACTCTTCATTAAGGGACGAGGCGTTAAATGTAATAAAATCTCTTCCAATCACTCATGAAAAATATGCGGTAGCTATTGATCTATTAAGGGCCAGGTACGACAGTAAATTAATTGTCTCAGCCTATCACATAGGGAATGTCTTGGGCGTGAAGTCCATTCAACAAGAGTCCATGGTTAGCATTTCCAAGTTCATTGACGAGATCACCGCGAATATAAACGCTTTAAATACATTGAGTTTAACGGCAAACACATTTGAAATTATTTTCGTTCAATACTAAACGCAAAAACTCGATAACCAGACGTGTCGGCTCTGGAAAGAAAGTCTTCCAGATGAGCGATTTCCTAATTTCGATAATTTTATTAAATTTTTAAATGATAGAAGGCAGTTACTGCAAAACGTCAACGCCACGACCAGTTCGGTAAGCAGAATAAACGTAAGCGATAATCTCCCTGCGGAATCATTTGATATCTCATCCTTACACTTACCCAAAGGCCGACCCACAACTGAACTTCTCTTCGCAAATCGACCTATTGCTTGGTGCTCAGTATTACTTACAATTAATTGAACCTGTAAAATTCATCCGTAGCCCACACTTTCCCATAATACAGGAGACAAAATTGGGATTCATTCTCGCGGGTAACATGCCATTTAATATAGACATGACAAAACCTGTCTCATCATTCATAGCATGTGAGGATAATAATGCTATTTCCTCGCAACTAAAGGACTTTGGAAGTTAGAGGACATTGCTATTCGTGCTCCCTCCGCTGAGCACTCGGAATGCGAAAGTCATTTTGTATCTAATACTTTCCATAATAATGATGGAAGATTTGTGGTATCCCTACCTCGCAGGTCGAGTAGCAGTCGAGTAACTACCAAATTGCGAGTTGTTTTCGACGGCTCTGCCAAAACGACAAATAATTTGTCCTTGAACGACACATTCATGGTTGGTCCCACGGTCAAGCAGGATCTGTTCTCTATTACGACTCGATTTCGCACTCACCGATATGTCCTCATTTCGGACATTGAGAAGATGTATCGGCAAATTTTAGTTAATCCCAAGGATTCCAATTTGCAGCGTATTGTCTGGCGCGACGCCCCCCCATAGGGAACTCAAACATTACGCCTTGAGGACAGTCACATATGGGACTGCAAGCTCGTCATTTCTTGCTACAAGATGTCTAGCTCAAATAGCCCAGGAAAATAAAACTAAACACCTTATAGCTTGGTCAGCCATTGGAAACGATTTTTATGTGGACGATCTCATGACCGGTTCAGATAACCCGCACGTCCTATCTAAAATGAAATCCTACATTACAGATGTATAA